>JANAVB010010432.1:0-181774 GCA_029216955.1 Iris pallida | reverse complement strand
GGGATTTGTCTCCGTCCAACGATTGTATACATGACAAATTCAAAGTTGCTTTTATTCATTATTCACTTAGTTTCGATGAGATTGGAATTAGTCATGGCTCACCGCATTTTACAGCTTATATATATACGAGGGTTTCTTATACTTCGTATGTATACATCTGGCATGATTACGTTCTAGTCCTTTATTTTGGGACTGGAGCGTGACAATGACTCCAGCCATATCAGAAAGAGTTTGTCTTTTGCTCCACAATACCATTTGTTGAAGAGTTCTAGGATAAGAAAACTCATGGTAAATCCATTATCATCATAAAATTTTTGAAATCAGTATTTTCATTTTGTACATTTTTGCAAAATACTTGAAATTAAAAAATGGTATCGCTTTATTAGATAAAAAGTACACCCATAAATCGAGAGAAATTATCAACTATAAAAAAAGCGTAGAGCTTACCGCCAAGACTAGAGACTCTACTAGGACCAAATAAATTCATATGAATCAATTGCAAGAGTCTAGAAGTGCTTACAGCGTTGATGGATTTAAAAGATGACCTAGTTGTTTGTTCTTTCACAGTCGGAACAACTATTTCTCTTTAATTTGAAGAAAATTTTGGGAGTCTTTTATCAGCTTTTTAGTCGATAGTCGTGAGATAGTATCCATGTTTGCATGTTCTAGTCTACATGCCATAGTCAGCTTTCATCTTGATTGGCTACTAGGTACTTACCCATTGTTAGTACGTTCTAGAAAGAGAACGTAAATATTGTCTTCCCTGGTCCTTTTATATACGAGATTATCTGTAGACATTTATATACGGAATTTGTCTTTCAAAAAATTGATACCGTAACCATATGCCAATGACTTATGCTCAACAGGTTATGTTTCAATTCTGTGAGACAAACCAACAATACCAATTCCTATAATATTGTCTCGAAGATTATTGCCAAAGGAAACATACCCTTCTCTCTTCATTGATAGCGTAGCGAATAAGGATGCATCATCTTCATGTGCCATAAATATCTTCTATCAAGGATCTACTTTTAGCATGAGAGGGTTGAGGGTCCACCTACAAAACGAGTAGATGTAAACTTTGGTAACCATTTCTTCAAGAGTCCAGTATGATTAGTTTTAGAAATCTAAGCAAGTACATTTGTGTCAACTATCTTTCTAGATCTACAGTACTGTGATATATGTCCGTAATCACCACAGTATATACATATAATTTTTAAAATAGTGCTTTCTGTGTTGATATGCTTCTTGTGTTTTTCTTGGAAACATGTATGTGAAAGCATGTTTATGAGGAACGCGTTACTTATATGCTTTCTTTGGTTTAGTCCTTTGTGATATATGCTTCGTGTTAGGACTAACCTTAGGCTGTGTAACGGGGTGACCTGTTTGCCTAATTTGATCTCTAACTTTTAGAGATAGTACAAGACTCTTCAAATTAAGCAGTCATATCCGTGAGTCTCTACTCAGTGACTAGGTGTCTCTTTTCTCTATGTTATAAAGTTCTTCCATTTTGACATAGTCGTTCTTTTTGTTCTATAGTAAGGATAGCTCATGATAGTCCAATCTAATTTTGGTGATCTCCTCCGTTTTCGGTAGTCGACGTCTCTTTGATGTCTTCAAAAAAATTAGACAGTCTAGCTACTTCGGTTGTGTATGCCTTAATCTCCTTGTGAGACTGTTTATACTTGTCTAATACATTTTTGTACTCTTCAAGTAATTCACTAAGGCACTTTCTAACTGATTGAATGTAAAATCATCAAAGAGAGGGTTTTCTGATACTTATCATATGCCATTAGACAAACATTTGTACTGCAGCTAGGTCCGTCCCCCTCTTTGACTTACTGGCCTTACTTTTGTACCAAATATTGGTATTTGCGTACTTTTGACCAGTTATAGCTTTTATGCTCGATCTTAATTGGTCGTATGGGCTTTTCTTCGTTAGTGGATAGTCCTTCTTCATGTACCCTGACTTTTGCATCCGAAGTAGATAGTTTCTTCTTTGTTGCTTTCATAGATATCCTTCTTCTTTCAGTTTGATCGCTTAAACTTTAAGAATTTTTTTGAAGTTCTAATTAGTAGGGCCTGTTCATCACCATCAGAATCTTCTTCGTCGAAATCATTGCATGGGTTTCTTTGGGGGTTGTCTCTTCAAAGCCTTGTACATCCACCTCATTAGGTCATGAGCTTGCCATAAGTGTCTCCAATGTCATCGTAGGGAGGTCATTTCTTTTATGATCCGGTACCTATGGGTGCCAATTCTTGGTTAAAGCCCACAGTACCTTCCTGATATTTTCATGATTGTTGTAATCCTTTCCAAAAGATTGTAGAGGATTAGTAATATAAGAAAAAGAGTGAACATCTGTGTAATTGACTCAATGGGTTCATCTTGAATGACTCGTATTCTTGTGACAATCTACTGCTTTTGGATTCCTTTACTTGGGAAGTCCCTTCGTAAGTTACCTCAAGAAGTCTTAAAATTTTATTAGATGTGGAAGAAGTAGATACGCAATTGAACTCAGTTTTATCAATTGCATAAAATAGTACATTGCTGGCTCGTGCATCTAAACTAGCATGTGTCTTCTCATGCTCAATGTATATGTCATGGGGCTTGTCTACTAAAACACCATCAATCTTTGTTCTAGGCCATTTCTTGTAACCGTTATAACTATCGACCAAAGATCGAAGTCCAGTGACTTAAGAAGAAACTCATCTATATTTTCTAATAAGTATAATTCGTTCCATCAAATAATGTGGGTCTATTTGTGGATTGCCCTTCATCGTTGAATATAGAGTTAACGACTGCTATATATATATATCTTTGGTCCTTGAAAAAAAATATATATAATATTATATATATATATATATATATATATATATTATATATATCTTTGGTCCTTGAACTTCAACCCCAAGGAAGACTCTACCATCATCTCAGCCTGGGTCACCCTACCTAATCCACCTATGATTTGTTTCGTCCCTGCTGCGATGAAGAGGATCGCTAACTCCTTTCGGACCTTCGTAGCGATGGCCGAAGAAACTCGCAACCTTACCAAAGTCAACTATGCCAAAATCTGCATGGAACTTGACTTGTTGAAGGACCTTCCCTCTTGTATCCAGATTCCTAGGCAGCAAGATGCACAAGTAACAAATTCTGTATGAAAACAACATCATCTTCTGTAAGCACTGTCACATGAGACGACACTCTACTGAGCTTTGCTTCAAAGCACACCCAGAACTGAAAGACCTGCGACGAAGTGGCGGCCAACACTCAACCGAGAGCGACAACCACAACCACCCTTCTCTCCCTACTCAACTCCCACCCTGCTTGAAGCCAGAAACCTTCCTGTTCAGAACTCTCCCAGAAAAGTATCTCACAGGACAGATCCCCCGCCACCGTCAGTAACTTATGATTAAACCTCTCCAACAAATTGATACCCTGATTGCGGACCACACAGTCAACTTCCAGACGGAACGCCTGGAAGTCATTCCGACAACCACAGCAGAGAGCGAGGCCAGCCTACAGATACAGACCTCACAACGGCATTAACATCACTAATTCGGACAGGAAGGAAGCCTATTAGGAGCCGCCCTACGACATCTCTGTTAGGAAGAAACCATAAATTGAGGGTGCTCAACCAGCGAAATCAGAAGCCCACTCTGACCCCCTAACCGATCCTGACATTCGTATGGACCTCCTGGCCAATATTGGTCAAGAACAAGTGGCCAGGCTTAAACAAGCGATTGACGCTGGCATCGCTAGTCCGGACAACTACTTAGTGTTGGCACATCGATTTTGATTATTGTTCACAAAACCCTTGTACGTCTTAGTTTGTACTTTTCACAGGCAAGAATAGAAGAAAGGATTCCATTCTAACGCTAATCAAAGACCATGGAGCTCTGCTTTTCTCCTTTATCAGATATGCCAAAGACTATGAAGCAGCTTGGAGACTACAAAGAAGACGGTTCTTCTCCTTGTTCTTTTCCTGAGTCTGTAAATGTCTAGGAAATCTTTGTACGTACTTTGTTAGGATGACAATGTTAAAGAAAGAAAATGGTGAAATAGCCATTCAAAAGAGGCAAAAATCGCTGGATTTCCGGACAAATCCGGATAATCCGATCACTCACAGCAAGTTACTGAGACAGATCGGATCATCCGACGGACCTCCGCAGAAATCTGCCGGATTATCCGATTGCTTACAGCAAGTCAGTGAGCCAATGTTCGGATAATCCGACGGACTTCCGCATAAATCGTCGGATAATCCGATCGCTCACAGCAAGTTAGTGAGCCAAATGTTCGGATCCGACGGACATCCGGAAGTCCGACGGATAATCCTGAGTCTCTCACAGCAAGTCTGTAAGCTAGTGTTCGGATCATCCGCCGGATTTCGCTAAAATCCGACGGATAATCCGCTTGACTTATTTGCAACTTTTGAATTCAAATCCAACGGCATCTGGCAAGTGCATTTAATGCATCTAACGGCTCTTTTATGACCGTTACTGTTGACCGGATAATCCGACGGATTTCGCTGAAATGGCGGATAATCCGGTTGACGGCTGATTTGCCTTTATGACTTTGGATTTGTATAAAAGGAGTTTCACTCTCCTCTTAAAGACTATCTCTTACAAGCTTTAAATTTTCTCAAACAAAAGAGCTTCACCATTAATACTCCACCAAGCTTTCAAATTGTCATCCTTTCCCAAAGTGCTAGAGTATTTGCGAGTTGTAATCTTCGATCTTCACGTGTTAGAAGATCAACAAGTTTCTTCTCATTTGTTTGAAGTTGGCGAGCCTTCGTAAGAAAACTCGTGTGTTGAAGTTGGGAGTCTTCGGATCCAAACTCGTGTTGAAGTTGGCGAGTTCTTCGGATCCAAACCGTGTGTACTATTTGATAAATAGTGGATTTAAGCCGGAGAGAGTTCCGGGACTGGATTGCCTCAAGCGAGGATACCAGGATATATCTTGTGTTTGATCTTCCTACTCTTTACTTTTATTTGTCATATATTGCTTCTGTTGCTCTAGTTTTATTTTATCTCCCTATTCACCCCCTCTAGGGTTCTACAATTGGTATCAGAGCTTTGTTCTCTTGATTTGGATTTACACCCTTTGAGTGATCCATGGCCTCTAACCCTAGTATCAACACCTTCCACAATGAAGGACACTCCACAAATAGGCCTCCCTATTTGATGGAACCAACTATAACTACTGGAAGATTAGGATGAGCATTTATCTGAAGTCCATAGATTTGATTTATGGGATTGTGTGATAAATGGTCTTCCTACTCCTTCCAGAGTTATTGAGGATATTGCTTCTGACACCCTCAGGGACACACTTACTGAAAACACCAAGAAGCTTGCGAGTCGAGATGCCAAGGCAATGAATGCTCTTTATTGTGCTCTCGACAGTAGTGAATTCAACCGAATCTCTACTTGCAAGACTTCCAATGAGATTTGGAAGTTACTTGAAGTCACACACGAGGAACTTCACAAGTGAAGGAATCCAAGATTAGTAGACTCACAAGAATATGAGTCCTTTAAAATGAAGCATGATGAATCTATCACTTGCATGTTTACTCATTTTGGTGACATTATTAATCCTCTCTCTTCTCTTGGTAAGGAATATCCTGCTCATGAAAAGATCAGAAAAATTCTTAGAGGATTGACGAAAGCTTGGAGTCCTAAAGCTACCACAATCATTGAGGGGAACGATCTAACAGTCATGAACCTTGAGACCCTCATGGGTAAGCTAATGACTCACGAGCTCGATATGAAGGATCAAGAGGAATCCTCCATACAAGAGAAGGAGAAGGAGAAGACCAAAGAGAAGGAGAAATCTCTTGCTCTCAAAGCTACAAAGTCTACTCCAAGGATAGCTCCGACGACAATGAGTCGGACGACGATAAGAAATAGCCTCACAGCTAAGCACTTCGAAAGTTCCTCAAATTCAACAAAGCCAACCGCTTCAGACGGGACATGAGGAAGATCCGGCGTGCTATCAATGCAGAAGCGGACACATCAAGAGGGACTGTCCGATGGTAAGAAGAGACTCAAGCAAGTACGAGAAGCCTAGCAAAGGAAGCTCGTCCTCCAAGAAATTCACCAACACAAGCATTTGGTGTGAGAGTGAAGCAAGTGACTCCGACAACGACAAGGAGAGCAAACACAATGCCAACGTCTGTCTCATGGCAACCGATGAGGTACTTGATGATCTCTCCTTAAACACTCTTACCTATGATGATTTGGAGAAAGTATTCTGAATTGCATGAAGAGCACAAAGGTGTTCGGAATAAATACAAGAAATCTCTTAAAGAGGTTGAGGCTCTTCAACTTGAAGTAGAGAGGCTCTCAAGCATCATTATTGATGTGAAGGAAAAATCTCTGCTTCTGACACGGATGAAATAGAGTCTTTGCGACTCAAGTTTCAAGAATCTTGACACATCAAGAAAAAGGATGATGAGATTCAATCCATGAGAAGCTCTTATGAATTTGCTATGCACAAAGTTCAAGATGCTAATAGGAGAGAATATGACACTTCTATTAAGTATAATGATCTTCTTATACAGTGTAAGAAATTTGGTAATAAGGACACTACTCACATGCATGCTCCTAGACATCTCACACTCATCACAATGCTAGGCATACTTCTTACATGAACACTACACAAATCCTTTCCTAACACAAGGAAGGACCTTTTGTTAAGAAAAACACTTCGCATCATGCTTTTTATTATCATCATCACAATACTAATGCTAGAGCTCCTCGCACTAGAGATTCACATATGCATGATTCTCACGTATCTTCTTCTAAATCCTCTATGATTTGCAATTACTGTGGCTTGCATGGACATACAACCAATTATTGTCATACAAGAAACTTGTTGACAAGAAAGTTTTATGTGGGTTCCTAAACTAACACTCAAGGACCCATAAGATCATGGGTACCAAAATGTTCATCTTCAACTTATGTTGTAGGTGAAGAGTCCTTCTCATGCTAGAAGCAAGTGGATTCTCGATAGCGGTTGTTCACGGCACATGACCGGGGATGCTTATTATTTACAACGCTATCGATGAAGAAGGAAGGACACGTCTTTTGGTAACAATCTCAAAGGTCACATTATAGGGAATGGTAATATAGGTTCCCCTCCTTATCCTTGTATTAAGAATGTGTGTCTTGTTACTAATCTTAAACACAATCTTCTTAGTATTAGTCATCTTACCGATAATGGTTATGATATCAATTTGTTAAGCTCAAATGCTTCATTACCGATAGCTCTAATGGATCTATTGTTTATGAAGGGATTAGAGAAAATATCTATGTTTTATATCTTGTTGAAGACACTAACAATGACAGGTGCTTAGTTGCTAAAAACGATGAGAGTTGGCTTTGGCACATGAGGCTTGGACACGCCAACATGGATACCATCTCTCTTGCTACAAAGAAGCTCGTAAGAGGACTCCCAAGTATCCCGTTCAAAAAGGATATGGTGTGTGAAGAATGCGAGAAGAGTAAGTTAACAAAGTCGTCTTTCAAATCAATCAACTCTGTGAGTACTTCTAGACCTCTTCAACTTATCCATATGGATCTTTTTGGTCCTAGTAGAGTTGCTAGCCTTGGAGGCAAGCTTTATGCTTTTGTTTTAGTTGATGATTTTTCGAGATTTACTTGGGTTATTTTTTTGCTTGCAAAAGTGATACGTTTCGTGAATTTGTTGCTTTTTGTAAACGTGTTCAAAATGAGAAAGGTTTTTCCATTAACAAGATTAGAAGTGATCATGGAGGAGAATTTGACAATGCCGATTTCAAAAGATTTTGTGAAAAGAATGGTTTTGGACATGATTTTGCTTGTCCACGAATCCTCAACAAAATGGTGTTGTGGAGAGAAAGAATAGAACCCTTGGCGATATGGCCCGGTTATGTTAAACCAATATAAGCTCCCCCAATATTTTTGGGCGAAGCCGTTAATACGGCATGTCATGTTATAAATAGGGTCTTGATTAGACCTATTTCTAAGAAGACTCCTTATGAGCTTTGGTTTGACAAAATTCCTCTATTGAATATTTCAAAGTTTTTGGTTGCAATTGTTTTATTTTGAATACCAAGGATAACCTAGGCAAGTTTGAAGAAAAAGCCTATGAAGGAATATTCCTTGGATACTCTACTCATAGTAAAGGTTTTCGTGTTTTAATAAAAGAAGTCTTGTTGTCGAAGAGTCAATCAATGTCTCTTTTAATGAACTCAACTCTTCTACATTCTCCTCTTCCGAGGATATTGATGACATCTCATTTGGGTTGGAGAACTCTATTGAAGATCGTCCTTCTTCATCTAACAATGAAGTTGTGACTCCATCAAAAGAGTCTCCTCCTCTTGAGCCTCCTCAAAAGATCCCAAAAGAATGGAGATTTGTCACCAATCATCTAAGGAGCTTATCATTGGGGATCCTTCCTCCAGTGTTAGCACTAGATCCGCCACTCGTGATCTTTGTGCAAACGTGGCTTTTATCTCTCAAATAGAGCCTAAAAATGTTAATGATGCTTTTCTTGATAATTTTGGATGATGGCTATGCAAGAGGAGCTAAATCAATTTGAGCGAAGCAAGGTTTGGGAGCTTGTCCCAAAACCTAGCAATACCCCATTATTGGAACAAAATGGGTGTTTCGTAACAAACTTAATGAAGATGGGTTAGTGACTCGTAACAAGGCCCGATTGGTTGCTCAAGGCTATAACCAAGAGGAAGGCATTGACTACGACGAAACCTATGCTCCGGTTGCACGACTTGAATCCATTCGCATGCTTTGTGCTTTGCTTATTTTAATGACTTTAAGCTCTTTCAATGGATGTTAAGAGTGCTTTTCTGAATGGTATTATTAAAGAGGAAGTTTATGTTAAACAACCTCCCGGATTTGAAGATTTTCAATTTCCTAATCACGTGTTCAAACTTACAAAGCCCTTTATGGCCTCAAACAAGCTCCCCGTGCTTGGTATGAGCGCCTTAGCTCCTTTCTTATTTCTCACAATTTTTCAAAGGGGAAAGTCGACACAACACTTTTTATCAAATCCCATGATGGCACTCTTTTATTGGTTCAAATTTATGTTGATGACATTATTTTTGGTTCTACTAACAATACACTTTGCGTAGAATTTGCTAAATTATGCAGAAAGAATTTGAAATGAGCATGATGGGTGAACTTTCATTCTTTTTGGGCTTACAAATCAAGCAAGGACCCAAAGGGACCTTCATCAATCAAGCAAAATACACAAAGGATCTCCTCAAGCGTTTTGAACTTGACTCATCCAAATCAATGAGGACTCCTATGGCAACAACGACAAAGCTTGACAACGATGAAGATGGCACATCCGTCGACATTCGTAAGTATCGAGGTATGATCGGTAGTTTACTTTATCTTACTGCTAGCCGTCCCGACATTATGTTTAGTGTGTGTCTTTGTGCTCGATATCAAGCAAATCCAAAGAATCTCACTTATGGCCGTAAAACGCATTTTTCGGTATCTCAAGGGCACCATTAACTTGGGGCTATGGTATCCAAAATCCTCATCCTTTGAGCTTCGCGGTTTCTCGGATGGGATTTTGCCGGATGCAAACTTGACCGAAAAAGCACTAGCGGCACATGTCACTTCTTGGGTAAATCCTTGATATCATGGTTTAGCAAGAAACAAAACTCTGTCGCTCTTTCTACCACCGAAGCTGAATACATAGCGGCAGGGTATTGTTGTGCACAAATTCTTTGGATGACACGACACTAGTAGATTATGGTATTTCTTCTTCATGCATCCCTATTAAATGTGATAATACTAGCTCCATTAATCTCACAAAAAACCCGATTTGTCACTCTCGCACTAAACACATTGAGATAAGACATCACTTTCTACGGGATCATCAACTGAAGGGTGATATTTGTCTTGAATTTATTGACACCACTCATCAACTTGCTGATATTTTTACCAAACCTCTCTCTGAAGATCGATTCACTTTTATTTGTCGAGAAATCGGGCTCCTCGATATCTCTATTTGAAATCTTTTTGTCTTTCACGGATTTTTCGGAGGATTTCGCAATAATCGCCGGATTTTCCGTTCAATTCCAGCAGCTTTCTGATGTACAAGTTCGAAAATCTGCCGAATTCTGCTAAAATCGACGGATTATCCGCATTTAGTTCTCCGCCAAACCCGGCCGCGAATGGTTACCTCATTAATTGGACGTGACCCACCACCTACCCGCATTTAATTCGTTCTTATCTTCATTCGATTTTCTGCCGATTTCGTATAAATCCGGGATTTTTCGTTTTGCGGTACAGGTGCAGAAACCGAAGCGTCGACTGCCATCCCATCCGCTCCCTTTTCTCTATCCGTTCCTTCCTCTCAATCCGTTCCCAACCATTAAACCCTTCATTAACACCTCTCCACCCACTATAAACTTCTTCCCTCTCCTTCCATCCTTCCATTCTTCTCCAAATAACTCCCTCTCACTCTCTTCCTCCATGGCTTCTCACACCAAACGTCAACGCCATGACGGGAGCTCCTCCTCCACTCAGCCTCCTCTCCTTGCTATGTTTGTTCCTCCTCCATGCAAGGCCACAATCCACTCGTCTTCAAGTGGCTTACTCCCGGGAATGGTTTTCCTTCTACCACAAAGCTCCAGTCTGCTCCGGGAAACCTATCTCGTGGATCAACTTCAAGGACCATCGAGATTACTTCCGCTTCTCCCATCGATGCCCTCCTCGAGCGTCAGGTTGACTTCTATCCACATGCCATCCATGTTCTACTAATCTTGTTCCCGCCAAGGAAGGTCCGGAGTTCGAGACAAAGGTTGGGGGCGTGAAGATCACCGTCACTGCCGCATCCTTGGCCACCATCTTGTCTTGATGAACGCAAGGTCATCGTTCCCTTCGGGCACCATCGACCACATCTCTTCTCTCATGACATGACTTATGAGGAGTTTCTTTTCAACATCTGTGGGGGCTCTCTTGTCAGCGCCCGAGGACAAGGATCTGAGTCCTTTTTCCATGACATGCATCGCATCCTTTGCCACACTCTCACCCCAAAGTCTGGGAATAGACAGCATGACTGCTGAGGAGCTCATCTGCATGTACTATCTGGTTCCAGACAACCCTTTTCGCTGGCCAAGTACATCATCTACACCATGATGCTCATCAGGGAATCTCTATCGTTCCTACTCTTTGGTATGTACATACCATGATCCTTGAAGCAAATGGTGTTGACCTCACTCACTGCCCGGTTGGTGATCTCGTCCCTTCCCTCTTGCCAAATCGAAGGGACGTGTCGTGCGGCTCCTGCTGTTGCCCCTACTAGCTCCTGCTGCTGTTGCCGGTGGACCTGCATCTCCTCCGGCGACTCTTCTCACTCATGACGTGCGCCGCTACATTGATCGCAAGTTTGCCGATCTCTCTCTCTACCCATGAGCGTATTCAGGCCAACACTCGGGGACTCGGCACTCTTATCCACCACGGCTTCATGGACCAGGCGTACTATATTCAGCGTATGTTTGAGGAGCACACTCCCTTTCTCAACCCTAACACTCCTCATCCAGATTTCGGGGCCTCGCTTCACTGATCCTAACGTCTATGGCTTCATGTACCCGGATGGCGTCGACCCTTATGGCGCCTTCACCACTGCTCCCGGGGATGATGACGATCAGGAGGCCGGCCCCGCTCATGCGCCTGACAGTTGATGATGCCTTATTTAGTCTTGTCTTGTGTGGTCCTTCGGGGACTTTTCGTATGTGTTTTGTGTGGTCCTACGGGACTTTTAAAAATCTACTTTTAGTTGTGTGTTCTGTTGGGCTTTCAGCCTCATTATTTGTACCCCTGTTTTTATTAAATGAAAGTTTTATTTGATTTTCTGTTCAATTATATGTTCTATTTTTCTCACCATCTTTGATTAACTGACAAAGGGGGAGAAATCGTATTGAGGGGGAGATCCTTAATTAGGGGGAGCTATTTACTTTCTTTATTCTTATTGTTTGTCAATTATCAAAATGGGGAGTTTGTTGGCACATCGATTTTGATTATTGTTCACAATAACCCTTGTACGTCTTTAGTTTGTACTTTTCACAGGCAAGAATAGAAAAAGGATTCTCCATTCTATGATGCTAATCAAAGACCATGGAGCTCTGCTTTTCTCCTTTATCAGATATGCCAAAGACTATGAAGCATCTTGGAGACTACAAAGAAGACGGTTCTTTCCTTGTTCTTTTTGAGTCTGTAAATGTCTAGGAAATCTTTGTACGTACTTTGTTAGGATGACAATGTTAAAGAAAGAAAATGGTGAAATAGTCATTCAAAATAGGCAAAAATCTGTCGAATTTCTTGACAAATCCACCGGATAATCCGATCACTCACAGCAAGTTAGTGAGACATAGATCGGATCATCCGACGGACCTCTGCAGAAATCCGTCGGATTATCCGATCGCTCACAGCCAGTCAGTGAGCCAATGTTCGGATAATCCGACGGACTTCCGCATAAATCCGCCGGATAATCCGATCGCTCACAGCAAGTTAGTGAGCCAAATTGTTCGGATCATCCGACGGACATCCGCAGAAGTCCGACGGATAATCCGAGTCTCTCACAGCAAGTCTGTAAGCTAGTGTTCGGATCTTCCGCCGGATTTCCGCTAAAATCCGACGGATAATCCGCTTGACTTATTTGCAACTTTTGAATTCAAATCCAACGACATCTGGCAAGTGCATTTAATGCATCTAACAGCTCTTTTATGACCGTTACTGTTGACCGGATAATTCGACGGATTTCCGCTGAAATCCGGTGGATAATCCGGTTGACGGCTGATTTGCCTTTATGACTTTGGATTTGTATAAAAGGAGTTTCACTCTCTCCTCTTAAAGACTATCTCTTACAAGCTTTAAATTTTCTCAACTACAAAAGAGCTTCACCATTAATACTCCACCAAGCTTTCAAATTGTCAACCTTTCCCAAAGTGCTAGAGTATTTACGAGTTGTAATCTTCGATCTTCACGTGTTAGAAGATCAACAAGTTCTCTTCTCATTTGTTTGAAGTTGGCGAGCCTTCGTTAGAAACTCGTGTGTTGAAGTTGGCGAGTCTTCGGATCCAAACTCGTGTTGAAGTTGGCGAGTTCTTCGAATCCAAACTCGTGTGTACTATTTGATTAAATAGTGGATTTAAGCCGGAGAGTGTTTCGGGACTGGATTGCCTCAAGCGAGGATACCAGGATACATCTTGTGTTTGATCTTCCTACTCTTTACTTTTATTTGTCATATATTGCTTCTGTTGCTCTAGATTTATTTTATCTCCCTATTCACCCCCCCTCTATGTTTCTACACTTAGGAGTTTTGGCCGAAATAGAAGGAGAAGATTATTTGCAGCCCGAAGAGGAGCCCGCCGATACCAGAAAGGACAGCACCGCCAAGAGGCCCAAAAGGCAGACGCCCCCAGAAAGAAAAACAAAATAAAAAGTAAGAAAGAGGCCACGACCATGATCACCAAATCAGCCGCGAAACCACCCCCCTCCCCCAGCTACCTCAATGATTAACATCCTTTCTTGGAACGTAAGGGGCCTCGCAAACAAACCCACTTTGAGAAGATTAAAATGTCTCAAAAAACTTTATATAATTGATATCGTCATGATTATAGAACCCAAAATCCCTTCCAAGAAACTCAAATCTATCCAGTTGCAGTTAGGCTTCGCTACCGCCATCGTCGGCTGCCACGATATCTAGATCCTCTTCGTAGCTGACGTGAAGCATGGCCTCATTCACAACTCGAGGCAGGAGCTCTCTTGCTAAGTGGAATACCCCATGCTCCAATCTCAGGCCCTTCTGTCGGCAGTCCACGGTAGTTGTGAGATCTCCGAGCGTAAATAACTTTGGACTTCTCTGATTAGTACCCAACAACATCACACTCATCTCCCCTGGCTATGTGTGGGCGATTTCAACGCCGTCACCTTCAGGGAGAAGAAATCGGAAGGCCGCCCCCCACAGTGCCAGCGATGTCCGACTTTGCCAACTTTATCTTCAATACCTACTTATCCCCTCTCCAGTTCTTAGGCAACACTTCCACGTGGTGCAACATGCAGGAAGGGGCTCAGAGGCAATACTTTTTCCTTGATCGTGCCCTCATAACTCGCAGTGGGATGACCTTGATCTGAACTCCAGACTCACGCACCTCAACGCTACAGAATCGAATCACTCCCCCCTCCTCATCGAAGTCAACAAAATTGCTAACCAGCATAAGAAATGTTTCTGATTCCTTGACCTGTGGAGCCACCACCCATAGTTCAAGGATATTGTGCTGGCCTCCTAGGGAGGCCAAGTCGCCATTGACCCTCTTGAACATGTGGCAGCCAAACTCAAAGCTACCAGGAAAGCTCTCCCCACTTGGAGCAAGGAAGCCTACAGCGATATTTTCAAGTTGTTCGCACAGCTGAGGATGACATTTATCGTGCCGAAATTTTGTTCACTCGCGATGGCTCTCCCTAGGCTTGTGCTTCACTTAACCTCACCAGAGCCCTCTTGAAGTTTTACATCAAAGTTGAAGAGGAATTCTTGAAACAGAAAGCCAGGCTGACCTAGGACACCGAGGGAGACAAGAACACGTCCTACTTCCACTCTTGTGTCAAAGGCGTAGACAACAACTCAACCTCTATCAGATCACTGATGAGAGTGGCCACATTCTTAAGGGTAATGGATATCCGGTCGGCCGCAGCGACTTTCTACTCCAAGTTATTTACCAAAGAGGTCATCCATAAGGACGAGGCTTTCCTCGCAGTGATCCCTCACCTGATTGATGAGAGGGACAATATCCAGCTATAGAGTACGCCCTCCGAGCTTGAAGTCAAAGAAGTCGTGTGGGCCTTGAAGGAGTATAGTGCACTGGCTCGGACGGATTCACTGGTGTCTTCTTCAGATCCTGTTGGAACATCATCAAGTCTGATATTCACTAGACGATGATCGTCTTCTTCCCGGGAGCCGGGTATCCTAAATTGATATCTAGTTCCAATCTGATCTGATCCATAAGAAGAAGAACCCGAAGACATTTAAAGAATTCCGTCCCCTGAGCTTGTGCACCTTCACTAACAAAATTATTTCGAAAATCATAGCCAATCGCATGAACGAGCTCCTTCCCATGATCATTTCTGAAGAGAAAAGTGGTTTTGTCTGTGGTCGTAACAACCTTGACAACATCCTGCTGGCTCAAGAGATGATCACATGTATGAAATTCCCATCTAGGGGAGGGAACATCGCTATCAAGTTAGATATGGAGAAGGCGTATGATAGGCTTGACTAGCAATTCATGATCTGGGTGCTCAGGACCTTCGAGTTTTCGATGATTTGGATCGATATTGTGTGGAGATCAATCAGTAACTCATGGTTCTCCACTGTAGTTACCGGACAAGCTGAGGGGTTTTTTTCAAATCCTGCATCACCGAAGCGCTGAGCAAAAATTTGAATAAACTGGTTAGCACCCTACGATTTCAGCATTTTCACACCACTAGCGGTTGCCCGATCATTACCCACCTGGCCTACGTTGACGATATTCTCATATTCTCTTCCGGTGATGCAGGATCCGTCGAAGTGGTCAAAAACACGCTACAGAGATACTCTAGATGCTCCGGCCAGTGTGTCAACCCTAACAAGAGCATAATTTATGCCCACCACTCGGCCGATAGAGCCCACTCAACTACTTTTACTGATATTACCTCCTTCTCTGTCGCGTACCCTATTTCTTCTATCTTGGTTGCTCGTTGGTGTATGGCAGATCCAACGCAGTTAATTTTGATGGGCTGGGGTGTAATGCCCCAGTCCCAAAATACGTAGGACTAGGAACGTAGAAATGCCAGCTGTATTCATATGAAGTACATGGGTCTCGTATGGATACATAAGTTGTAAATACAGTAAAAACATAACTAATCTCATCCACACAAAATAAATAAACAAAAGATATCATATAATGACAATGAATTGTCTTGATACAATATGTTGGGCGGAGACAAATCCACTACCAACAAGTAAAGGAAAAATACATGAGAAAATAAATGAATTTGACGAGCGAAGCGAAGACGATCAAAGTGCAATCATCCTCGAAGAAATAGAGATGATCATAGCCATGGCTATAACACCTGCGAAAGACAAGAGCACACACCTGGAGAGATAACCAGGTCCTCAGAGGGACGTAACAAGACACATAATATCATGCCATAATAACTGAATAAATATTGCTCAAATAAATAAGTCAATTGAATTATAACATGGTCCAATACACACCTATTGAACTAGCTTACCATCCCTCCAACCAAACAAGGATAGGAGATGGTAACTAATTCACGATGACGTATCTTTCCATGTTATGAATCCAATATGGTATTCGGACCCCAACAAGGTTCAATACTTTCTCATCAAAGTAGTAAACCACACCTACAACCAAAGAAGGACAAGATGTGGAAAACTAATCCGCGACAAGTTATTGTTCCAAGCCACGGTCAGATACAAGTACCCCAAACAAAAGTACTCATACCTAACGGATAAGGGCGCCTAACCAATCTAAGTGAATGCAGTTTTAAGAATAGTTCATGGTCGCATGACTACCGGGTCAAGTCAAGAAAATACCAATACATTACAGTACCTCAGTAGCGAGTCACAACACCATATACTATTTCTCAGTATCGAGCGAGTCTATAGCATATAGTCTACCTATCGTTCCTCAGTAGCGAGCGAGTCTATGATAGATAGGGTGGTAATCAACTTCCAATCATGTTCTCCCCGTCCAATGCCAACTCATAACTGTTAAGTCTTCTAGCATGCAATTATATTAGCAGTTATTTCCTAACGTACGGCTTATACATACTATTTGCCAGCCAATCACGCATGTCCGAGTCCTATATGTGACTCACAATAATGTGGTATAAATGTGTCAAGGCCTATGAATGCAACACACAAGGTGGTCCCTTAAATCTAGGTTTAATGTGTAAGAAAAATAATATATAGCAGAAAATATAACTGAACAGTAAGTTCTAACAGGTTATGACATGTATCACAGTTTATTTTGTATAAAAAATAATAATAATACATGAAATATGAGCTAAAATAAATAAACAACAAATGGCAAGGTGTCTTGCCTGGTAGGACGCCTGATGTGCTGCAATAATCACGGTGGCACGAACTGCGACTTTGTTGCAACAACTATACAAGGTGACCTCTGTTGATGGCACGGGCAGTTCTATTGGCTTCAGAAGGGTCAAATTAGTTAGGTTCGACATAAGGTAGTCTAGAATTGGTAAAGGAATAGGAAAGATGAGCTTAGCCACGGGCATAAGGAAAATTAAAGGAAAAATAATTGAATAATATATATACGATTTTAGAAAACTAAATACTTAAAGATATATTTACTATTAAAATAATTTTGATAAATTTTTGAAAATAGAGAAATAAATAGATTTAGGCTTATAACCCAACGTTTGTATAGCTATACTTATAATAGAAACTTATACTTCATAAACAAATGTTTTAAATAATTATTCGAAGATATTAGTAACTTATTTAGGCCAAAACTATATCCCTGTCAAATAGAATATTTAGATTTAGAAATCTATATTTTTATTAGTAAGAATATGTTTTTAGGTAAATGTTCCAAAAATCAGTTCAGGCGAAATATTGTAGGTTTGTGAAACTAATTTTGTTAACAACTATCTATATACTTTTATTTTATGAATATAAAACTAGAGAAAATATATATATATTCTTTTGCTATACTTCATATTTTGAAAAATAGCTTTAACCACCATACCACACATATAGTTTTAAAATACTAATATTTTTTTAAAGTAATAACTATTCTACTAATAATCGCAATCATAATTTTTGCTAACTAATAACAATAAAATAAACTATTAACAAATAATTATATAAGAATAATAGCCATAAAAATATCTAATACTAAACATAGCAGCATCATGCTGCTTCCTCCTTTCCGAGGAGAATAAAAATCTAGAAAAAAGTGAGAATGAGAGAGAGAGAAATAAGTACTGCAGAGTTATAGGCGGAGGAGTGAGAGAGCGGGGGGGAAGACGATGGTTCTATCGGCGGCTGGAGGCGAGGCCGAGCGTGGCGTGGGAGCAAGGGAAAGAGGTCGGAGACGGCAGCAAAAAAAGGGGACGAAGGGTCGGGCGGCGAGAGGCAAGCCGGAGGGTTCTCAGTGGAGGGGTGCTTGCGCCTCCGACACGGTAGCGAGCGAAAGGGTCGGGCGGCGAGCGGCAAGCCGGAGGGTTGTTCGCGCCTCCGGCGCGGTAGCGAGCTAGATCGGGGGGCACTCGCGACGAGGTGGCCGGAGCGCGGCTCGGGGTAGCCCTGGGTGGTGGTGTGGTCGGGCTGCGCGAGGATCTGACAGGAAGACGGCGGAGGAAAGAGGAGCGGTCAGGAGTGAGAGGCGGTCGGAGGCTTCGGTGGGTACGGGCAGAGATTGAGGCGACGAGGGCGGTCGCTGGCGGACGGGCGCGGCAAAGCACGGCGGAGGTTGTAGGAACGAAATTATAAAGCAGAATACACTAGAGGGGAGTGAATAGTATAGGCAGCGGAATATTGTTAATTAAAAACTTGTTAGCAGTTAGATCACAGATATAATAATAATCACAAAAGTAAATGACAGAAATTAAAAGTGATCAGAAAGCAAACACAAACACCAAGATTTATAATGGTTTCCCTTTTGTGAGGACTAGTCCAGCCGGAAGAACTCTAGCTTCCAGTTGAATCCACTATTGGAAAATCCCGTAAGTTTTTATACGAAGTCCTTGCAACTTCTACAGACACGAGCTTTGATACGAAGAACTCGACCAACTTCAATTGTGAAGAGTTGAATCTTCTATCAAGCCTCTGATTATAATCGCTCTGAAACTTCTAAACCGTACCGCACTGGCAAATCGACTAGAGGATTGTAACTGGCTTAGGATTTAAAAATGAAAGCTTTTTAGAACTCTTTGGAAGAATGTAAGCTCAAAAAGAGAAGATTGAAAGTGAATTGGTGATTTGAAATGATCGAAATACTTCTCTATTTAAAGTTTTTACAAAGACAGAACTCTAACAAAATTGTTGGCCCATTGGTCATATGGTCAACCTGATTTTAATAATTGATCAAAACTCTGTCTGGCTATACGAAGCTAGTTGGGACATCTCAGCTTCTTGGACATAAGCAAGATTGGATATTCTCTCCGTTCAAGACTGATGATCTGTTTGCCTACTTGAGTCTGTATTTCCTATGCAATGTAATTTTCACTTTATTTGAGTCTAGGAATACATTGTACACCGAGTTGTACTGGCAAATAGGCTATCCCCAAAATAGTTCAAAATGATTTTAAAATGACCTATCAAAAATGTCTACAAAAAGATTTTCAAAAAGGTTTTCAAAAATCACCAAAACCTATTTTTAAAAGCCTAACCTAACCCTGACAGAACTCGGCCAGAGTTCAGCCAGAGTTCGGTTGGTGGCCGTTTGATTTTTGAATTCTCTGGAACTTGGTCCTCCTGCAGTTGCAGATTTGACCGAGATTTGCTCATAGAGTTCTGCCCGAATTCTGCCCGAATTCTGACAGAGTTCTCCCTTTGGAATTCCTATAAATAGAGAAGGATTTTGATCATTTCAATTCACTCATTCACTTTCAATCTTCTCTCTATCTAAAGCTTTCAGTCTTCCAAAGAGTTTTCTAGAGCTTTCAATTTCAGATCCCAAGCCAGTTACAATCCTCTAGTCGATTTGCCAGTGCGGTACGGTCTAGAAGTTTCTGAGAGATTGTAATCAGAAGGCTTGATTGAAGAATACCTCTTCACATTTTGAAGTTGGACGAGTTCTTCGTATCAAAGCTCGCGCTGTAGAAGTTGCAAGGACTTCGTAAGAAAACTTACGGTTTTTCCTATAGTGGATTCAACTGATAGCAAGAGTTCTACCGACTGGATTAGTCCTCAACAGAGGGATACCAGTATACATCGCTGTCTTTGCGTTTGCTTTCTGAAATCTGCCTTTACATTATTTCAACTGTGATTATATACTGTGATTGTGTTGCTAATAATTTTTTAATTAGCATTATTCCGCTGCCAACTCTATCACCCCCTCTAGAGTATTACGCTTTACTATTTCGTTCCTACAATTGGTATCAGAGCAGGTGTTACAGGTAAAGCGAGGTAACAGTGCTATTATTTATTCATTATTTATTAGATCACAGCACAACACATGGCAACTGTGAAATTCATAAGTGAAGGCCAGGCCACAAACAGACCCCCACTGTTTGATGGTACAAATTATACATATTGGAAAACACGGATGAGTTTCTTCTTGAAATCTCTTGATTTTGATTTATGGTCCATTGTTCTTGATGGCTATCAAAAGCCACCTCGTATAAATGTTGATGGAGTTTTAGTTGAAAAACCCCATAGCAGATATACAGAGGAAGAAAAGAAAAGGGCCAGTCTTGACGCACATGCCATTAATGCTCTCTTTTGTGCTTTAGACAGAACTGAATTTAACAGGGTGTCTATCTGCACAACGGCCAATGAAGTATGGAAGCTACTCGAAGTCACACATGAAGGCACGACTCAAGTCAAGGAATCTAAAGTCAGCAGACTTACTCAAGAGTATGAGGCGTTCAAAATGAAGCCCAACGAAACAGTCACACAAATGTTCGAGAAATTTTTGGATATTGTAAATCCTTTGTCCTCCCTAGGCAAAGATTACAGTAACCATAAAAAGATTCACAAACTCCTGCGAGCTCTCACCAAGAACTGGATTCCAAAGGCTACTGCAATCATTGAGGGGAACGACCTCACAACTATGTCCCTCGAAGTACTCATGGGTAAGCTACTCGCTCATGAACTGGAGCTACAAGATTTTGAAGAGCCTGCACCAAAGGAGAAGACGATCGCCCTCAAGGCTCAGCACAGAAAAGCTGCTGAAGACGACTCAGACAGCAGTGGATCTGACGCTGAAGATCAAGCACTCCTAGCAAAGAAGTTCAAAAGATTCATGAGACATGAGAAGAGAGTCAAAGAGAACAACAGCAACAATTGGTACCAAGAAGATGCTGTCTGCTATGGTTGCAAGAAGAAGGGACATATGAAGAAGGACTGTCCCACCAACTCATCATCGAGCAAGAAGAACAACAGGTATGAAAAAGGCAACCTGAAAAGATCAACGTCTCAGAAATATGCCAACACCAGCATATGGCATGAAAGTGAAGCTAGCGACTCAGAAGATGAACATTCAGAGGACGCTGCAAACATCTGCTTCATGGCAATCGATCAGGTACCTACTGAACCTGTAGAAACATATGATTACTTTACCTTTGAGCAATTAGGAGATGCCTTCAGTGAGCTGATGCTTGACTACAGGAAACTGCGTAGTAAATATCAAACCGCTAAGAAGGTACTCAAAGAGTACAAAGGAGAAATAGGAAGACTTACCGACCTACTAGCTGAGGTTAGAGCTAATGTTAGTGAGTCTGGTGAACTTTCCTCTATAAAGCTCTTATTACACGAGACTAAACAGTCACCCGAAGAGAAAGACAAGATTATAGACCAATTGAGAGAAGATCTTTCTAAAGAAAAGAAAAGTCTTCAATCTGCACAAATCAGAATGGAATCACTCACTTCTGATTATACTAAGTTATATGACACTTCCAAAAGGTTGGAAATTAGGTTAGGAAAATAGCCTGAGCCTGCTGCTTCCTATCCTAACACGTGTCACTTACCGAGAAATCGGAACATTCCCAAACCAAACACTGTCAGACCAAACCATATAAAACCTTTACCCCAAAAGGTTAAGCCCAAACATGATCATAGGTAAGCATTCTTCTATACTAGAAAACCCAAATCTACCAACCATGCACACCACTCAGCTTTCAACACTCGACATGCACAATGTCATTATTGTGGCCTCATTGGTCATATATCATCTGCATGTAGAATGAGAAAGCTTGTAGATTTAAATGTTTATGCTTGGATACCTAAAGCTAACAATTCAGGACCCTATAAGAAATGGGTGTTTTCCATAAAGAAATTCTCTTTATTTGTTGTGTTTCTGGGAAAATTACAACTGTAGGAATCCGATCTAGAAGATGATCGCTTTATCCCTTGGACTATGCGAAGAAGAAAAGCTCTCAAAATTTTGACAGTAGATATCAGTGTATCTGTACAATGAATAAGAAAAAGAACTCTATTTATAGAGTCAAAAATAATAATTGAAAAGATAACTGTCTTCACAGCCTGTGCCTAGTTAAAAATCATGCAGGATTCAACATACGCAAGGCTGTGAGTAGCTACTGGACGTGGCCTGTAACTGTTGGACACATGGCAATCATGCATGGGACGTGTGTAAGTTACAGGACACGCAGGCGAGAGATCAGTGGCATGGCTGCCACGTACTCCAATTTGATGAAATTCACGCAGACTTGTTGAAGACGAAATCCACGCAAACTCGGTGTAGAAAGCTTCAAAATCCACACAAACTTGGGGAAGGAAGCTTCAGGATCCACGCAGACTCGAGGCAAAAAGCTTCAAAATCCACGCAAACTTGAGGAAAAAAACTTCAGAATCCACGCAAACTTGAGATGAAGATCACAAATACACGCAGACTTGAGATAAGACTGCCAGCTATCTTGATTTGGCGTGCCTCGACTGACACAAAATCTCTGACAGTGATTGCTTTTGTCAGTCGTATTAAATGACAAGAAACCCTTTTGGTACGCCAACTCGACGAAGGCTGAGTCTTGCTGAAGAAGATTTTGAAAGTCACGCAATAGACGGCGGTGATCTCTCGAGTTCTGTGCATACGTGGCATATGAAGAGACATTCTTCGACTGTCGTGCTGTCAGTCATAATGACTCTCTGACAAATGATGAGCTGTCTTCCAGCATGATTTGTAAATATTGTCTGGATCAACTGAGCATGACTTTTGACTATGTCCTGATCAACTCAGCGTGACTGTCATTTTTAAAGGTCTACAAAACCCCCTTCAAAGTTTTTGAAAAATGATAAATTATTTCGAAATACTTTGAAATAGAGATGATAAAATGGAATCAGTCATGCTGATATGACTTTAAATTTTTCGAAAGTCGCAAAGACTTCGAAGTTCTTCGAAAACACCCAAATGAACTTATTAGATGTTATAATGACTCTTCGTTCTCCAAGACTGATTGCAGCCAATTTATGGTGGAATATGAACCGTCGACGAACTCTGTTATATAAACAGAGAAAAGATTCATTTTTAATCTTCATCTTACGTCAATATGACACCAAAGGAGAAAGCTGAGGAAGAAGCACGCAAGTTAGACTTTTGTTCCCATGGTGACCCCACTTTTGGGGGTGAAGAGCCAGAGCCCCTTGTCTTCGAGCTCAAAGATTTGTATTTGTGGATGAATTGTAGACATGATAGATAATGAAATCTTCTTTTCTGTTTTAGAGTATATGATATTATCAGAGGTATTATGGACGTGATAATATGTAGAAACTCAAAAGAAAATAGATTGATTTCTATGCAGAGGTCAAAAATGACAAATGAATAAGTAGATTCGGAATTGATTCAGAGGTTACAAAAACATGATCAATAACGAATCCCCACTTAATGAATTGATAGAAGATTATGAACGGACGAACCGTTAGATGAATGAACGGATGAATCGTCGGATGAACGTAATAAATGAACGGATGAACCGTCAAGCATTAATGAATGTGTGAATCGTCGAATGGATATGACGCTTCATTGTTTGAGGAACTTCTGTCTATAAATATAGCAGAAATCTGACAAGAACGAACACTTCTACTCCTCAACATAAAAATGTCGTCTGGAAAAGCATCCAAGAAGACTGAGATTGCCTCAAAAGTTCAGAAAGGCACTGAAGAACGCCCTACTGATCCAATTCAATCGAAGAAGATGGAAGCTGGTGAAGGTTCGTCCGCACCCAAGCCACCACGAGACATTCTGGACTTTCTGCCCGAACCAGGAAGGACTGAAGAAGAGGAATCCATAAGGATGGCTGCTTGCAAGTTCCTCGTGGGTTCCAGCAATGAAGTTCTCGGCTCTTTTGCTGATCATGTCTTTGAGAAGGACGGCAGTAGCCTACGTCCAAATGTAAAGAAGGATGCTATCCTTAAAGAAGGAATTTGAATCTCTAATGGAAGAACAGCTTCGCAACCATACACCAAAGAGAAGGGTGTACATTTAGTAGCATTACGAACTGTAGTGCGATAAGCCCACAAACATTCACCGAGCTTGTCACTCCAATTACGTTTGTTAGTGGAGATAAACTTCTTTAGGAGTTTGACGATAGTCTTGTTGAAAGCTTCTGCTAATCCGTTAGCTGCCGGATTATATGCAGTAGAAGCAACATTGTTGATCCGATGATCATCACAGAATGGAGTAAATTTCTAGCTGACGAACTGTGGTCCATTATCATGAATAATGCGTCGAGGAACACCAAATCTGTAGATGACGTGGTGCTTAATAAAGCTGATGACATTAGACGTCTTAACTTCAGATAAAGGAATGGCTTCAGCCCATTTGGAAAAGTAATTAATCGGTTATTGCGAGAATAAACCGATGACCTTTGGATGACGGCGGATTGATTGGACCAATGATGTCCATGCCCCAAGCTTCGAAGGGCCATGATGCTGCCGTCGGATGTAGAAATTTCGAGGGTTGATGAATAAAATCCGCATGGATTTGACAGGCTTTACACTTCTTTGCGTATTCGATGGCATCAGATACCATAGTAGGCCAATAATAACCCATGCGTCGAATACGGTCTTGGAGTTTCGGTCCAGGCTGATGTGCTCTGCAAATTCCATCATGTGCTTTACGAATAATTTGTTGAGTCTCATCACCGGCAACACATCGAAGAAGTAAACCATCATAAGCTCGACGATATAAGGTCTTTGTTGTATGATTGTAATAGAATCTGAGTGATCGTCGTCTGATAGATGCTGCCTCACTCGGATCATCTGGAAGAATATCATACAATACGAAATTCAAGAAAGGAAGTCTCCAATCTTTATCCGTATTCTGATTTTCTGTAACATCCAATTTTCCAAATGAGGGTATTTTGGTCTTTTTTAAATTTTAGAATTTATTTTGGGATTATTATATTTAATTACAATTAATATGATTTTAGATGATTTTTAGTAATTTGTTTGGTGCTAGTTTTAGACTGTGACCCATGTGGACTAGGAGACTGTCCTATTGGCCAACCTAGGTCCAGATACCTTGGTTAGGTTAAGTAACCCTAGTGTGACTTAAGTTAGTCATTTCAAGTCTATGGGAATTGGTTTGGGGTAATTAGGATTTAGTTTAGTCTAAGAATGGCTTGTGAAGTCACAAGTCAAAACCATGACTTAAACTAGTTAGGACCCAACTAGCTAGCCAAAACCCTAACCCAAGGGCCTATGGCCGGCCACATGGCAGCCCCTCCCCCTATATATATCCTCCCAAATTTTAGGGCTAGCCTCCTTTCATTAGGGTTCATCAAGTTTTAGAAAAAGGGTAAGTTCCATCTTTACAAATTCATAGTAAATCCAAATTAGGTCCTTTTTCCTTCAAACAAATTCCTATAGGCTCTAAATATTGTGCTCTTGCTGTTGGGATTGAGTTTTGACAGGGAGCAAACAATTTGGGGAGCTTTTGGTGCTTTGAAGGATCCTCTTCTTTGGTGCTTTTTGGAGCTTGGAACATCTATAGGTATAATCCTTTGTAACGCCTCTTAAATCCTGTAAAAAAATCATTTCTAGGGTCCCCTAGCCCTCACCCAACTGTAAGGGAAGCCAACCCTAGGTTTTGAGCTCGTTTCGTGTCCGTATCGGACACGTATCAGAGCTTTGATGTAGGTGCTCGACGAAATATCCAAAAGGACTGCTCGATCGAGTTTTCCTAATCTTTTTGAATAGAAAGTTAGATCTAAGTGTCGTCTAGGGTTTACCAGTGTTCTGTGATGATTTGTGGGTCGTATCGTGTCGTGGGGAACACGGGACACGCGTGTGCGGGCGTGCGCGCGCGGCACTGTAGCTTCCCTGCTACTCGGGGGCTACTGCGCGCTGGACACGCGTCGTGGACACGGGAAACTTGGCCTGTGGTATGGGGCAATGACTGACACGAGGCTCGTCAAGTTTCACGAGTCCTCGTGTCGTATCGGACACGGTATTTGATGCGCACGGGGAAAGGCTGTGGGTGCGCGCGTGTGCTGTGTGTATTCCTGTTTGTAAATCAATTTCTAATGTTCTAATCGTATTTAAATGATTTTAAATGTTGTTTAATGACTAAATAGATTGTAATTATCATGATAAATCTCTGCTACACATTGTTTGGGTTTTTGAATGATGTTTGGGTTCGAAATTTGTAAGAACAGTGAAGAACACTGATACCCTGTGATACTGTCATTTTCTAATTTTTCTAACAAGTTAAATTCCTATTTTCTGTTGTGTTTTCTCAAATTATATTGAACCTACATGTCAGATAATATGTTAGATAGGTATTTGCATTCGAAAATTGGCTTGGGGATTTTGTTTATAGAAATTTGACAGTTGGTTGTTTCATCAATGGGTGAACTGTGGCTTCCTGGGTGAAGAACAAGATTTAAATTCCTAAGTGTTATATTCTCCCCATTTGATATTTCCATGTTGCTTGTTAAATCCTAGTCTAAGTGATTGTTGATTCATTCCATTAATTCCCTGATTTTGTTCACTCTTAAACTAGAATTTAACTCACTATCCCTGTTTACTGTTTTTCCAGTTTTTAGCATAAATGAGTTAAATGAACTGAAGAACTGAATGAGGGTTCATGGCTATTCCCTTAGTTAACTGTATGGAATACATCTATGATTTCCAGTTTGTTCCTAACTGATTAAGTGAAAGGATAAACCTGGGAACTGTTAATGTGTTTTCCTGTGTTAACCTGGGATTGGTTTTTAGGCTACTGCCACTATTAGAAAAACCTGAGAATTGTTATCATAATTTTTAAGTTGTAATTGTTTTCCCAGTTTGCATAATGAGCTTTATTGGATTGATTACCTGGGGATATAGAAGTGAGTTCCTTTTGTTCACTGTTACCTGTTTTTGAAACTGAGAATGGATTTTATATACATTGTTCCCTGTTAACCTGGGCAGAGTCTAACCTGTGAACTAATTTCCTTTCTGCATATAACCTTCACTATAAAACTGAATGGATAGCTCAATTGTTAACTGTTTTGGTCAATGAAGAATCTAAGCTTTAATAGTTAACTGTCTATTAGACTGCTTCATTGAATTCCCTTTCCATTTCTTCCTAATTAGTTAACTGTTTGGGTTCAATGAAAAATCTGAGTTTTGGACTGTTAACATGGGTATTTCAGTGGCCTGTTGCTATGTGTAAACCTGAGAACCTTGTACTAATCACTGTCAAACCCTCTACCTAGCACATTCACTCATGGTGCACACACACACACACTTGTATTGGTACACACACACACTAGTAGATGTTGCCCCCTCTTTTTATATGTAATGCATTTACATTTGAGTTGTTATATATAGTTTCCTATATAGGTTGTGTATATATTCTAGATATATATATGCAGGCTTTCCCTTATATGTGTTTGTGTAATTTAATATATATGGTATATATGGTGTCTTGCTATGTGTAGTGTATGTATGTGGGTTGTGGTGTCATAGAGTATGATGTGTCATAGACCAATGTAGTGTTGTGGGCTATAAGGTGTTGGTTAGAGGCATCCCAAATAGGCTATTAGCCATAGTATAATCTAGAGGAGACTTGTTAGAACCTAGAATGGTTTGGTGGGACCTAGATTTGACTATTGACTAGGTTTGACTCTAGGTTGACCAGAGTTGACCAAGAGTTGACTTTGGTTTAGATTGACCTAGATTCATGTAGAACGTATTGTAGTGCATCTTATTACCATTCTGGACTTGTTGTGACTTGTGCTGTTCTAATAGGAGCCAGACACCACTCCTCGGACAGTATTCTCATCTCGGACTTTCAGTTAGCAGGCGAGTACATTCTCTGATCTTTTTATACTTACCTGGATTATATTCTTGCTCTAGATTACTCTACATGATGCTGACACATATCTTCACGGATTAGTACTATATGGATCCTTTCCTGAGATGTTATCCCTCTACGGGTGCATCGGGTATTTCATGTTCATGTACTTTATCATGTGCATCAGGTACTCCTTGTACTCGTACTAGTTCATGTCTTTACATGTTCTCATGTGCTTTCACGTGCCTCATGTACTACTCATTACATGAGTTCACGTATCTTAGCTGTATTCATGTGCTTATAACGTAACTTGAATGGATCCTTGTGTACTGGTTGGGGCGGGGTGAGTAGAATTGGTTATGTGAACACTATCTCCAGTAGCTGTATAAATGTGCCTCCTTATTTGTATTCATGTGCCCCCAAGCCGTTTACATAACCATTATCTCTAAATTACGTAGCCACTTACAGTCTCTACTATCATGTATTTAGTTTCAGTTATAAATATCTCCTGTTTACTCGTACTTCCATTCAGCACTTCCTGTATTTTACTCTATTGCATGATTTATACTCCTAACCTGCTATGAACTGTTTTGAGAGATATGTGCTCGTTCCCGTCCTGACTGGACCTGTTGAAAATTTTATAGTGAATGATGAGGCTCTGGTGTCTATCCCTCTTGGTGCAGCATTAGACATCACTAGTGACTTGGACCTGCTAGCAGTTGGTGTTACTTTCATTAGTTTAGGATTGTCTTTCTATTTTGGGATTACTGTATTTAGATTAAGGGATATTCTGAGATGTATTTACTTTAGTCACTTAGAATTCTGGATTTGTATCTCTGTGATGTTACATTCCTGGATGTTATCTATCTTTATCTTTCTATCTCATTCCTGTTCTATCCTAGATGTGGTTGAGTTATATTGTGTTATGTCATCCCTATTCGGAGAGTATAACTGTATATTACCCTTATCTGTTAGATGTTATGACCTAGGACAGCGTTCTACCGCCGACACTGCGGCGTAGGCTGGACGTACCCACGTCACGTGCCCTTATTCTAGGGTGCGGGTCGTGACACGTTTTTAGTGGTGGCCCATGCAGGTCTAGTTTATGTAGTGGTATTCGAACTAGAGTACCACTACAGCCTGCAGTAGGATTAGGATATATTTTGAAGGTACTCAATCACGATTAGGACCCCTTAGGAGATTCCTGGGACGACCCTTGAGAATCTTATTTAAACTTAAATTTGAAATCCTTCCCCTTGTTGTTCGCTCTCACTCCTTGATTATTGAATTTGATTTTGATGAATCGTTGTTGATTTTGATTTTCCTATCGAGATGAATTTTATAGCCTGAGTTACGATACTTTCTGATAACATATATTGACGGGAATACAGGGATGGTAAAACGTCTACATGGTTATGGAACCTGTAGTTTATCGCAGCCATATTAGCTGGCGTGGCGGAAACATGGAGACCTGGCTTCGGATGTACGTATCTTGGTTATGAGATTTGGAATTTCTCGCAGCTATACTAGTCGGCATAGCGAGATTTCCAGACGACATGATTGTAGAGGTGCATACCCTAGTTATGGAATCTATCGTTATTCGCAGCCTTACTTACTGGCATGGCGAGGACTCTGAGTAACATGATTTTGGACAGACGCATATGATTATCAGATTGTATCTTGAGAAGGTTTTAAACATATCATCTCTATCGTACCATTCTGTTGTATAAATTGTACCCATCATCAAATAACTTAGGAGTAGGAGTATGAGTAGGAGTAGCTTAGCTATTATTATAAGATTGTGTAACTTCTTGCTATAATTTCTTCCTAATACAATGAATCGATGATTTTGCTAGATCTTAACTTAGATTTGATATTGTAGCTCTGGTTTCAAATGGTTCCTTCTTTTTATCAGATAGGCAGAACAGATTTTATTATTATTTTCTCTTGCCATTATTTCTTGTCTTACCCTAATATGTATATATAGTGGACACAGATGTTTGCCTGACACGTATGCATGCTACACTTGATTTCTAACCTATCTAAATGTATGTTAATATGATTAATGTTAAGTTATCTAAATCCTAGTATTCTAATATAGTGCAGTATCAGTGACTGGTTCTATGCTCTCCATATTAAATTCGTAATTTAAATTTAAAATTTCATGTTATTAGTCTTGCTTACATCACTACACATGTATGTTATATACAGGGCTTTATTTCAAAAAAATTGGTTGATTTTTGTGTTGAATTGTCAAATCTGAGACTGTGTACATAGTGAACCCTTAACCTTGGATTCTAAGTGTTAGTTCAATTGTAGTTTTAGATTGTAATGTTTTGAGCCGTATACATGGTTGTGTGCAGGTATATAATGTTAGGTTCATACTCTTATATGTTAGGTTGTGGTTGTGGTAAACATTGAGTTGGTTTTGATGTTCGAATTCTCCAAATTTTGAAAACTGAATTCATGTTAACATTTTTTTCACTGCTATCAATATGTGTAGTTCAATTTCAGATCTAATATGTAATGATGAGCTAAACTGAATGATTGAACCCCTTTATTTCAAGTCTTAACCCATGTACACATGACACTCTACACTAATGTACACAACTGCCATGAAAACCTAACCTTTCATCTCTATGTTATGATCATATAGCCATATAGATATACATATATACACGGTTAGCCATACATGCTAGGAGTAATAGCTTGTGCCCTGTAGATTGCTTAACCAATATGCCATGAATAGTGTAACTTGATAGCTATAGTTGAAACCCAAATCCTCCTATAACACCTTCATGTATTTGCCACAAACCACATGACCCTTGCTTAATGTTAGCTTTTCCTCTAACACTCTCTCTTCTATATATATTAGATTGTGATGGAATTCAATTCTTTGACTTTCGTTCCTTAAACTTTTGGTTTTGATTTTTTCTTAAATAGTACCCTTTGTAGATGATTGGTAGTTGTCTTATTTTATTTTCTTGATAAATACCAGTTTTACAGATAGGATGGTAGACTGCTGTACAGCCTTAATGATTGTTGTGTTTTTTTATCCCTTCCAGTATGGAACCCATGACCCGAGCCTGTCGCCTGAGAGCAGCTGCAGCTACTGATAGTGTGCTTCCACCTCCTATTACTCAGGAGGTAGTGACCCCTCAGGCTGACCCAAGGGTAGTGGCACCTCCCGCCATCAAGGAGGTGTCAGCATCCTTAGCAGAGAGTCTTCCTCCACCACCTGTTACTCAGGAGAGAGTGGCAGTCTCATCTGAGACCAAGAGTTCTTCCCCATCTCCTCCTCTGCCTCCAGGAGCAGTACTCCATACCATACCCTCGGCAGGTTTGTTTCCTGACGGAGCTCAGATATCCAGACTTCTCCAGGATGTGTTGGAGACACAGAGAGTTCAGACTGAGATCCTAAAGGAGTAGGGTCGTGGAATCCAACTGCTGTGGGATTTGGTACATTCAGGAGGGGAGCCTAGTTCTAAGAGGCCGAGGAGCAGTGTATACCCAGAGCCCCGTGAGCACCCAGACTATCAGCCTAGACCAGCCTACCCAGTTCAGACTCCTGTTCAGCAGAGGCCAGCTGAGAGAGTTCCTACCTGCACCTTCTGTAAGAAGCCTGGACATGTGTGGGACATCTGTAGGAAGAGAAGAAGAGTGTGCTTGTTGTGTGGGTCAGCTGCACACAGACTGCGAGACTGTCCTGCTGCACTTATCTCAGCCAAGACTCCGCCTTCGGGAGGGAGTTCCAGCCACCAGACCTAGTTGGAGGTGAGTCTTTGACCTATATCTTAGCCAGTCTTTGAAATTGATACACCCTACCATATTGTTGTATGTTTTGACGCCTAGTGATTGCCTAGTACTGTAGCATGTTGGTGTAACTAGATGACCCCAAACTGATATTACATGCCATGACCCCATAGGTTATATTTTCCAACTGGATGATTTAAATAGGTTTCTGAGACTTTGTTTGTGGGGGTTTGACCTAGGAGGGGTACGATCATCTTAATTTCGAGGACAAAATTTTTCTAAGGTGGGTAGGATTGTAACACCCAGTTTTCCAAATGAGGGTATTTTGGTCTTTTTTTAAATTTTGAATTTATTTTGGGATTATTATATTTAATTATAATTAATGTGATTTTAGATGATTTTTAGTAATTTGTTTGGTGCTAGTTTTAGACTATGACCCATGTGGACTAGGAGACTGTCCTATTGGCCAACCTAGGTCCAGACACCTTGGTTAGGTTAAGTAACCCTAGTGTGACTTAAGTTAGTCATTTCAAGTCTATGGGAATTGGTTTGGGGTAATTAGGATTTAGTTTAGTCTAAGAATGGCTTGTGAAGTCACAAGTCAAAACCATGACTTAAACTAGTTAGGACCCAACTAGCTAGCCAAAACCCTAACCCAAGGGCCTATGGCCGGCCATATGGCAGCCCCTCCCCCTATATATATCCTCCCAAATTTTAGGGCTAGCCTTCTTTCATTAGGGTTCATCAAGTTTTAGAAAAGGGGTAAGTTCCATCTTTACTAATTTATAGTAAATCCAAATTAGGTCCTTTTTCCTTCAAACAAATTCCTATAGGCTCTAAATATTGTGCGCTTGCTGTTGGGATTGAGTTTTGACAGGGAGCAAACAATTTGGGGAGCTTTTGGTGCTTTGAAGGATCCTCTTCTTTGGTGCTTTTTGGAGCTTGGAACATCTATAGGTATAATCCTTTGTAACGCCTCTTAAATCCTGTAAAAAAATTATTTCTAGGGTCCCCTAGCCCTCACCCAACTGTAAGGGAAGCCAACCCTAGGTTTTGAGCTCGTTTCGTGTCCGTATCGGACACGTATCAGAGCTTTGATGTAGGTGCTCGACGAAATGTCCCAAAGGACTGCTCGATCGAGTTTTCCTAATCTTTTTGAATAGAAAGTTAGATCTAAGTGTCGTCTAGGGTTTACCAGTGTCCTGTGATGATTTGTGGGTCGTGTCGTGTCGTGGAGAACACGGGACACGCGTGTGCGGGCGTACGCGCACGGCACTGTAGCTTCCCTGCTACTCGGGGGCTACTGCGCGCTGGACACGCATCGTGGACACGGGAAACTTGGCCTGTGGTATGGGGCAATGACTGACACGAGGCTCGTCAAGTTTCATGAGTCCTCGTGTCGTGTCGGACACGGTATTTGATGCGCACGGGGAAAGGCTGTGGGTGCGCGCGTGTGCTGTGTGTATTCCTGTTTGTAAATCAATTTCTAATGTTCTAATCGTATTTAAATGATTTTAAATGTTGTTTAATGACTAAATAGATTGTAATTATCATGATAAATCTCTGCTACACATTGTTTGGGTTTTTGAATGATGTTTGGGTTCGAAATTTGTAAGAACAGTGAAGAACACTGATACCCTGTGATACTGTCATTTTCTAATTTTTCTAACAAGTTAAATTCCTATTTCCTGTTGTGTTTTCTCAAATTATATTGAACCTACATGTCAGATAATATGTTAGATAGGTATTTGCATTCGAAAATTGGCTTGGGGATTTTGTTTATAGAAATTTGACAGTTGGTTGTTTCATCAATGGGTGAACTGTGGCTTCCTGGGTGAAGAACAGGATTTAAATTCCTAAGTGTTATGTTCTCCCCATTTGATATTTCCATGTTGCTTGTTAAATCCTAGTCTAAGTGATTGTTGATTCATTCCATTAATTCCCTGATTTTGTTCACTCTTAAACTAGAATTTAACTCACTATCCCTGTTTACTGTTTTTCCAGTTTTTAGCATAAATGAGTTAAATGAACTGAAGAACTGAATGAGGGTTCATGGCTATTCCCTTAGTTAACTGTATGGAATACATCTATGATTTCCAGTTTGTTCCTAACTAATTAAGTGAAAAGATAAACCTGGAAACTGTTAATGTGTTTCCCTGTGTTAACCTGGGATTGGTTTTTAGGCTACTGCCACTGTTAGAAAAACCTGAGAATTGTTATCATAATGTTTAAGTTGTAATTGTTTTCCCAGTTTGCATAATGAGCTTTATTGGATTGATTACCTGGGGATATAGAAGTGAGTTCCTTTTGTTCACTGTTACCTGTTTTTGAAACTGAGAATGGATTTTATATACATTGTTCCCTGTTAACCTGGGCATTAAGAGTCTAACCTGTGAACTAATTTCCTTCCTGCATATAACCTTTACTATAAAATTGAATGGATAGCTCAATTGTTAACTATTTTGGTCAATGAAGAATCTAAGCTTTAATAGTTAACTGTCTATTAGACTGCTTCATTGAATTCCCTTTCCATTTCTTCCTAATTAGTTAACTGTTTGGGTTCAATAAAAAATCTGAGTTTTGGACTGTTAACATGGGTATTTCAGTGGCCTGTTGCTATGTGTAAACCTGAGAACCTTGTACTAATCACTGTCAAACCCTCTACCTAGCACATTCACTCATGGTGCACACACACACTTGTATTGGTACACACACACACTAGTAGATGTTGCCCCCTCTTTTCATATGTAATGCATTTACATTTGAGTTGTTACATATAGTTTCCTATATAGGTTGTGTATATATTCTAGATATATATATGCAGGCTTTCCCTTATATGTGTTTGTGTAATTTAATATATATGGTATATATGGTGTCTTGCTATGTGTAGTGTATGTATGTGGGTTGTGGTGTCATAGAGTATGATGTGTCATAGACCAATGTAGTGTTGTGGGCTATAAGGTGTTGGTTAGAGGCATCCCAAATAGGCTATTAGCCATAGTATAATTTAGAGGAGACTTGTTAGAACCTAGAATGGTTTGGTGGGACCTAGATTTGACTATTGACCAGGTTTGACTCTAGGTTGACCAAGAGTTGACTTTGGTTTAGATTGACCTAGATTCATGTAGAACGCATTATAGTGCATCTTATTACCAGTCTGGACTTGTTGTGACTTGTGCTGTTCTAATAGGAGCCAGACACCACTCCTCGGACAGTATTCTCATCTCGGACTTTCAGTTAGCAGGCGAGTACATTCTCTGATCTTTTCATACTTACCTGGATTATATTCTTGCTATAGATTACTCTACATGATGCTGACACGTATCTTCACGGATTAGTACTATATGGATCCTTTCCTGAGCTGTTATCCCTCTACGGGTACATCGGGTATGTCATATTCATGTACTTTATCATGTGCATCAGGTACTCCTTGTACTCGTACTAGTTCATGTTTTTACATGTTCTCATGTGCTTTCACGTGCCTCATGTACTACTCATTACATGAGTTCACGTATCTTAGCTGTATTCATGTGCTTATAACGTAACTTGAATGGATCCTTGTGTACTGGTTGGGGCGGGGTGAGTAGAATTGGTTATGTGAACACTATCTCCAGTAGCTGTATAAATGTGCCTCCTTATTTGTATTCATGTGCCCCCAAGCCGTTTACATAACCATTATGCTCTAAATCACGTAGCCACTTACAGTCTCTACTATCATGTATTTACTTTCAGTTACAAATATCTCCTGTTTACTCGTACTTCCATTCAGCACTTCCTGTATTTTACTCTATTGCATGATTTATACTCCTAACCGGCTATGAACTGTTTTGAGAGATATGTGCTCGTTCCCGTCCTGACTGGACCTGTTGAAAATTTTACAGTGAATGATGAGGCTCTGGTGTCTATCCCTCTTGGTGCAGCATTAGACATCACTAGTGACTTGGACCTGCTAGCAGTTGGTGTTACTTTCATTAGTTTAGGGTTGTCTTACTATTTTGGGATTACTGTATTTAGATTAAGGGATATTCTGAGATGTATTTACTTTAGTCACTTAGAATTCTGGATTTGTATCTCTGTGATGTTACATTCCTGGATGTTATCTATCTTTATCTTTCTATCTCATTCCTGTTCTATCCTAGATGTGGTTGAGTTATATTGTGTTATGTCACCCCCATTCGGGAAGTATAACTGTATATTACCCTTATCTGTTAGATGTTATGACCTAGGATAGCGTTCTACCGCCGACACTGCGGCGTAGGCTGGACGTACCCACGTCACGTGCCCTTATTCTAGGGTGCGGGTCGTGACATTTTCGGTCGAGTTACTGAAGATAAATTCCATGCTGGAATCAGATGAAGATGACATTGATTTACGACTAAATCCAAATCCTCTTGTTATGTTGACGTCATGAGATGTTGATTCTTCAATGTCAACAGGAAGTCCTAGAGTCAAGTTATTTTCAAGATGAAATAATTCTCGATTACGAACAACAATCATTTGTTGCCGTCTAATCGGAATGGCTAACACCGCAGCAAGATTAGCAAGAGCATCAGCTTCTGTATTACATGCCCGCCTAACATTTCAATGAAGAATTCTTCAAACGAAGAAGCCATAGATATAGCTGCTCTATGATAAGGAACCAGATCTTGATGGCGAACTTCATAAGTACCCCTTATCTGATTGACAATGAGTTTAGAGTCTCCATACGCTTCCAAATGTTGAATATTTAGATGCTTAGCGAGTTGAAGACCAATAAGTAGTGCATTGTATTCAGCTACATTGTTTGAACATGGTTGATCGAGAGAATAAGCTCGTTGGATAGCAAGACCTTCTGGTGACACAAGAACGATTCCAACTCCAGCGACAATATCACCATTAGGACCAATTCTTGATGCTCCGTCAAAGAATAGACGCCAAGTAGGATTTTCTTCAGCAATTTGATTTGAATCTAGGACTTCATCAGGGATTTCATCATAGAGTTTTAAATTTTCTGGAATTGAATGAGCAGCCAGAAAATTAGCTAAAGCTTGTCCTTTGACTGATTTCTGAGGAATATAGTGCATGTCATACTGAGCAAGTAGGATTCCCTAGTTAGCCAATCGAAAATTCAAAACACTGGGTTTCTTCATCATGATCCGTATAGGATTGATCCGGGAAATAACATGAATAGTCTGGCCAATGATATAATGACGTGTCTTTTGGACAGCGAACATCAAGGCTAGACATTCTTTTTTGACCGGTGAATATCGAGGTTCAGCTCCGGTCATAGTGCGACTGAGATAATAAATGGCTTGTTCATGGCCATTTTGATTCTTTTGAGCAAGTAATGCACCCAATGAATGACTCATTGCTCGAGTATATAGGAGGAACGGTATTCCTGAGATGGGAGGTACCAATACTGGTGGGCTCATCAGATATTGTTTTATATCATCTAATGCTTTCTGACATTCATCATTCCAGACAAAAGAGACACATTTCTTCATAAGTTTGTTGAATGGTCTACAGCGTCCTGATAAATTAGAGATGAATCTCCTGATATAAGCGATTCTTCCTTGAAATCCTCGTAGCTCTTTTAAGGTGCGTGGAGGACGCATCTTTTGGATGGCTTTGATCTTCTCGGGATCCACGTGTATACCTTTAGAGGTAATGACGAAGCCGAGAAATTTACCACTAGAGACGCCTAAGAAGGACTTAGTAGGGTTCATCTTTAATTGATGCTTACGCATTAGATCAAAAATAGTCTTCAAATCTTGGATATGATCCTCCTTTTGTCGACTTTTGACTGCAATATCATCAACATAGCATTCGACTGTTTTTCGTAAATGTTCACGGAATATAGTGCTCATAGCTCGTTGATAAGTTGCTCCTGCATTCTTGAGACCGAATGGCATAACTGTATAACAGTATGTACCAATCGGCGTTCTGAAAGAAGTGTGCTTCTCATCATCTGGAAACATTTTAATCTGATTGTACCCAGAATACCCGTCCATGAAAGACATTCGTTCAAATCCACAGGTATTATCGATCATGACATCAGTGATTGGTAGAGGGAATTCGTCTTTAGGACATGTCGCATTGAGATCGCGGAAGTCTATGCATACTCTAATCTTGCCAGTCTTTTTAAGAACATGAACTATGTTAGCCACCCAATCGGGATGTTGTTCCTCTCTAATAAACCCGGAGGTAATGAGTTTATTGACTTCAGCTTCAATTGCATCCATAATGTCTGGACGAAATCGTCGCTGTTGTTGTTTGACCGGTTTAGCATTCGGCAAGATATTGAGTTTGTGAGTTGCGATTTGGGGATCAAGTCCTGGCATATCTTCATAACTCCAAGCAAAGACATCGATGTAATCACGAATGAGCTTGATCATGTCTTGCTTATCAGCTTCTGAAAGACTTTCACTGACGAATATTGGTTTGGGGGATCCCTCTTCACCAACATCTATTTGAACAAGTTTATCTTCAGTCGGAGGTTCTTTTTGCTCAAATCGGAACTCCCATTGATTATCTAACCTTTGGGCCCATTGTTCTGATTCAGGTGAGATTTCAAATTCTTCTTCGTCTTCATCACTTTCTTCAGAACGATCAATAAAAACCATGTTGGAAGATAGAATGTTGCAGTAGAAGTCCTCGATACTTGTATCGGAATCCCAAGAAGTAGTACTAGAAGAATCAGATCTCTTATCTTCGTCAGATTCAGGATCTTCATAGACAATATTGATAAAAAGAGTAGGAGCAATGTAGCCCAATCCGTATTTTGTCCTTCCATATTTCAAAGGAGGAATCCGAACAGGCATTTTTCTTCCTTTTCCATCATTGAGACCAGTCCTGAAGTCATAGCCCATATTTTTGATGATGTCTTTAGATTGCTGACTATAATGGCGTAGTTGTAGTCTTCCAGTATCATCATTTTTGTCATCATCTTCTAAATCAGAAGGACTTTGGTGCCCTTTGTAAAAGAATATTGGAATGTCTCCTGGCTTTCTGCTGGGAACAAGAAAATATGAAGATTGTACTGGTTCTAGGGATACATCTGTATGAACAGTCTGTACAACTCCTATGGTTATTGTGTTCAAGTCATCTAACAGATGTAAATAACTATGAACATAATTACTCACATCAGCGTACTGCAAAGATGGAGACTTTTTATTAAATGTAAAAGCAGCAATATTTACATTAGGAGAAGGCTGAGCCTTAGAGATTTTAGCCAAGTCAATGACTAAAGGGGGAAAAGAAGAAGAAGCTTTATTTCGATTAAGATTGATAACAAACGGCTCAGAAGAGGTGAGCTCCCTTGAAGCTTGAGATGGAAGAGTAATCCGCCCTCCAACTGGAATTAGCAGAGTATCATGTTTCACATGCGAAGATACAGGAACCGTAGTACGCCCACTGACAGGAATGATCAGTGTATTTTGAGTAGACGACTGAGGTAACGGAGAGATCCGTCCACTCACTGGAATGATGAAAGAACCTTCTTCAGAGGGATTGGGAGATTGTTACTGAGTAGTTCGATCTTTAATAGGGTTTATTAAAGTCTCACTTTGTGCATCTTCTTTCTCCATAGCTTGTATGACCCTTGTATACTCTTCTTTGTACATTCGGGAACCATTGAAATAAGCTTCAACCCCATGGTAGGAATTTATATCAGCAACTTCTTTTTGTACTTTTCCATTGCTATCAATGTATTTAAAACACTGATGAAGAGTAGAGGGCACCACATTATTTTCATGAAGAAAGGGCCTCCCCAGAAGAAGATTATAGGATCCCACGATCTCGATCACATAGAAAGTGACTTTGGATCTGAAATCGCCTATCTGAAGCTTCAAATGAATCTTTCCCAAAGGCTCGCTTCGGCTTTGATTGAATCCCAAGATAGTAGTAACCATCTTGGAGAGCTTGTGAAGAGGGATTTTTAGTTCATCCAACAAACTCTTTGGCATTATGCTTATAGCAGACCCTGGGTCAATGAGAATACGATCTATCTTCATCGTATCGATATAACCAGTGTAGTAGAGAGGTCGGTCATGTCGATTATCCTCCAGTAGCATGTCATCTTGTGTAAAGGTGATATTTGGGATAAGCTCTAGTACACTGTTGCAATGTAAGCAAGTGTCAGGCTCCACATCTGGTTTCTTCAATTGTGCAAGACAAGAGTTAGCCTGTAGAAGTGCTTCACTTAACGTCTCCCGAGTTTATTTAGAAAGACGTAGAAGTTCAAAGAGGGACATTCTAGCTGGAGTATTAGCAAGTTGAGCCAAAACGTCAAAGTTGTAAGGCTTCTGAAGTCCAAAAGGAGGAGACTTCTTGATTGGTTTATCAAACCGAGCCTGTTGCTTGTCTTTCTCAAGAGCTGTAGGCTTGGGAGGAACAGATTCAACTGGTGTAGTTGAAGGAACAGGTGCAATAGATGATTCTTTTTCAGGAGGGATATTAGTAGCATCTTTAGCAGCTGGAGGGATATCAGTAGGATCCTCAGGATTCTTAGAATAATCCTTTAGATAAGGTTTCCCCGTTCGAGTAGCACTAGCAAGTACTTCTTCTTTTTCTTTTGGCTCTGCGTCAGAGGTAGATTCGAGAGAAGTTATATGACATGATTTAATCTTTCCAGACTTCTTGGACTTTTGAGGAGAAGGAGATTCAAAGTCTGCCACTAGATCAGGATGAATCCATATGATTTCTCCAGTCTCCAAAGTGATTGGCACCAATCCTTCAGACTGTGGAGGAGGAACATTCACTATTTCAAGAGTTGCCTTGGGAATAGGAACAATCCCGCTTTCAAGAAATTGAGGAGGGAAGTATCCAAATTGCATAGAGACGACATTAGAAGTGACAGTCTTCTCTTTTGGAGTAAGAGAGATAGCTCCAGACTTAATCATTTCTTGGATCTTTCCTTTCAGTACATAACACGTACGAATTGTATGACCCAGCATTCTGTGGTATGGACAGTATTTGGGATGATCTGTCTTCCCAGCTTCATCAGGTTTCTTGATTTCAGGTAATTGTATTTTATTACCTTTCAGCAGACATTCAAAGATACCAAGGACATCGTCGTCGTCAAAAGAATATTCTTCTTTGGGGCGAGGTGTTCTTGATTGTTGAGTTGTAGAGGCAGGAGTTTGAACAGTTGATGCATCTTTGCTCTGAAGATTAACTTCAAGAGTTTCTTTTCCCTTGCGAGCATTATTTTTATTGTTAGCACCTTGACCTGTTTCTTTAGGAGTCATCTGCACTCCTAAACCTTTGAAGGTTTCAACACTAATTTCTGCAGCTTTGGCACTGACTATGAAAGAAGGCCAGTCTTGAAATTGGGTGGATCCTGTCCACATGCTGATGATTGGCAACAAGTTTGATTTGCATATGTCAATGGTGACAGCATCAGGAGTTCCAAGAGACATCTTCAGAGCTTCTCTTCGAAATCGTTCAATGTAATCCTCTGTAGTTTCGTTATTTTTCTGCTTGATTCTAATAAGAGCAGACATAGTCATGTCATTGAGTCCTTCAGAGAATCGTTCAAGAAACATCTGTTTGAAACCAGCAAATGAGGTAATACACCCATCTGGGAGACTTCTATACCATTCATAAGCCGTTCCCTTGAGACATCCAATAAATACCCGAGTAAGGAGGGCATCACTTGGTTGCAATTGATCAGTCATCACTTCAAAGTGATTAATAAACTGACTTGGAGAAGTGGTTCCATCATAGAATGAGATAGTAGGAGGCTTGTATTTGAGAGGATACGATACTTGCTTCCATTCTATCGGATAAGGTTGCTTGATGCCTAACCTTTGTAAACCATCTTTCTGTTTGAATGCCTCGAATTAAGTTTTAAGATTCTTCAATTCTTCAGAGACAACTCCAGAAGATTGTGGAGTTGTAGCTTGTAAAGAATAATTAGGAGGAGGAACAGCATTATAAGCACTACCCCCAGCTCCAGAGAGACTAGGATTTGGTTGAGCTGGTCCAGGAGTATTGGATTGTACTGCTGGAGGAACTTGTACTGGACTTATATCAGTGTCAACTGGTATGGCATCTGGTACAGTTTGTCGATTTTGCAACTGAGTTGCCATGAGTTCATATATTGACTTCATAGTGTCAGCCATAGACTTCATTTGTTGTTCCAAAGAAGAAATTCTTTGGTCCTGAGGAGTCACTGAAGAAGAAGGTTCATTGTTCAATTCGTTATTCCCATCCACCATATATGTTGTGACTATACAAGGGATTATTGATGAATTAGTGGATGTTGTATGCTCTGAATCACTGCGTCGTGCATCAAAGTCATTTAAAGGAGAACTACCCCCAGTAGGAAGAGGTGGGAAGTTAGATTCTCCCAGGAATTCGGAATCAATTTCGGAGATCAAATTTCTTTGACTAGAGGCCAGGACTCTTGCTCTGGTGTTTCTATATACTCCATCTGGACTATCAACTCTACCCCCAGTATCCCGAGAAGTCATGTTGACAGAAGCAAACAAAGGCTCATCTTCATCAGGCATAGGTTCACACTGAATCCGATTGAAGACAGATTATCGTTTAGTTTGACATCTGTATTGCATTGTGACTCTTGGCTGGAAGTCACATTCATGATCACCATGGTCTTGAACCATTGGTTGACATCTGCACTGTATTATGACTCTTGGATAGAAGTCACATTCAGCATGATCTTTTGTCATAGAATTACTCCTTCTCTTCTGTTGAAGATGTTCTCGTAAATCTGTTTGTGAAGATTGAGGAGTATATTTCCTATTCTTGGATCTTGATGGCTCTTGATTATACAGAGAGTGATTGATATGAGCCACATAGTTTCTTGCATACTCTGCATCTGGATCTCTTATTTTCATATCCAATTGACCTGGTTTCTTAGTACCAGAAGTACTAAGTTTTGTTCTTAAATCAGTGGAAGATAACACATTAATTTTCGAAACATGGAGTTTTCCTTCCATTGATCTGGATATTTGCAGAGAAGGAAGAGTTGAACCATCCTTTTGATTAGGAGTTGGTAACAGACCCTCTTTTATGGACAGGTTCTATGCCCAATTTGAAGAAGTCATAGAAGAAGACATTGAGGAATGTTTCTTCTTAGACTCATTCAGATTTTGAGACATAGAATGTCCAGAAGGAAGAGTAGTCAAAAGACTATCTCCTTTTCTTTGACTAACAAAATTGTCAGTCGAAGCTGTTCCTGAAGTAAAAACTACAGGAGCAGAAGAAACAACTAAAGAGTTATTCCTTTTCGAAGGGACTTTGTGTGGAAGACCACCCCCAGTTCTAGGAGAACTTAGTAAAGAAGAAGAGATAGCTAAAGAGCCATTCTTCTTGGATGAAATACACGCTGAAACAGACTTGTTTAAAGAACCAGAGCTGTTAGCGTGACTTTTGAATTTAGAATTACACGCTGAAACAGATTTAGCTAAGGAGCCAGTACTGTCAGCGTGACTGTTGAATGTGGGATTACACATTGGAATAGATTTGGCTAAGGAGCCAGTACTATCAGCGTGATTTTTAGAGTTGAATTTGCACGCTGGAACAGATTTGGCTAAGGAGCCAGTACTGTCAGCGTGACTTTTGAGGTTGAATTTGCACGCTGGAACAAATTTGGCTAAGGAGCCAGTACTGTCAGTGTGACTTAATTACTGTCATCTTTGAGCGCACAAGAGTGTGCATGCTTGCAGTAGAGTGCTTGCCAGTGTTAGGAGTAGACACTGTGGCAGAGACTTCATCATTGACTGCCAACTGATTCATAGGGACATAGACAGAGTGTCCCTTCGACTTGGCAGTGGTGATGGAGGCTGGAGTGGGCTTGCCATCCTTAGCCCGCTGCATTTCTTCATAGGCGAGTTGATCGAATTTGATCGTCATCACCTTCTTCGTCGAGCCGATTGACGAAGTATCGCATTGAGTTGTTGCCATCTCAGAAGAGGAGATGGTTTTCTCCAGCAGAGTCGCCAATTTGTTTTCCATAAAGAAATTCTCTTTATTTGTTGTGTTTCTGGGAAAATTACAACTGTAGAAATCCGATCTAGAAGATGATCGCTTTATCCCTTGGACTATGCGAAGAAGAAAAGCTCTCAAAATTTTGACAGTAGATATCAGTGTATCTGTACAATGAATGAGAAAAAGAACTCTATTTATAGAGTCAAAAATAATAACTGAAAAGATAACTGTCTTCACAGCCTGTGCCTAGTTAAAAATCACGCAGGATTCAACATACACAAGGCTGTGAGTAGTTACTGGACGTGGCCTGTAACTGTTGGACACATGGCAATCATGCATGGATCGTGTGTAAGTTACAGGACACGCAGGCGAGAGATCAGTGGCATGGCTGCCACGTACTCCAATTTGATGAAATTCATGCAGACTTGTTGAAGACGAAATACACGCAAACTCGGTGTAGAAAGCTTCAAAATCCATGCAAACTTGGGGCAGGAAGCTTCAGGATCCACGCAAACTCGAGTCAAAAAGCTTCAAAATCCACGCAAACTTGACGAAGAAAACTTCAGAATCCACGCAAACTTGAGATGAAGATCACAAATACACGCAGACTTGAGATAAGACTGCCAGCTATCTTGATTTGGCATGCCTCGACTGACATAAAATCTCTGACCGTGATTGCTTTTGTCAGTCGCATTAAATGACAAGAAACCCTTTTGGTACGCCAACTCGACGAAGGCTGAGTCTTGCTGAAGAAGATTTCGAAAGTCACGCAATAGACGGCGGTGATCTCTCGAGTTCTGTGCATATGTGGCATATGAAGAGACATTCTTCGACTGTCGTACTGTCAGTCATAATGACTCTCTGATAAATGATGAGCTATCTTCCAGCGTGATTTGTAAATATTGTCTGGATCAACTGAGCGTGACTTTTGACTCTGTCCTGATCAACTCAGCGTGACTGTCATTTTTAAAGGTCTACAATGGGTACTAAAGGTTTCATCTGCAAACTGTTTTGTAGGTGGAACACCCTTCACATGCTAGAAGCAAATGGATCCTCGACAGCGGTTGCTCACGGCATATGACCGGTGACGCTACCCTATTTGCAACACTGTCGAAGAAAAAGAAGGAAGGCTATGTCTCCTTCGGCAATAATTTGAAAGGGTATATTATTGGTATCGGTGATGTTGGTAAGTCTCCCTATCCTGTAATTAAGGATGTCTGTCTGGATACCGAGTTGAAACATAACCTACTCAGCATAAGTCATCTAACTGATCATGGTTATGGCATCAACTTTGGCAAAGACAAATGTACTATAGTTGATAGCTCAACTGGTTGTACTATCTTTGAAGGTATCAGGGAAGACAATATATATGTTTTCTATTTGTTAGAAAAAACTAACATTTCAGGTAGATGCTTAATGGCCAAGAGTGATGAGAGTCATCTGTGGCATATGAGACTCGGTCACGCTAATATGGATACAATATCAAGATTATCCACAAAGAAGCTAGTACGCGGTTTACCGGACATTACATTCAAGAAGGATTCAGTATGCAGTCAATGTGAAAGGAACAAAGCTACCAGATCCACTTTCAAATCAGTAAATGCAGTATGTACCACTAGACCTCTACAATTGCTTCATATGGACTTATTTGGTCCTAGCAGAGTTGCTAGCCTCGGAGGTAAACTTTATGCTTTCGTAATTGTAGATGATTTCTCTAGATACACGTGAGTATATTTCTTGACACGCAAGAATGATGCATTATCTGAATTTGTCGCCTTTTGCAAGAAAGTACAGAATGAAAAAGGTTACATGATCACTCGCATAAGAAGCGATCATGGTGGCGAATTCGAGAATGCTGATTTTGAGCAATTTTGTGACACACACGATTTTATTCATGAGTTCTCCTGCCCTAGGACTCCACAACAAAATGGAGTTGTGGAACGTAAGAACAGAACTCTAACCAAAATGGCCAGAGTAATGTTAAACCAGTTTAGTCTACCCAAATATTTCTGAGCTGAAGCTGTCAACACAGCTTGCTTTGTTCTCAATAGAGTTCTAATTCGACCCAAATCGAAGAAGACTCCATTTGAGCTATGGTTTGATAGAATTCCTTCAGTTTCATACTTTAAGATTTTTGGCTGTAAGTGCTTTATTCTTAATACTAAAGACAACTTGGGAAAGTTTGACGAAAAGGCCGATGAAGGTATATTTCTAGGTTATGCGACCAAGAGCAAAGGGTACAGAGTCTTCAACAAACGTACCATGATCATCGAATAATCAATCAACGTCACTTTTGATGAAATGAACCAAATAACTCTCGATGACAGTGATGGAGATCTGCCTACATCATGCTCAATATCAGCTGAACCTGAACCAAGCTCTGCACTAGCTGAACCCCCTAAAGGAGATCCAGGAACCAGCTACCTACAGAGTCTACCGAAGAGGTTAAAATTCACAGCTGATCATCCACAAGATTTGGTAATTGGTGACATTACCAAAGGAGTAAGTACTCGATCATCCAGTAGAGATATTGTTTCTAGTGTTGCATTTATTTCACAGCTAGAACCTAAATCTATTGATGAAGCATGTAGTGATAGTTTCTGGATAGATGCCATGCAAAAGGAATTGAACCAATTCGAACGGAATCAAGTTTGGGAACTTATTCCCAAGCCTGTTGATCATCCGGTCATTGGCACCCGTTGGGTATTCCGAAACAAACTGAATGAGGATGGTTTAGTAACTCGTAACAAGGCTCGACTCGTCGCTCAAGGATACAATCAAGAAGAGGGTATCGACTACGATGAGACTTATGCCCAGTTGCGAGATTAGAATCCATTCGCATGTTATGTGCATTTGCATATTTTCATGATTTCAAACTTTTTCAAATGGATGTTAAAAGTGCTTTTTTAAATGGATTTATAAAAGAAGAAGTTTTTGTAGCACAACCTCCGGGTTTCACGGATTTCAAAAATCCTGACCATGTTTTCAAGTTGAAGAAAGCCTTATACGGTTTGAAACAAGCCCCTCGTGCTTGGTATGATCGTCTAAGCTCTTTTCTACTTGACAGTGGTTTTTCAAAAGGAAAGGTTGACACTACACTTTTTATTAAATCTTTTAATGGCAAGCTGCTTTTAATTCAAATCTATGTTGATGATATCATATTTGGATCCACTGATGAATCTCTTTGTCAAAAATTTTCTAAGTGTATACAGAATGAGTTTGAGATGAGCATGATGGAAGAGCTGAAATTCTTTCTCGGATTGCAAATCAAACAAACCGACAATGGGACGTTCATTAATCAAGCCAAGTACACAAAAGATTTACTAAAGAAGTTCGATCTGGACAATGTCAAACCTATTGGCACTCCGATGGCAACTTCAACAAAGCTTGATTCTGATGAACAAGGCAAGCCAGTCGACACACGTAAGTATCGAGGTATGATTAGTAGTTTACTTTACTTAACTGCTAGTCGTCCCGATATAATGTTTAGTGTTTGCCTGTGTGCACGTTTTCAAGCTAACCCAAAGGAATCACATCTGTCCGCAGTTAAGCGTATCTTCCGATACCTTAAGGGCACTTCTTCTGTCGGCTTGTAGGTATCCCAAAACTAAATCCTTTGACCTTATTGGTTATTCGGATGCAGATTTTGCTGGATGCAAGGTTGATAGAAAAAGTACTAGCGGTACATGTCATTTCTTAGGCAAGGCTCTAGTCTCTTAGTTTAGTAAAAAGCAAAATTCTGTAGCCTTATCAACAACAGAGGCTGAGTACATCGCCGCAGGACGTTGTTGCGCGCAGATTTTGTGGATGAAACAAACCCTAGAAGACTTTGATTTATTTTTCACACATATTTCCATTTTCTGTGATAACACGAGCACCATTAATTTGACTAAGAATCCTGTATGTCACTCTCGTACTAAACATATCGAGATTCGGCATCATTTTCTTAGAGATCATCATCAAAATGGAGATTTAAACCTTGTGTACATAGATACTGAAAATCAATTAGCTGACATCTTCACTAAATCTCTAGCGGAAGATCGCTTCAATTATTTACGTCAAGAATTAGGAATTTTGGACGTCAGTAATATAAATTAATTTTATTTTTATGATTATATATCATTATGCAAAACTGTGTTAGAGACAAGCTAATAAAGAGTCTGTCTGTCACCACAACTACGGTTGAAGCGAAGCGGTACTTAAGAGTTCCCCGGTGAACCTCCGCCAGCTGGGACAGTACTCCTACAGCTATTCTGAGACAGTCACTGTGTAACGACATTTATTTCATAAAATATTATTAATTATGTTATTTGAAGACTAAAATAACTAATCTTTGAATTAAATATTTGAAACGAGTCAATGAAAAAAAAGTAGCAAAAATCAACCTGGAAGAACTCTAGGCGAATTCGGCCAGAGCTCTGACCGAATTCGGCCCGAGTTCGGTTGTAGGTATCTGTGTATATATCCAGAACCCGAGAGCTTCTTCTCTTTCATTGCTTCCAAACTAATTACAACAGCAGCAGCAGCCGACCCCGACCTCCAAACCCTAGTTCTTCACCAATCTATTGCTTTCAATCTACTTCGTGAAATCCTTCCAAAATTTGGAATCGTGCGGAGATCGACATTCTCTACAACATATCCTAATTTCGTGAGGTATAACTCCCTCTCTCTCCACCTTTCAATTTGTGCTTTTTATTTCAATGGCACCGAAATTTAATCCATTCAAGAGAAAGAAGACCACTCCTAGTGAGGAAGGATCGTCTTCGAATCCACACACAGATTCACTCTTTTCGTCGATCCAAACAAGCGACGGCGCTTTCGATGGGTTCTTCTTTCAAACCCTCGATCAAGCCTTATTATGGTACGGTGACTTTTCTACCCGATCCATATGCGGCGGCGCTCCGGTTAAATGGACGGTATTTCCTGATCATCGTCACTTATTTGAGGCATTAGGGTTACACTTACTTGTTAAACTGTGCTTCCCAATAGCTACTAATGCCATTAGATTGTTCTATTGCAATCTCGTAGTAAACACTTTTGACGTGAGCACACGTGTTGGAGGCATAGACATTAAGTTCATTGATGTCCTCCTAGCGGAGATTCTTGATATTCCTAATGAAGGTGAACCGCTAGTTGACATCACGGAATTCGATTTCCCCGCACTACACTCACGAGTTTCAAAGCGGAACTCTGTGCACCTGACAGAGTACGTTCTGGAAAGTTCAAGGCTAACAACCTGAACTTGTTTAACTATGAATTGCATCGCATCATCTACTCTACTCTACTTCCAAAATCTACTTCCAAGGATGATGTGACTTCGCTTGAGCTGTCCGCCATGTACCATCTTATTAAGGGGATTCCTTTTTCCGCCCCTAAGACTATCATTCAGATGATGGGACGTTATCGTGCAAGAGATCGAAATCTCTCTTACGCGATGATTCTTCCTCGTATCTTTCAGCGATTCGAGATATCGACTTGTACCACTACAAAAAAAGTGAGCTTTTGGAACGACACTACTAGAAACGCTAGTTTGAAACGTCCTAAAAAATTAATATTTAGGATGGTTATATTTTTTGTAACAAAAAATAGTTTTATTTGAGACATAATGGAAAATTGATCTCTTAATTGGGACTATTAATATTTTTTGTCCCAAGTGAGTTTTGGGATCGTCTCAAATAATCAGGCGGGAATGAAAATTATTTGGCGGCCTAAAATTTATCATCCCCAAACATTCTTGAAAATCTTTTTTTACCAATTATTTCTTCTAACTGTTGGATCAAAAGATCTAAGAGATGCTATTGATTCCACTTTAATCATACATGTGAAGAGAGAAAGGGAGGAAAGAGATTATGAGCCCTAGATTGGTTCCAGCCTCCCTCTCCATTTATCTAGATCGGAAGATAGAAAGAGCGAAGGTCGAAGACGCCGCCCACTGGAGCCCGCTCCTCCATGTGCGCCAGGCGCGACAACTCCGACCTCCTCGATCTTCAACATAACCCCAGCCGGAGGAGGGAGGAGAGGCGTTCGACTTTCGATTTGAGCTACTAAGACTCCTGCTTGAAGTTTTTGGCATCGTCGACAAGCTTAGTAAGTACACTATCCCATCCAAAGCTTCTTCATCTCTCTCTCATTCCTCTTCTCCAACCAGGGGCTGTACACCCATTGATTTATTTGTCCGTTAAATAATTATTTCACAAGAAGCATAAGATCGTTAAAGACTTACAAACTCCTGTAAGAAATCATATATTATTTTCTAAAAATCCTAAAAAGAAAAAGGTTATAGTTTTGCAGAAAAAGTAAAGAGAAGGTTCAATCAAAGAAAAAACACATGGCTAATGTTGATTTGGTGCAAGATAAGGTCACAGGAAAGCCGATACACTCAACTGAAAAACTTTTTAGTTCTGAAGAGACTCCTCCGGTGGTAAGAACTCTTAAAGTGCTACGGATGAAGGACTCGATTTTCAGAAACAGATGAAACCTTTCAGGGACATTGTAAAGTCTGGTAAACTAGAAACTGATGGATCGGATTTATTGAACGATAAAAGATCTCCAATAGAAAACAATAGAGCTTCAGTTCTTGGGGGTTCTAAAGCATCTGGTGAAAAAAACTTCATCACTTCTCATCATAAGATTGACAATGCAACATAGAAGAAGAAAGATGATTTCTCTTCCGTTTTTTTTCCAGTGTTTTTTGTATTTTAATAATGAATCGCCTTAGTAATTGAAGGTAATTATGCTAAACTGACATTGTCAATTCTGTAGAAACTGTTGGATGAGTGTGCTTGATAAGTTTGATGCTCCTGCCTTATGTCTAATATGTATGTGTTGACTGTTTAAATTGTCTGTTGTTGCTAATAACATTATAAGAAACACATATTAACTTTTAAGATTCATATGTTCGTTATATCTATGTTCCTTTATTATCATTCGGAAGAAAAAAAATTCAAAGTTTGTCAGTCTGTCAACTGCTGAATTTTGAAAAGGTGCCAAGTCAACAATTTCTATGTTTGATTCTCTTAGAAAGACATTAAATTGTTGGTCGACACTTGAGTTGTAAATTTGCTAAAGCTATCTTGAAAATTTAAATTGTAAGTTAATCCTTTCCAATTTGGTGGAAAGCAGAATAAATGCTATAATGCAGAAGGCATCATCTTTATTGAAACTGGAAGATATTATACAGGAACGTACAATGCCATCAACTCATGCATATACTACAAGGAATATAGACAAAAACATTACATTGGGCAAGGTTAAGTGTTCTGTTGAGGTATATCTTCTAACTCAAGGGAAAATTGTAGCCAAAATTGATAAATGTTATGCTTCACATGTGTTTTATTTAGCTTGATAATTGTGTCTATCTACAGGCACTGAGAACTGCTTTGCAAAAGTTAGACGTTGATGGCAGTGGAGGATGCCAAAGCTGTCTGTGAGCCTGACACTCTTAGATGATTAAAGAAGTGGAGTGTATGTATTAATTTTCACAATTTTTATACTTAATTATATCTTGATGATACTAATTCTCACACATTCTTTACCATCATGAGTCATTTGGTTATTTCTAAGCTCTTTATCTTTTTTTAGGAACTCTAGGTTTAACATTATTCTCAAAAATAGCTATCCGTTTTTGAAGCGCATAGAGAGCTGAAATAAAATTTTGATTTAACTGTGCATTATTCCTGTGTATGTTTACTCCTCAGATCTTGACCAAGTTGTAAACACACAAAAGAGATTGAATGTTTGAGTCATGGAAACCACCTCTCCATATATATGGAGGTAAGCTTGTGTACATCTTGATCCTCCCCACACCCTGCGTAAGCGGGAGCCTTGTGGCACCGAGATGCCCTTTTTACTTTATATGTGTTATTATTTATCACTTACTCATTTTTTTGTATTTTCTCTCCAAATTATTTCTAGACAGCTGAGCCACTAGACCATCTCATTTAATAGTTATTAGTTAATGAAGTCGATGAATATTAATGAACTTCATCAATGGTTATTATAATATGCTTAAGTGGGGTAAGTGATACATAAGTCATAATAAATACTATTCATGGAAACTTCTCATGAATAAGTCTCATTCATTTTTGATATATCCTGTGGTGCTTGATATGGATGTCAATTGTTATCCGAATGCCAAGCCCCAAGCCTAAATGAACCCAATATTCAGAATCTAAAAAAAGAGAGATATTTAGAATCTCGAGTGTTGTAGGATATTCTAGTTTTCAGAAATTATTTTATCATGGTGTCTATTGTTCATGTGTGTCCTGCTAGAAGTAATTTATTGTTTCTTCTTTTGTTGAAATTTCTTTGGGAACTCATGTGGGGAGATTGTAATGCTTTTCATGTTGCTCAAGCTATATACCTCTCTCGTTAATCACTTGAGCCTTTGCACTTTGGCATGGGTACAACAATTTCCAAAAACAAGGGCAAGGATGCAACAACATACAAACACACACACACTTGCTCACTGATGGTGCACGTCTTTATCAGTGCCTAATGAACAATTTTGGTCCAGCAGCAAAAAAATGGATTGTGCACTAACCCCTTGAAGGACATTTTAGATTCAGCTACAGTTAACTCAGCAACATATAAAATTTTCAGTCTAGAGTTTTTAGGTTCAACATTTCTTTCGCCATATTTTCTCCCGTGATTCATTTTAATCAAGGTTCGCAGTATAGGTATCGGAATCGGTATCGGACCGTTCCTATGAGTATCGATATCGGCGATATCGGTAGTATCGAATATTCGGATCGGAGTATCGAATTTTTGTGTACCGTAAAACAAATAATTATTAATAAATAATTATTTAAAAAAATATTTTATACATTTAGGCATAATTTTAAGTATTTTTAGTGTTATTTCTTAGTAGTTCTAAAATTAAATGAAATAGTAGTGACCCTTATCTTACATGCAATAGATACTTTTTCTTCTTTTACATACTTTTACAACCTTATTATGCTTTAAATGCTTCTTGATTTGTCTTTTTTGTTCAATTTTATTTGCCGAATTGACTGAAAAAGTGACTCCAATGTCGGTATCGGCCAGTATCGGGTATCGGTCAGTATCGAATCGGGACATGCCAAACCGTATCGGTATCGGCCGTATCGGACCGATATCAACCGATGCTGCAAACCTATGATTTTAATAACAATAGAAGTGTGAAATACAATTATTATATACTCTTAAATATGTTCCCGTAGAAGGTTCTTGAGTTTGGACATCAGACCCATACCAGGTGGGGGCCGCCATACCAAAAATCAGACATCGGACAATGTAATTAGTTAGGAGATATGACATCATGGTGATATATGGGATAAAAATTCACTTCATATAGGACATGTATGCCTAACTTTTTTAGTATTAATATGAATGTAATAGAATCAATGTTTAACACAATTTAAATAAGGTCCATCCACATACTTAGAACCAGTTTTTTTATAAACCGGGTTTAAACCCGAATTATCCAACATATATTGTGTTAGATCGACATATGGGCCGATATACCAACCGATTTGCCAGATGTATTATCTTATTGGCCCGGATACTGCCGATGTGGGTCCTGATTGGTTTCCTCCATACCGATCGATCATATCATATTGATCACCCTCCAACGGTATACTGGCTGATATGGCCGATATCCGGAATATAGTCCGCATATGATGTAGCATTTTCAAAATTAGAATAAGTGAGGTGTATCTGACAAACATCCATGAAGTATAGGAATATCCGAGTATTGAGTGTATTGGATAATAGTACATCTCCATGCTTCATGTTTTCTGTTCAAGAATTACTTTTAAATGAATGTAAAAGTACATCTCCATGCTTCGTGCTTCGTGTTTTCTATGTTTCCTATGCTCAAGAATTACTTTTAAATGAATGTTGTGCTTCTAATGCAATGTCTGTTAACAATATTGTGGTTCATTATAATTCTAAATTGTGCATTTTTTTTGTTATTGACTATTGATGTTAATATGATCTGCTTATATTTTCATTTTTTGAGATATCTCCAGATTTATTTCAATAGTTTGAAATTTTAAGTGGTTTCACTGCATCCGCTAAATATATCGATTTATGATAAGTTGGATAACATAATTGAAATAAGTTATGCCTTTCAGAGAAAACTTGAAGTTTATCTTTCACCATTCCCTCTATGGCATGAGCTACACTTCATTTGGACGTCATTTCACAAAAGTGAATAAGCTTATAGAGGTATTTGATCTTTATATTTGCGAATTCAGTAGTATAAAATTGCACAAAAATAAAGAGCATGTATAGGATGCCATAAAAGAACCACAGATTCCTTCACAAAAACTTTGTGCCCTCCCTAGAACAGGAAGAAGATCATATTATTTTTGCAGTCCTAAAAAATAAAGACCACAGATTTTTCTTTATCCCCGCCACAACCATCAAAATTGGTGCCCAATCCTTCATCTTACTTGTCAACATTTTTTTGTGAAAGAACCACATATTATTTTTATGAAAGAACTACATTTCCCTATATTTCCCCTATTTCTGTCACACTGCTTCTCTGTGACCATGTTATCATTGCCTACTTTCTCATTTAGCATCTAAAGCTTATCAGTACCAATGCTATAAACCATCTTGCTTATCATCACATAGATAAAATGGGCTAGAGGTAGGTAGCTACTTGTTTTCTGTAGTTATTATAACTGTCCTAGTTAAGACGACCTACTTATTTTTTTCCTTTCCTTTACATGTTAATGACATAATGTTTCAAACCTCCAGCAGCAGCAGAAGGGATAAAATTTTCTTGAATAATAATAATAATAATAAATTGGCATCAGATGCTTCATCATAATGATGAATGATGCTTCTTGGACAGCTACTGGTAGGCATGATGCATATATTCTAAAACTGACTAGTTTTGTGTATATCATCTCTTGAGATAGCACTTTGTCTTATAAATTTATAAATGCATTATTGCAATTAATATATGCTTTATTGTGAATGTTCGTTGATCTAGGCATCTTGGCCAAACCATGTAAATTCTTGTCTTTGCGGTTATGAATTTTCTCAGAAGAGTTCATTATTTATGTTCATGTTTTGGTTTATTTTTTTACTTTTTGAGATAAAATGGTGGGAGTAAATCCTCCAGCATTTTAATAATGAGAATTAGAAAAAAAAAGGAAGACGACTCAATTGCAAAAGAAGATCACTTTGAGAACACGATGGAAAAGAAACAACAAATAAAGATTCCATGAAGAGTAAAGCGGACTGATTTTTGTCCAGTCACAAGCATGGTGTTGCTAGAAACTATCACAGCCATGGATTCATTATGGACGCATGTCAACATCTTGAGTATCTTTTTGTCGTTAGCGACCCTCTCTTAAGACAATAAAAGAATAACGAAGTAGGCTTCCTATGGAATCTGCTCATCGCTTCATTGTTTTGTGTGGCCCATTCCCATTCATCAAACATTGATCTCTTATGGACCTTCCCTTTCAACTTTGCTTTACACAATGTGTGGCATTAACACTGACTTGAGACCAGTTTGATTTTGTTTTTCTTGTCTGTTTTTACTAAATTATGTTGCCCCTTATAGCTAAATATTTCTTTTATTGTGGTGGTTTGCACTTTTGTTTCTGGAGCTGATATATTTCCTCATCAAGTTGATCTTTATGACACGATGTTTTGTCCTTCAGTTGAAGCACGTCAAATTATGTTGAGTGCGAAGCAATTTGTGCTTGATTAAGGTCCATGGCATAGAAATTGATGGGGCTTGCTCTTTTACGCACTTGGGCATTTAGAAGCTGATTTCAGAAGAAAAGTACCATTTGTGTTAGGTATGTTTTCTAGACACTTCCTGCTCTTTCACATATGATGGTATTAGAATTGCCTATGATGGTATTAGAATTGCGAAGTATCTGTTTATTTGGTGACTTCCCCCCCTCCCCCCCTATCCTTGGAGAATTTTGGATTACTGATGACTCTTGATCTTGCTTAAAATAAGTCAAGTGGGTATATACCAACATGGACGAGAGAAATTTATGAGTTGCAAGTTCTTGAATTGGATCAAATATGTTTTTCGGCAACATTCTAGAATAGCTGGGTAGTCTTCAGTATCTAAGAGTTATAGACCTCGCACATAATAATCTTTCAGGAATTATACCTCTCAGTTTTTGAAGTTTCGGTGGCATAAAATTTGATCATAGGTACAACGTTGGATCCACCTATGAGCACAACATTATTGTGAACATAAAAGATAGACAAGATGTGTATATTATGGATAGTGTGTTTCCAGTATAGATACGATAGATTAGTTTTGTCTTAACCATTGTTATTGCAATATAGTACACTCTAATATCAAATGATTTCTTTTTTGTCCTTATCTTTTCTATTTTTTTCAAAACTTGCATCCACTAAAGTCTCTATTTAAATATTGCTTCCTACAGAACTTTTAAGAAGCTCTAAAATATTTCGAAAGAAGATTCCTGTAACCCATAAATAAGTTTGGTTGAATCAATTGGAACAAATAATTCATTAAAGAAACACACACTACTCTAATTTTTATAAGATTTAAAAATTATAGTATTTATGGGAAGCCAAAATTTACTACTACAGTTAGATTTCAAAGCTACAACAATGTAAAAATAAAATAAAAAAAGGAATAAGAGGACATGAACTTGGCATTTACTTTTATTAGTTTCAACAATTTTGAATTAATCATTGCAAATATTGAATTTTGTTCTTATTTAGGAAAATAATTGTATGATTTGTTCTTAAAACTAGATCATAACAGTAAAACTGAATTTTGGCCAAGTAGCTAATTCATGTGAGATTGATCAATTAGAACCTCACAGTTATCCTTTTACCAATAGATTCATGTTCCAAAAATGATTGATTAGAATGTAGAATTTCTTATGAGCATTGGTTGCAGCTGATTTAACTAATATTGTTGTTATTATTAAATAAAAAAATGAAAGCAATACCATGTTAAAGTAGTATTTTGTGGCAGTAATCCCATGCACCATTGTTTATCTATTAAAGATTATGCAATTTATGATGTCTTATTCGGATCTTGCCAACATATGTTGTATTTGACAATGTTACAGGTGTTAGCTTTGCATGTGATTTGAGAAGGACATTATTGAAGGATCTGCTAATATGAACCTTGCATTTGTTGCACAAGTCTTCCTGCATAGGTGATAGCATGATGCCCTTTCTTCTTTTATTTTTTGTTCTTTTCTTTCTGCAATTTACCTAATATGTGTTTTACTTTTAACCACATCTCTCTAGCAATTCTCATTCACGTTGAACTTATATTAAGTAGCTCTGCTTCATCTCCATTTGGGCAGGCTTCTGAGACAGACTAGGACTAGGCCAAATTTGCTGGAAAGGAGTCCTAAGAAGAACTTTGATTATTTGAGGTAAGAATCCGTTGCTTACTTTATGCTTGCCTGAGATTCAAACTGATGATTCATTATCTAAACAAAAACAAATATTTTTATGATTGCAAGTAGTTAGATTCAAACTTTTGTAGCCTGACTTTAAGTAAAACCACTGGAAAAATTGTTATTTAATGACTTTATAGTTGGTTTATCTTTGTATGACTAGTGATATGAGAAAGTAGACATTGTTCATGTGCACGCAATGTCAACATGTCTTTATTTCAGGATATGGTAAACAAGAGAGGTTTCACAAGGACTGCTCAAGTTTTAAGTGTGGTTGTGAACCATGTGGGATTTATTTGGATAACAACTGCTCCAATGGAGGTAGAAGTGCCATGTTTTGGACTTCATTATCTGCAGGTTATTTTTTATGAGACTGATTTATTTACTTCTATTTGCAGGTCCTTCTAATGCTTTTTGTACCTATTTTTAAAATGATGGGAGATGCCACTTTGGAAAATCAAATATGTTTTGGACTTGTGTAAAAAAGTTGTAGATTTTATTTTGTAAATTAAGTGTATGCTTAATGATGTAAAACTTGATGGGACAACACTCAAAGTGATGTAAGACTTGGATTTCATTTTGTGAATAATGGAATATTATTTTTAAATATGTTTTATAGAAATCGCTTTGTTAATGTTGCGGCTACCATATGCATTTGCGATTAAATAAAATAGTTCTGTATGAATTTTTGTTGTATATAAAATTCAATTATATATTTTATATATAAACAGGAAATTAGTAATTCCATAATAATTTAAAAAATTGTTAAGTTTTTCGGACGATTATAGTACTGTAACAAAAAGTAAATTACTTTTTTTGGGGCTTTTTAAAATTTCGTCCCTTATTTATTAGGACGAAATATATCTGTTACAAAAACTTATTTTTTGGGACAAATTAATAAACCGTCACACAAAAGCATAAATTTGAAAACTTTTGAGACGTTTTGCCTAACCGTCCTTTAACAGTAATTAGGACGGCAATATCCGTCCCTAAAGTTTTTGCCACGCCACCCTAATGGGACCGTCCATTCCCGTCCCAAAGGCCGTCCCAAATATTTGTTGGGACGGCAATTGCAGTTTTTAAGATAATTTTTTGTTGTCCCCAAAGGTCACTTTTTTTGTAGTGTACTCAGGACTCTGAGCCCAAGTTACTCCAGCTATCTCGTCGCAGCCGGACTGCTTCAGCTCCACCTCCTGCTCCTCCTACTGTACCTCCTCCACCACATCAGCCGTATGCCATGACTTTTGAGGGCATACATCAGCACTTATCAGCTTTGCACGTCTCGATGACGGATATGGCTCGCGAGCGTGAGTTCCGCGATGTCACCCGTTACCAGGCGATGGCAAAGTCCTTGGCCGATCTGCATTTTGCCCAGACTGGTCACTCTGCTGCTTCTATCCCTCGTGATCCAGCTTTTTCGGGTTACCACTGTGAGGATGAGGCTATCCATGCCTACTTCCAGCCAGGTAACGCCTATGATTGGTATCGTGCTCCTCGAGATTACGTTGGTGAGTTCTATGCTGGCGCCCCTACTCATCCTACTGGCGCTGGTACTTCTGGTGCTGGTACTTCTGGTCATGCTGGCCGAGCTGATGATGATGATGATGATGAGGATAGTGATGATGAGATATGATTTGATTATTAGTGATATTTTACTGTACACTTGGAAATGCTCCGACATTCCAAGTTTTTATCATTTAGTTCTTATCAGTACTTTGTAGTTTGCTATCAGTACTTTTTATCTTCATGGACATGTTTATGATGTTTCACTTATGACATCTCAGTTTATTTTAGCATTTTGTTTAGCACTATCTCTTTATACTGCTTCTTCATTTTAAACTGCCTGTGAAATAGCATGCCTGAGGTTTCTTTTATGTTTTTGAAACAATACATGGCTGTGATGATAATCTGTAGAACTTTACATGCCTGTAATACTATCTCTCTAATTTTTATACTTTATTTCTTTTATATGTTTTCTCGCTATTTGTTACTTATGCATTGATTGCGGGGGAGCCTTCTGCATTTAATGCGGGGGAGCATTCTCTTGTGCAATTATTTTGCTAAGTGACAAAAGGGGAGAAAATTAAAAAGGATCTAAACATTTTTTTTTGAGTTAAATACAGGTTATGAACAATTTCTACTTTTTGATATTTTTGAACAAGCTTAATGTTATATCATTCATAGTTTGTCAATTATCAAAATGGGGGAGATTGTTGGCCCATTGGTCATATGGTCAACCTGATTTTAATAATTGATCAAAACTCTGTCTGGCTATACGAAGCTAGTTGGGATATCTCAGCTTCTTGGACATAAGCAAGATTGGATATTCTCTCCGTTCAAGACTGATGATCTGTTTGCCTACTTGAGTCTGTATTTCCTATGCAATGTAATTTTCACTTTATTTGAGTCTAGGAATACGTTGTACACCGAGTTGTACTGGCAAATAGGCTATCCCCAAAATAGTTCAAAATGATTTTAAAATGACCTATCAAAAATGTCTACAAAAAGGTTTTCAAAAAGGTTTTCAAAAATCACCAAAACCTATTTTTAAAAGCCTAACCTAACCCTGACAGAACTCGGCCAGAGTTCGGCCAGAGTTCGGTTGGTGGCCGTTTGATTTTTGAATTCTCTGGAACTTGGTCCTCCTGCAGTTGCAGATTTGACCGAGATTTGCTCATAGAGTTCTGCCTGAATTCTGCCCGAATTCTGACAGAGTTCTTCCTTTGGAATTCCTATAAATAGAGAAGGATTTTGATCATTTCAATTCACTCATTCACTTTCAATCTTCTCTCTATCTAAAGCTTTCAGTCTTCCAAAGAGTTTTCTAGAGCTTTCAATTTCAGATCCCAAGCCAGTTACAATCCTCTAGTCGATTTGCCAGTGCGGTACGGTCTAGAAGTTTCTGAGAGATTGTAATCAGAAGGCTTGATTGAATAATACCTCTTCACATTTTGAAGTTGGACGAGTTCTTCGTATCAAAGCTCGCGTTGTAGAAGTTGCAAGGACTTCGTAAGAAAACTTGCGGTTTTTCCTATAGTGGATTCAACTGATAGCAAGAGTTCTACCGACTGGATTAGTCCTCAACAGAGGGATACCAGTATACATCGCTGTCTTTGCGTTTGCTTTCTGAAATCTGCCTTTACATTATTTCAACTGTGATTATATACTGTGATTGTGTTGCTAACAATTTTTTAATTAGCATTATTCCGCTGCCAACTCTATTCACCCCCCCTCTAGAGTATTACGCTTTACTATTTCGTTCCTACAAAAATTCGAACAGAATTCAGACAGAACTCTTTGTAACAAACCGCAACTGAAGGATGACCAAGTTCAAAATCCAACGTTCACTAACATTCAAAATAGCCGTACTCTGGCCGAACTCTGGCCGAACTCTGGCCGAACTTGGGCCGAGTTCTGCTGGGGTTCTGCCAGTTCATTTTGGAGAAAATCAATTTTTGGCTTTTTGAAATATCCTTCAGAAGCTTTTTGTAACAGGAATATTTTTCAAAAACGTAGGTCATTGGTAAAAGAATAGGATGATTTTGAAAAAAGTTTTTGGATAGCCTATTTGCCAGTACGACTCTGTAATGCCCTAGTCCCAAAATACATAGGACCAAGTACGTGAACATGCTAGCTGCACATATACAAAGAACACTCCAATATATGGAATCCCTCATATATGCACATAAGCTGTAAATAAATAATCATAGGCCAGAATAACATATCTAATCTCATCACAGCTCAACACAGAAGATAATGAAGTCCAAATAAATAAATAAGAGTATCAAAAGATAGCCGGGTGAACATACTCAATCCAAACAGCTATAAAAATAGTCTCACAAGATCGGAGTCCGACCTCCGCAAATAGAAATAAAAGTGATGTAAAATAATGTCTACAACTGTCTCAGATAAGTAATAGACTAGGGATCATGAGGCACTGCCTCGTCATCAATGTAAGATAGCTCCAATGCCGCTCCGTACTCCTGTGGAAAATCGTTTAAACCTGGAGGGATAACCAGGTCCTCAGGAGACATAGCAAGATACAAGAAAACACTATGCCATATAAACTGTGATAATATAATAAGAGAGAAAGGTATGCATGCAACCAGGTTCCTGACCATTCTACTGTGAATATGCAGTTGAGATACAATCCTTCGACGCATGAACCCTGGCTGAAAATAGGATCGGTATAGTTCCCATAGAGGGTACAAGGGGCCTACATCCATAATGCTTGGGAAACGTCAGAGGGCACCATGTGAAGGGCTACGTCCATAACGCTCTGGAAAACGTCAGAGAGCACCTGGAGCCTGCGTCTCCGGTGGAGCGCACAAGTAATCATGGAAGTGTAAAGAAGCCATTACATTAGGTATTGTTCTCCCCACCCAATGCCTAGTATCATCATCTCCATTACTGATATGAACCTCTAATAACCGCCAAGTCTTCTAATCATGCAATACTATTGGCAGTTACTCCTATCAGTCGCATGCTCCATACGCATCGGTGGCCAGCCAACTACGCAGAAACGTGTCCTATATGTGACACACATCACGTGATACAACAAGTGTCAAGGCCATATGAGATATACCAATACCTCAACATCAGTGGGTGGTCAATAAACTAAGTCAATGCAAGAGAATAAATAAAGCAAGAAAAACGATCGATAGAGTCGCTTGCACCCAAGTGTGACTTGGACGCACAGTTTAAATATCATGAAACAAATGCTGAAAATAACAACTGAAAATAAGAATATAATAATCACAGAGTAAGGTGGCAAGGTATCTTGCCTGATGGTGCAAAGTGGCAAGTCCAAGAGTAGCAAGTGTCAGCACCAAACTCACAAATCACATATGACTCCAAACGCTGAAACAAACATCAAAAATGATCTCGGTGAAGAAGATATACCTAGAGAACGCCTGTCCAAAAGTCAAATTCTGGAATAGGGGCAAAATCGTAATTTCGGGTCAAAACGATATCCGCCGTTGGACCCGCTTTGTACCGAAATGCGTGCCAAAGTCTACGGTCTCTAAATTCCTCAAACTAAATGTCTATGGTTTCAGTTTGAGGAGAGGAAGTCAACGGTATGTCCAGTTTTGGATTCCGAGGAGTCGTGTACAAAATCGCCCGTTTGAGTGGGTCGCGGACCCGCCAAAATTGGGTTCCGATTCGACTTTCTCAGAATCGAACCAAACTTGGCATGCATGACCAGAATTTCGATCCGGACCTGTTGGAGCAAGTTTCGTCTCGAATCGACGACTGTACACGAAGTTATGGACAAGTTTGCAAAATGCCGATACGGGGGTATTTCGACGGATACGCGTTGATTTCGTCGCGCACACACGACGAAACTGAGTTCCGTCAGTTTCCACACGTCGATAACGTCCATACGCGCCTTTCGATGCATATAGCACGCGACCACATCGTCCGGTTCGTCGGGGCGTACGTCGTATCGGTGAAAATTCAGAAAATTAATATAATTAAACACAGGTTTTTCCTCAACTTTAACATCAATCTACTTTTTACACGCTAATCGAAACGACGATCCAGAAGATGCGTTGCGATCTTGGTTATGTTTTCTTTTACTGTTTTCAATTAGTTCCTACATTACTTTACCGTACAGCACGAAAATTGGCCGACAAGTTGTCGTTTTAAAACAGTTTTTAGTATTACAGAAAACATGTTTTTCTTCAACTTCGTCTCGATTTTTCGAGCATGTCGATGAGTTATTTTGAAATCCATCTGGAGGATCTCGAAGAGGGTCAAGTTTACTTTCCAAAAAATTTTACGGATCGAAAATCGGTGCTACGAGTAAAAAGTTACGTCATCGGAATGTAGGGTACCTTGAGTGGGAAAACTGCTTCGTGGATGACGAAGGACTGACTTTCGATGCTCCGTTCGTCGCGCACACAACTCCGTCGCTGGTGAAACGAACTCCTATGCGAAGGGGGTATGATCAGCCTCTACTTTCGTTTTGGAAGTTTAGGGTTTTGGGGTTTGTGGAAAAAGTTGTATTTATGACAACTTGGATGAAAAATCCTATTACTAATATCATTACTAATAGGAACTTGTGTTGTGAACCCACGAGTTCACGTTGTTTGCTGCTAGTGCAGCATGCAAAGGGAAGGGGGGGTGCCCATTTAGGTGGGTGGGCGTTGACTTCATTTATTTTATTTTATTTTATTTTTATGAATCAAGCCTAATGCAACTTAGGCTTCCATCACAGCCTAGCCGCCCCCTTTGTTGGGGTGCGGGGCCGGCCACTCTCTTATTTTATTTTATTTTTTGCAATAACTATATATCTATATATATATATATATATATATATATATATATATATATATATATATATATATATATATATATATATATATACATATATGTATATAATCACAAGAAAATTTCTATAATTCTTAATTAAGTATAAAAATATTATGTAACCAAGGTAGGCTATAATTAGTAGTAATAAAAATATCAAACACACAATCATACCTATAATATATATATATATATATATATATATTTATAATTACATACATACATATGGTACTTAATATGCAGGACATACCTTCTTCTTCGAACAAATGCGGGTAGCGGTTACGGATGTCATCCTCGCGCTTCCAAGTAGACTCCCCTGGCGAGTGACGCTTCCATGCCACGCGAACCAATGGAATAGATTGATTCCGCAACACCTTCACTCGTCGATCGAGGATACCTACTGGTTGCTCTTCGTACGACAAACTCGGTCCAACTGTGATCTCGGAGTGATCAAGCACATGATTGTTGTCCGCCACGTACCTCCTCAATTGAGATATATGGAAAACGTCGTGCACTCCCTCTAGCGACTGTGGCAATGCCAATCTGTAGGCAACCTCTCCAGTACGTTCCAAGACATCGAAAGGGCCGATGTACCTTGGACTCAACTTGTCACGTCCTCCGAATCGAATCGTGCCTCTAGTGGGGGATATCTTCAAGAACACATGGTCACCCTCTTTGAACTCCAAGGGTCGAAGACGATTATCTGCCCACTGCTTCTGACGATCCTGCACTGCTCGCAGGTGGTTCTGAATCTTCTTTACTGTCTCCACTGTGCTCAAGACCAACTCGGGACCCAATAGCTGTCGCTCTCCTATGTCGCTCCAACAAATAGGAGACCGACATTTCCTACCATACAATGCTTCAACGGAGCCATTTGAATGCTCGCTTGATAGCTATTATTGTAGGAAAACTCAACAAGATGAAGATGGTCCTCCCACGAACCGCCAAAATCAAGCATCCACGCTCTCAACATATCCTCTAGCGTCTGAATGGTACGCTCCGACTGGCCGTCTGTCTATGGATGGTATGATGTGCTAAACTTCAATCGGGTGCCCAAACTCTCTTGCATGCTCCTCCAAAAGTGCGAGGTGAATCTCGAGTCACGGTCCGACACAACACTAACAGGCACACCGTGCAATCTCACAATCTGCTCCATATACATCTCTGCCAATACCACTGTCGACTGGCCCACTCTAAAAGGTAAGAAATGGGCTGACTTCGTAAGTCTATCAACAATCACCCATACTGCGTCACGTCCTCTAGGACTCCGAGGAAAACCCGTGACGAAATCCATAGTAATGTGCTCCCACTTCCACTCGGGAATTGGTAGCGGTTGCAATAATCAGGCCGTCCTCTGGTGCTCCGCCTTCACTTGTTGACATACCAAGCACTTGGCAACGAAACGAGCTATCTCTCGCTTCATTCCATGCCACCAATAATACTGTCGTAAGTCACGATACATCTTGGTCCCTCCGGGATGAATAGTGTAAGTCGAACTGTGAGCCTCTGCCATCAGCTCCTGTCGTAGCTCTCCATTGGGAACATAAATACGATCACCATATTGCAGTGTCCCATCGGTGTGGATCCTCAATCCTGTCTGCTCTCCTGCTTCAGTGTAACGCCCCAGTCCCAAAATACGTAGGACTAGGAACGTAGACATGCCATCTTTATTCATACAAAGTACACTCCAATATATGGAAATCTCGTATGAATATATAAGCTGTAAAAATGTAGTAGAACCATAACTAATCTCATCCACGCAAAATAAATGAATAAAAGACATCACATAAAGATAATGAATTGTCTTGATACAATATGTTGGGCGGAGACAAATCTACTACCAACAAAATAAGGAAAAGTACATAGAAAATGAAATAAGTTTGGCGAGCGAAGCGAAGACGATCCAAATGCAATCATCCTCGAAGAAATGGCGATGAGCACGGCTAGAGCTAGAGCACCTGCGAAAGACAATATCACACACCTGGCAAGACAACCAGGTCCTCAGAGGGACGTAACAAGACACATAATATCATGCCATATAAACTGAATAAATATTGCTCAAATAATTAAGTAAATCGAATTATAACATGGTCCAATACGCACCTATTGAACGAGCGTACCATCCCCCCAACCAAACAAGGACAGGAGATGGTAAACTAATTCACGGTAACGTATCTTTCTGTGCCATGAATCCAATATGGTATCCGGACCCCAACAAGGTTCAATACCTTCTCATCGAAGTAGTAAGTCACACCTACAATCAAACAAGGACAAGATGTGACAAACTAATCTGCGACAAGTTTTTGTTCCAAGCCACGGTCAGATACAAGTACCCAAACCAAAGGTACTCGTACCTAACGGATAAGGGTGCCTAACCAAATCTAGGTGAATGCATTTTACGAACAGTTCATGGTCGCATGACTACCCAGGCAAGTCGAGAAAATACCAATGCAGTACCTCAGTAGCGAGTCACAACACCATATACTATTCCTCAGTATCGAGCGAGTCTATAGCATATAGTCTACCTATCGTTCCTCAGTAGCGAGCGAGTCTACGATAGATAGGGTGGTAGTCAACTTCCAATCATGTTCTTCCCGCCCAATGCTAACTTTATAACCGCTAAGTCAAACTAGCATGCAACATCTATCAACGGTTATTCCTATCGCACGGCTTGTACGTACTGGTGGCCAGCCAATCACGTACTTTCATGTTCTATATGCGACACACAACTTCGTGGTACAACGTGTCAAGGCCATGAATGCAACACACAAAGGTGGTCCCTTAAATCTAGGTTTAATGTGTAAGAAAATAATACATAGTAAGAAACTGAACAGTAAATTCTAACAGGTTATGCCATGTATCACAGTTTATTTTGTATAAAAAATAATGAACATGCATAAAATGTGAGCTAAAATAATTAAACCGCAAATGACAAGGTGTCTTGCCTGATAGGACGCCTGGTGTGCTGCAATGATCATGTGGCATGAACTGCGTCTTTGGTGTAACAACTACACAAGGGGACCTCTAATGGTGGCAAGGATCGTGTCATTGAGTCCAGAAGGGTCAATTTAGTTAGGGTGGACATAAGGTAGGCTTAAATTTGAGAGAGTATAGGAATAATGGGGTTGGGCTTGGTTGGAAGGAAAAATCAAAGATAGTGGATAAAATAATAAGATATAGAAACTATTTATAATACTTGAAAACTAGTTTTTATGAGTCAAAATAATTATAGCAAAAATACTTAAATTCAAGAAAATCATTTTATTTTGGCCAACACTCTAAATTTTTGAAATATCAATAATACTCTTATTAAAACTAATTATAATAACTAAAAATAATAATACTCATGATTATACAAATATTTATATATACTATGCTCTCCAAAAATATATATCATATATTATGTATAAGCTGATTTATACATAATAAATATAGTAGTAATTAAACTAATAATAATAATAATAGTAGCAAAATATATTAATATTAATAATATACTGAAATATTGTTTATGATACAAATACTAAAAATAATAATAGTAAAAAAAAGAGGCAATAACAATAATAAAATATAAAAATAAAACTGTTATAGTTGTTCTCTTAAAAATAGCTGGCTTTATCTCCCTCGTGAAGAGTAGGGAGAAGAAACACATAAAATAAGAACATATGTTTTCTTTACACAATTTAAAAGCCAAACAAGTACTGCTAATAATAAAAAAAACCTATACATCCTTTATTGTCTCTCGGTGGAGAGAGACTCAGAGAAATAATTGAAAAGAGAATAAGAATGGGAGAGTGGGGAGGATCGGAGAGAGAGGGAGCTCGAATGGGGAAATGGAGCTCGGGGGAAGACGAGAGAGGCGGTGAGCGGCAGATCCGCGGGAGGGGAGATCTAGGAGAGGAGAAGGGCGGCGCTCGGCAGTCATCTAGACGACGGGGGCGGTCGGAGCTGTAGAGAAAGGGGGTTTCACTGCTCCGGCGGTCGGTCGAGGGTTTTCGGACGATGGCGATGGTCTACGGATGGAGCAGAAGGGCCAGCGACGGTCGCAGTGGGGCTGGGTCGATTGGTCCGCCGGAGGAGCGGAGATACGGGGAGAGACCGGCGGGCGGTGAGCGGAGCTGCGCGCGGCGAGGGTTTCGACGAAGTGGGTTCCAGTCGGTTGGTACGACACGGTGGCGGAGGATCGGCGCTCGCCGCACAGAGGTTTCGGAGAGGGTCGGGAGGCGCGCACGGGCGGCGGATGGCCACGGCGGCGGCGCTCCGGCGAGGTAAGGCAGTTGATGGTGTTTTCTTCTATTTTTTTCTTTTTCTGGTGTAGTGATGGCCAGTGGAGTTTTGGGTGATGGTGGTGCGACGGGTGGTGCCGTTGGTGGCAGGGGCTATGTTGTTGGTTTGTGGCTGAGCATGGTCGGGTGGTGGACTGGGTTTTTCGGCCGATGGCCGAGATGGTGTGCGTGTGTGGTGGCATTGGTTTGATCGGAGGAGGTGCTGGTTTGGATGTCGGGGAGTTCGGAGGGTCGGGGCTGTGATGTAGACGGCGATGGGGGTGGTAATAGTGGTGGCTAACCGGAGACGAGGGACCGGGGTCGGGTGTGCTGGTCGAAGTCGGGATGGTGGTCGCGACGGGGCTGGCTTTGGTTGCCATGGAGTCGGGTTGCGACGGCAATGGAGGGTACAGGAAGGATGAGAGCCTTGGGAAGGGGATATTCGTAACGGTGGAGGGTTTTAGAATAGAGTTAGTTTAGGATTTGTGTTGGTAGAAGTTTCTATTGTGTCGGGAAAGTGAACGACACGGATTCAATGTATTTGTATAAACATGGAATAAGATATTGGAATGACACCCGGGGTCGGACCCGAGGCCATCACGGCTGACACGAGGATGGATTGAACACCGACACGAGGCACGTAGATTTGTGGAAAAAATATATTTGTGTGGATGCATAATGAATTGGAGGAGTACCTGCCTATTTATAGGATGTGGGTATTTCCAATAAGATTTGGATTAGGATTTAAATTCCCCATAATAGATAATTCAATCTATAATTTAAAATCAATCAAATCAAATCCAAATCCAATTAATTCTGATTTAATCCCTTAGTTGAAAATCAAATCAAAAATTTAAATTCCAATATTAACTATTTAAATAAATACATAAATTCAAATTAAGATCTAAATCTCTACAATAATTTCGAAATATATTTTCCAAAAATACTAATAATAATAATTTTGAAAATTATACTAATGTTTAAAATAAACCAATAAATAATTACAAATATATATGTATGCACAAATAATGTTTTCATATTTATGTTTTTCTAGTATACAATAAAAATATTAATTATTCTTAATAATTGTATAAATGAAAGCTTTTAGTAAATAAAATAACAACTTGGTAAGGATAATAAAATAGTTATTGCATATATTATTTTGAAACTATAAAATAATAAATAAAATATTTTTCTAAAATATGTACGCTCGCACATATTCGCACTCGTCGAGCAAAAATAAAATTTCGTGCACGACGTAAAATACGACTACGCGACGTACAATACAAAATTTTAAATCCATACAAATATTAATAAAAAAATATAGAAGAAATTTAGGGGTTTTACATCCTACCCAACTTAAAAGAATTTCGTCCTCGAAATAAAGAATTAGTAGGGGTGAGAGGGCACAACGGGGTATCAATGGGGAACAATCAATAAGGCTCAACAAAATCATGTCGTAAGAGGTCACAATCTAGATCATTGAATGAGGGTCATAGTAGGGTCGAGAGGAAGGACGAGGAGTTTAGGATGAAGTTATAGCAACATCGAGTGAGAATGGTCATAGTCGATAGGAAGGCTAGAAGAAGTTTTAGTATAACGCCTTCGTCCTCCTAAAATAGGTAAAGACGAAAGCAAAATGGAGTTCAAAAGACGATATTCTTGAATACGAATACGTGGTTCAAAGGCGACCGAATAATTTCAATGGAATTGTCAAGACAGTCGTGGATGGGACTCTAAAGGACAAGTTTAGCTATGTCCCCATCTACGTAGAATAATAGACAAAAGCGAACCAAAGTGCACTCGGTTGATCAGACCATCATGCACCGGTTCTGAGTAGACAATACGTTAGTGAGCGGCCGCTCAATATCATATGCCTTGATCAAGCTCGATAAAGAATTAGCTTGCAAATACTAGGCTATATTAGCATCATTAGTCTAGATAGTAGAACATATGCACGATGGTAGCTGAAATAAAAACAAACATGAATAGTCTAAGAGTCATAAGGACCTAAGTCTTGTTTATTCCTATACCATCATTCTACGGTTTATTGTCCAAGGCTTGGTTGACCAAATAGGTTAGGTTTCCTCTAGTCTCTATGGTCTAGATAATACTATTTGTATTCCCTTAATGGTCAAAGGTGTGTCAGGTCATGGGGTGTTCTACCCAACTTAAAGAATTAAGCTAAGGGTGTTTGGGACGTCTAACTAGTAGGGTCAATCTCTAGCAAGCACGAAGTGAAGATAATAATTCTGATGGAAGGAATCAAGCAAGATGCAGTCGATGAGTCAAACGGTAGATAAAATCTAGGAAAGTGGTCAAGTATGTGGATGAGATCCTAGACTTCTAATCCTATACGCAGGCTTGCTTGGTACGGTAAAGTAACCAAACAATTTATCTAGACCTGCATGGGCCACCACAAAAACATGTAACGCCCCAGTCCCAAAATACGTAGGACTAGGAACGTAGATATGCCAGCTGTATTCATACGAAGTACACTCCAATATATGGAAATCTCGTATGAATACATAAGCTGTAAAAATGCAGTAGAACCATAACTAATCTCATCCACGCAAAATAAATAAATAAAAGACATCATATAAAGATAATGAATTGTCTTGATACAATATGTTGGGCGGAGACAAATCCACTACCAACAAAATAAGGAAAAGTACATAGAAAATGAAATAAGTTTGGCGAGCGAAGCGAAGACGATCCAAATGCAATCATCCTCGAAAAAATAGCGATGAGCACGGCTAGAGCTAGAGCACCTGCGAAAGACAATAGCACACACCTGGCAAGACAACCAGGTCCTCAGAGGGACGTAACAAGACAAATAATATCGTGCCATATAAACTGAATAAATATTGCTCAAATAATTAAGTAAATCGAATTATAATATGGTCCAATACGCACCTATTGAACGAGCGTACCATCTCCCCAACCAAACAAGGACAGGAGATGGTAAACTAATTGACGGTAACGTATCTTTCCATGCCTTGAATCCAATATGGTATCCAGACCCCAACAAGGTTCAATACCTTCTCATCGAAGTAGTAAGTCACACCTACAACCAAACAAGGACAAGATGTGACAAACTAATCCGCAATAAGTTATTGTTCCAAGCCACGGTCAGATACAAGGACCCAAACCAAAGGTACTCGTACCTAACGGATAAGGGCGCCTAACCAAATCTAGGTGAATGCATTTTAAGAACAGTTCATGGTCGCATGACTACCCAGTCAAGTCGAGAAAATACCAATACAGTACCTCAGTAGCGAGTCACAACACCATATACTATTCCTTAGTATCGAGCGAGTCTATAGCATATAGTCTACCTATCGTTCCTCAGTAGCGAGCGAGTCTACGATAGATAAGGTGGTAGTCAACTTCTAATCATGTTCTTCCCGCCTAATGCTAACTCTATAACCGCTAAGTCAAACTAGCATGCAACATCTATCAGCGGTTATTCCTATCGCACGGCTTGTACGTACTGGTGGCCAGCCAATCACGCACTTCCGTGTTCTACATGCGACACACAACTTCGTGGTACAATGTGTCAAGGCCATGAATGCAACACACAAAGGTGGTCCCTTAAATCTAGGTTTAATGTGTAAGAAAATAATACATAGCAAGAAACTGAACAGTAAATTCTAACAGGTTATGCCATGTATCACAGTTTATTTTACATAAAAAAATAATAAACATGCATGAAATATGAGCTAAAATAATTAAATCGTAAATGGCAAGGTGTCTTGCCTGATAGGATATCTGGTGTGCTGCAATGATCATGGTGGCATGAACTACGTCTTTGGTGTAACAACTACACAAGGGGACCTCTGATGATGGCACGGATCGTGTCATTGAGTCCAGAAGGGTCAATTTAGTTAGGGTGGACACAAGGTAGGCTTGAATTTGAGAGAGTATAGGAATAATGGGGTTTGTCTTGGTTGGAAGGAAAAATCAAAGATAGTGGATAAAATAATAAGATATAGAAACTATTTATAATACTTGAAAACTAGTTTTTATGAGTCAAAATAATTATAGCAAAAATACTTAAATTCAAGAAAATCATTTTATTTTGGCCAACACTCTAAGTTTTTGAAATATCAATAATACTCTTATTAAAACTAATTATAATAACTAAAAATAATAATACTCATGATTATACAAATATTTATATATACTATGCTCTCCAAAAATATATATCATACATTATGTATAAGTTGATTTATACATAATAAATATAGTAGTAATTAAACTAATAATAATAATCGTAGCAAAATATATTAATATTAATAATATACTGAAATATTGTTTCTGATACAAATACTAAAAATAATAATAGTAAAAAAGAGAGGCAATAACAATAATAAAATATAAAAATAAAACTATTATAGTTGTTCTCTTAAAAATAGCTGGCTTTATTTCCCTCGTGAAGAGAGTAGGGAGAAGCAACACATAAAATGAGAACATATGTTTTCTTTACACAATTTAAAAGCCAAACAAGTACTGCTAATAAGAAAAAAAAACTTATACATCCTTTATTGTCTCTCGGTGGAGAGAGACTCAGAGAAATAATGGAAAAGAGAATAAGAATGGGAGAGTGGGGAGGATCGGAGAGAGAGGGAGCTCGAATGGGGAAATGGAGCTCGGGGGAAGACGAGAGAGGCGGTGAGCGACGGATCCGCGGGAGGGGAGATCGAGGAGAGGAGAAGGGCGGCGCTCGGCGGTCATCTAGACGACGGGGGCGGTCGGAGCTGTGGAGAAAGGGGGTTTTACTGCTCCGGCGGTCGGTCGAGGGTTTACGGACGATGGCGATGGTCTACGGACGGAGCAGAAGGGCCAGCGGCGGTCGCAGTGGGGCTGGATCGATTGGTCCGTCGGAGGAGCGGAGATACGGGGAGAGACCGGCGGGCGGTGAGCGGAGCTGTGCGCGGCGAGGGTTTCGACGAAGTGGGTTCCAGTCGGTTGGCGCGACGTGGTGGCGGAGGATCGGCGCTCTCCGCGCGGAGGTTTCGGAGAGGGTCGGGGAGGCGCGCACGGGCGGCGGATGGCCACGGCGGCGGCGCTCCGGCGAGGTAAGGCAGTTGATGGTGTTTTCTTCTATTCTTTTCTTTTTCTGGTGTGGTGATGGCCAGTGGGGTTTTGGGTGATGGTGGTGCGGCGGGTGGTGCCGTTGGTGGCGGGGGCTGTGTTGTTGGTTTGTGGCTGAGCATGGTCGGGTGGTGGACTGGGTTTTTCGGCCGATGGCCGTGATGGTGTGCGTGTGTGGTGGCGTTGGTTTGATCGAAGGAGGTGCTGGTTTGGATGTCGGGGAGTTCGGAGGGTCGGGACTGTGATGTAGACGGCGATGGGGGTGGTAATGGTGGTGGCTGACCGGAGACGAGGGACCGGGGTCGGGTGTGCTGGTCGAAGTCGGGATGGTGGTCGCGACGGGGCTGGCTTTGGTTGCCTTGGAGTCGGGTTGCGTCGGCAATGGAGGGTACAGGAAGGAGGAGAGCCTTGGGAAGGGGATATTCGTAACGGTGGAGGGTTTTAGAATAGAGTTAGGTTAGGATTTGTGTCGGTAGAAGTTTCTATTGTGTCGGGGAAGTGTCCGACACAGATTCAATGTATTTGTATAAACATGGAATAAGATATTGGAATGACACCCGGGGTCGGACCCGAGGCCATCACAGCTGACACGAGGATGGATGGAACACCGACACGAGGCACGTAGATTTGTAGAAAAAAATTTATGTGGATGAATAATGAATTGGAGGAGTACCTGCCTATTTATAGGATGTGGGAATTACCAATAAGATTTGGATTAGGATTTAAATTCCCCATAAAAGATAATTCAATCTATAATTTAAAATCAATCAAATCAAATCCAAATACAATTAATTCTGATTTAATTCCCTTAGTTTAAAATCAAATAAAAAATTCAAATTTCAATATTAACTATTTAAATAAATACATAAATTCAAATCAAGATCTAAATCTCTACAATAATTTCGAAATATATTTTTCAAAAATACTAATAATAATAATTTTGAAAATTACATTAATGTTTAAAATAAACCAATAAATAATTACAAATATATATGTATGCACAAATAATGTTTTCATATTTATGTTTTTCTAGTATACAATAAAAATATTAATTATTCTTAATAATTGTATAAATAAAAGCTTTTAGTAAATAAAATAACAACTTGGTAAGGATAATAAAATAGTTATTGCATATATTATTTTGAAACTATAAAATAATAAATAAATTTTTTTTTCTAAAATATGTACACTCGCACATATTCGCACTCGTCGAGCAAAAATAAAATTTCGTGCACGACGTAAAATACGACTACGCGACGTACAATACAAAATTTTAAATCCATACAAATATTAATAAAAAAATATCGTAGAAATTTAGGGGTTTTACATTCAGTCCTCTCCTTGAGCCGTCGAAATCTAGCGTCATTGTGCAATGCTGCCTCGACGCGCTCTACCAATGATGATTGCACCTGGAGGTTGGCTAATACGCCATCTGCTCCTGGTAATACTACCTCAATACCAAGCTGCTCCAAGTCTCTAATCAATTCCTTCTGTGTAGTCAAAAAGTGTGTCATGGGCTTACGGCTTAATGCGTCTGCCACGACATTAGCCTTACCCGGATGATAATGAAGCTCGATCTCATAATCCTTCATCAACTCCAACCAACGTCGATGTTGCATATTCAACTCCTTTTGAGTGAACACGCACTTAAGGCTCTTATGATCAGTGTAGATATCAACCTTCTCGCCATACAAGTAGTGTCTCCATAGCTTCAAAGCAAAGATAACCGCTGCGAGCTCTAGGTCGTGGGTCGGATAATTCTTCTCATGTACTCTCAATTGTCGTGATGCATAAGCTACTACACGATCGTGCTGCATTAATACACATCCTAATCCCTTCCCGGATGCGTCGCTGTAGATCACAAATCCTCCTGGGCCCGATGGTAGTGTCAAGATCGGTGCTGTGGTCAATCGCTTCTTCAACTCGTCAAAAGCGGCTTGACACTCGTATGTCCATATAAACTCCTGATCCTTGCAAGTCAATCGAGTCATTGGTCCCGCTATTCGAGAGAAATCTTCCACGAACCGTCTGTAGTAACCCGTAAGTCCAAGGAAACTTCTCACCTCAGAAGCTGTTGTGGAAGCGGGCCATGATTTGACTGCTATGATCTTCTATGGGTCTACTGATATACCATCGCCCATAACAATATGACCAAGGAATGATACCTCCTGGAGAAAGAAATCACGCTTGCTAAGCTTCGCAAAGAGTCTCTCGTTCCTCAATGTTCCTAAAACTATCCGTAGATGCTGCTCATGCTCCTCTTGACTCTTGGAGTAAATCAAGATATCATCTATAAAGACTACTACAAATTTGTCCAAGTATTGGTGAAAGATCTTGTTCATTAAATTCATGAAAACTGCGGGAGCATTGGTCAAACCGAAAGGCATGACCAAGAACTCGTAGTGTCCATACCTCGATCGAAAAGCCGTCTTTGCAATGTCTTCCTTCCGAACCTTCAATTGGTGATAGCCCGATCATAAGTCAATCTTGGAGAATACTCTTGCACCACTCAGTTGATCAAATAAATCATCTATTCGTGGCAAGGGATACTTGTTCTTCACCGTCACTGCATTCAATGCTCTGTAATCAATGCACATGCACACTGTCCCGTCTTTCTTAGGTACAAAAAACATGGGTGCTCCCCATGGTGACGTACTGGCATGAATAAATCCCTTCTCTAATAAGTCATCAATCTGCGTCTTCATCTCTACCAACTCCTTGGGTGCCAGACGATATACTCGAGATGAAATAGGCTCGGCTCCGGGAATAAGCTCAATAGAAAACTCAATATCTCGGTCAGGTGGTAGTCCTGGCAACTCCTCGGGGAATACATCCTCGAACTCGGTGATAATAGGGTGCTGAGGGGTGTCGTGCATCATCATATGAGTCCCCGCTGTGGGTGCCTCACAACTATCTCCGTCTTCTTTGGTGAACTCAAACTCTGCCGCGTTCGGTGGTCTAAAGATAATACTGCTCCTATGGCAGTCGATGAGAGCGAAATGCTGGCTCAACCAGTCCATTCCAAGAACCACATCAAATGTTGGCATAGGAAATACAAGAAGTCGTGCCACCATCTCTCTACCATTTATCACTACAGGACAAAGTCTACAAACACCACTAACAGGTACAACTCCTCCTCCAGTGAGGATTTTAACATTCTTAGCTAAGGGTGTGATGGGAATGCTGTGTCTAGTGGCAAAACTAGTCGCTATAAATGAATAAGTGGCTCCAGTATCAAATAATGTAATAGCAGGAAAAGATGCAACTAAAACCATACCTGCTATAACTTCCTCCTCTGTCTCTATATCCTCAACAGCAAGTGAGAATGCCTGTCCATAGTTCTGTCCCGGGACCTGAGCTCTGGCCTTGTTGTACTGTGTGCCTTGGGGAGGCAATGGTGGACGAGGTGCTCTTACTATAGGCCGTGGTGCTGGAAGAGCTGGAGCTGTGGGCCTCGGATTTTGCCGAGCTTGTACTATTGCATGTTACTCTGAACAATCCTTGAGCATGTGCTGATTAGATCCACATCTCAAGCATAATCCAAGGCGAGTCCTGCAGTCATTCTGGATATGTCCTTGTTTATCGCAGTAATGGCAAACAGGCTTCTGATAAGGTGAGGGCCTCTGCTAGAACTGTCCTGTGGTCCTCCTGATAGGTCCACTCTGAGTAGCTCAGGCTGGTGTAATTGCTGGGGTATGGCTCCTCGATGTCTGCTGCTGTTCCTTGCGAAGAATCTCCTGAGCACGAGCTTCTTCCAAGACAGCTGAATGAGAGACTCGAGACTGAGTAGTCGTATAGGACTTGAGCTCTGGTACAAGCCCCTGGTGAAATCTCTTCGCCTTCTCTAACTCTGTCGGAATCAATCCCGCACCAAATCGACTCAGGCGATTGAACTCCGAGTCATACTCATCAACTGTCATATTCCCTTGCTTCAGATGGAGGAATTGGTCATAGAGACCATCTCGAACATGAATAGGGAAGAATCTCTCATAAAAAGCATCATAGAACTGCTTCCAAGTGATCTCAGTGCCTAATCGTCTCTCTTCCACCTTCTACCAGTGTTGAGCATTGTCTTCTAACAGTAGGTCCACAGTTGTCATCCAATCTCGAGCTGGCAACTGGGATGCCTTCAGTAGCTTTTAGGTACTAATAAGCCACTGTGACACCTCTAGTGGCTTCTCCGTCCCTCTAAAGGCCTTGGGGTTCATATCTGTGAAATTTTTGATAGAGCCTTCATAGGGATGCAGAGCCGGTGCTGGTACTGGTGCTGGAGGTGGTGGTGGAGGTCTAGCCATAGTTTCCATCATCATCTGTCTCATCAGCTCAGTCTGCTGCTACTGAGCCTGCGTCATGGCATACATAAACTGTGTAGTAGGGCTCCCATCAGTCGGTAGTGGGGGCATCTGAGGTCCCGACTGTGGGGGAAACTGCTAAGGAAATGGTGGTGGTGGTGGTAGTGGCATATTTCCTCCAGGTGGTATGGTAGTGGTCAGCCCAGCCTGGCTGCCTGGAGGTGCAGCAGTCCTGGGTACTCCGTCGTCGGTGTCGTAGTAGGCTGCGACAGTCCAGGCTGGTATGGTCTTGCTGGAGTCATAGGAGGATTCTGTCCCTCCGGAGTAGTCTCCTCACTAGATGTGAGGTCCAAGGCAGAAGTGTGTCCGCTACGTAGATTCATACTGTTGGCACGAGGAAGATATGTTGATATTAGGAACGATTAGATATGAAGTCAATCGAATAATCAAGGAAGTTTCGAAAAGATTGGAAGCCAAGGGATAGTAGTAGTTCTGGATGAGATATTCCTATTCCTATATGCAGGCTTGTTGGGCACAGTCATGTAAACCAACAATATTAAATCAGACCTGCTGGGCCACCACAAAAACATGTAACGCCCCAGTCCTAAATTACATAGGACCAAGTACGTAAACATGCCAGCTGCACATATACAAAGAACACTCCAATATATGGAATCCCTCATATATGCACATAAGCTGTAAATAAATAATCACAGGCCAAAATAACATATCTAATCTTATCACAGCTCAACACAGAAGATAATGAAGTCCAAATAAATAAATAAGAGTATCAAAAGATAGCCGGGTGAACATACTCACTCCAAATAGCTATGAAAAATAGTCTCACAAGATCGGAATCCGACCTCCGCAAATAAAAAGAAAAGAGATGTAAAATAATGTCTACAACTGTCTCAAATAAGTAATAGACTAGGGATCATAAGGCACTGCCTCGTCATCAATGTACGATAGCTCCAATGCCGCTCCGTACTCCTGTAGAAAATCGTCTAAACCTGGAGAGATAACCAGGTCCTCAGGGGACATAGCAAGATACAAGAAAACACCATGCCATATAAACTGTGATAATATAATAAGAGAGAAAGGTATGCATGCAACCGGGTTCCTGGCCATTCTACTGTGAATATGCAGTTGAGATACAATCCTTCGACGCATGAACCCTGGCTGAAAATAGGATCGGTATAGTTCCCATAGAGGGTACCAGGGGCCTACATCCATAACGCTTGGGAAACGTCAGAGGGCACCATGTGAAGGGCTACGTCCATAACGCTCTGGGAAACGTCAGAAGGCACCTGGAGCCTGCGTCTCCGGTGGAGCGCACAGGTAATCATGGAAGTGTAAAGAAGCCATTACGTCAGGTATTGTTCTCCCCACCCAATGTCTAGTATCATCATCTCCATGACTGATATGAACCTCTAATAACCGCCAAGTCTTCTAATTATGCAATACTATTGGCAGTTACTCCTATCCGTCGCACGCTCCATACGCATCGGTGGCCAGCCAACTACGCGAAAACGTGTCCTATATGTGACACACATCACGTGATACAATAAATGTCAAGGCCATATGAGATATACCAATACCTCAACATCAGTGGGTGGTCAATAAACTAAGTCAATGCAAGAGAATAAATAAAGCAAGAAAAATGACCGATAGAGTCCCTTGCACCCAAGTGTGACTTGGACGCACAGTTTAAATATCATGAAACAAATGCTGAAAATAACAACTGAAAATAAGAATATAATAATCACAGAGTAAGGTGGCAAGGTATCTTGCCTGATGGTGCAAAGTGGCAAGTCCAAGAGTAGCAAGTGTCAGCACCAAACTCGTAAATCACAGATGACTCCAAACGCTAAAACAAACATCAAAAATGATTTCGATGAAGAAGATATACCTAGGAAACACCTGTCCAAAAGTTAAATTCTAGAACAGGGACAAAATCATAATTTTGGGTTAAAACGATATCCGCCGTTGGACCCGCTTTGCACCGAAACGCGTGCCAAAGTCGACGGTCTCTAAAGTCATCAAACTATATGTCTATGGTTTCAGTTTGAGGAGAGAAACTCAACGGTATGTCCAGTTTTGGATTCCGAGGAGCCGTGTACAAAATCGCCCGTTTGAGAGGGTCGCGGACCCGCCAAAATTGGGTTCCGATTTGACCTTCTCAGAATCGAACCAAACTTGGCATACAGGACCAGAATTTCGATCCGGACCTGTTGGTGCAAGTTTCATCTCGAATCGACAACTGTACACGAAGTTATGGGCAAGTTTGCAAAATAACGATACGGGGGTATTTCGACGGATACGTGTTGATTTCGTCGCGCACACACGACGAAACTGAGTTCCGTCAGCTCCCACACGTCGATAACGTCCATACGCACCTTTCGATGCATATAGCGCACGACCACGTTGCCCGATTCGTCGGAGCGTACGTCGTATCGGTGAAAATTCAGAAAATTAATATAATTAAACACAGGTTTTTTCTCAACGTCAACATCAATCTACTTTTTACACCCTAATCGAAACGATGATCCAGAAGATGCGTTGCAATCTTGGTTATGTTGTCTTTTACTGTTTTCAATTAGTTCCTACATTACTTTACCGTACAGTACGAAAATTAGCCGACAAGTTGTCGTTTTAAAATAATTTTTAGTATTACAGAAAACAGGATTTTCTTCAACTTCGTCTCGATTTTTCGAGCAAGTCGATGAGTTATTTCGAAATCCGTCTAGAGGATCTCGAAGAGGGTCAAGTATACTTTCCAGAAAATTTTACGGATCAAAAATCGGTGCTACGAGTAAAAAGTTACGTCATCGGAAAGTTACTAATATCATTACTAATAGGAACTTGTGTTGTGAACCCACGGGTTCACGTTGTTTGCTGCTAGTGCAGCACGTAAAGGGAAGGGAGCACGTAAAGGGAAGGGGGGCCCGCCCATTTAGGTGGGTGGGCGTTGACTTCATTTTTTTTATACTAATCAAGCCTAATGCAGCTTAGGCTTCCATCACAGCCTAGCCGCCCCCTTTGTTGGGGTGCGGGGCCGGCCACTCTCTTATTTATTATTTATTATTTTTTGCAATAACTATATATATATATATATATATATATATATATATATATATATATATATATATATATATATATATATATATATATATATAATCACAAGAAAATTTCTATAATTCGTAATTAAGTATAAAAATATTATGTAACCAAGGTAGGCTATAATTAGTAGTAATAAAAATATCAAGCACACAATCATACCTATAATATATATATATATATATATATATATATATATATATATATATATATATATATATATATATATTTATAATTACATACATACATATTAATTACCACTTTAAGTCCAAATAATTTAGAAAAAAATAATTTTTAAAGCTCTAAAATAGTTAGAAAATATTGGGGGTTTACAGACTCGGTGTACAATGTCCTAGACTCAATAAAATAAAAAATTATATTGCTTAACAGGAAGTACATTTGGAGTGGCAAATGGCTTCAGAACAGCTTCGGTCTTGAACATTTTAAATATCTATTGTTGAGCAGTGTCCAAAACGTTGTAGGTAAATATCTGAGTTGACTTGCATTTATATCGAGACAGAGTTTGATCAAGTATTAAAATCAGGTTTGACCATGACCAATGGGCCAACAATCTCCCCTATTTTGATAATTGACAAACCTTGCCTATATAACATCTAAGCTTGGATCAAGTCAAAAAATAATCAAAATAAATTGTTCATAATCCTGTATTCAAGAAAATGTTAGATATTATTTCTCCCCCGTTGTCACTTAGCAAAATAATAGCAAAAGAGAAAGCTCCCCCGCAATCAATGCATAAGTAACAAACAGTAAAGAAACACAATAAAAATAAATAATCATTACAGGCATGGTATAAACAGTAAATGTAGTAAGAGAAACAGATAGACTATAGAACAACACAGGCATGTATTTGTCACAGGCAGTTTTGAATAAACTGCGAGAATAAAGCTGAAACAAATAAAGTGCTGAATAATAAACTAAGATGCCAAAACTGAGGCATAATCAAAAACCATGTCTATGAATAGTCACATAATAGAAAAAGTGCTGATAATAACTAAAAAGTACTGATAAAATCTTGGAATGTCGGAGCATTTCCTAGTAAACATAAGACAAAAGTAATAGTCTCAATATCTAACATCTCAAAAATCATCATCATCCTCATCATCAACGTCATCAGCTGCTGCTCCAGTATGTCCAGAAGGACCAGCTCCAGAAGTACCAGCGCCAGAAGTGTGAGGAGTGGCACCAGCGGTACGATACCAATCATAGGTGTTCCCTGGCTGGAACAGAGAGTGGACCACCTCGTCGTCAACACGGTAGACAAAAACAGAAGGGTCTCGAGGTAGAGAGCTAGCAGAATAACCCGTCTGCGCAAACCTTAGATCGGCGAATGAGTTGGCAATCGCCTGGAACCGAGTCAAATCACGGAACTCGTGTTCCCTAGAGGTCTCAACATAAAAAGACTACAGATCTGATAAGTGCTGATGAATACCCTCAAATGTTATAGTGTAAGAGTGAGGAGGAACATGTGTTGTGAGAGTAGGTACAGGAGGAGTAGGTGCAGTAGGTGGAGGAACAGTGGCAATACTGTGACAAGAGAGTTTGAGGAACTTGGGCTCGGGGTCGACAGCACAAGTAGAAAGGTCAATATCAAATCTCTGAAAGATGCGAGGAATAAGCATCGCATAAGATAGGTTGCGGTCTCTCCCGCGACATCTACCCATCATCTGGATGATAGTCTTAGGGGCAGAAAATGGAATTCCCTTAAGAATATGATAAAGAGCAGAGAGCTCAAATGCAGTGACATCATCTTTAGAAGCGGATTTCGGAAGTAAGGTAGAGTAGATGATACGATGTAATTCGTAGTTAAACAAGTTCAAGTTATTAGCCTTGAACTTTCCATGACGAGCGCGTGCGGGCGCACAAAGCTCATTCTTGAAACTAACGAGTGTCGTGCCATCGGGGAAATCAAAATCGGTGATGTTATCGAGCGGGGCACCTATGTTTGGGATACCAAGGATTTCCGCTGACGTTTCATCAGTGAATTCGATATCAATTCCTCCGACACGGGTTCTCGCTGTAAAAGTGTCTAACACGAAATTACAATAGAATAGTCTAATGGCATTAGTGGTAATAGGGAAGTGTAAGGTAATAAAATATTGTAACCCTAATGCCTCAAAATAAGGGCGGTGATCCGGAAAGACAGTCCATTTAATCGACGATCCGCTGCAAATAGTATGCATGATAAAATCGACGTACCACAATAAGGCTTGATCGGAAGTTTTAAAGTAAAACTCGTCCGACGCACCATCGTCCGATTGGACCGAAGAAAAAAGGCAATCCGTATGCGGATCTGAAGACGATGCCTCTTCACTGGCATTGGTCTTCTTCCTTTTGAAGGGATTGAACTTAGGCATTCTTTCCCAAAATTTTCTAGAAACCGTAAGTAATGAAAAGTAGAGGAGATAAGGAATTATACCTACCAAGAATTGGATATGTTGTAGAGGACGAAGTTCTCCGCATGAATCCAAAGTTTGGACCAGAAACTCCTCACGGATTGGAAGAACAAGGAAAGAGAAGAGCTAGGATTTGGAGGCGCGGCAGCTACTGTTGGATGTGGTTTGGAAGAATGAAGAAGATGGGGGCCTCGGGTTCTGGTTGGTACATATATATACACAGCCGAACTCTGGCCGAATTCGCCAAGGGTTGCCTGGCTATATATATATATATATATCAAAAATAAAAGTAGGGCCACATCTTTTTTATTAGTTCATTTCAAATGTTTAATTCAGAGTTTAGTAAGTTTAAATTTCAAAATAATATAATTAATATTATTTTACAAATTAATATTCTTTACTCAGCATCTGTCTCAGATTAGCTGTAGGAGTACTGTTCCAGCAAACGAAGGTTCATCGGGGAACTCTTAAGTACCGCTTCGCTTTGACCGTAGTCGTGGTGACAGACAGACTCTTTTTAGGCTTGTCTCAAAAACAGTTTATGAGTATCGAATAAATTAATTAATAAAACAAGATTAATTAATATTATTGATATCTAAAATACCTAATTCTCGACGTAAATAATTGAAACGATCTTCCGCTAGAGGTTTTGTGAGTATGTCAGCTAATTGATTATGTGTGTCTATGTATACAAGGTCTATATCTCCATTTTGTTGATGATTCCTAAGAAAGTGATGTCGAATCTCGATATGTTTAGTACGAGTATGACATACTGGATTCTTAGTCAAATTAATAGAACTAGTGTTGTCACAGAAAATAGGTATGTGTAAAAAATGTAATCCATAGTCTTCTAAAGTTTGTTTCATCCATAAAATTTGTGCACGACAACGTCCTGCGGCGATATACTTAACCTCGGTTGTTGATAATGCAACAAAATTTTGTTTTTTACTAAACCAAGAGACTAGAGCTTTTCCTAGAAAATGACATGTGCCGCTAGTGCTTTTTCTATCTACTTTGCATCCGACAAAATCAGTATCAGAATAGCCGGTTAGGTCAAACGACGTGGTTTTGGGATACCATAAGCCGACAGAAGAAGTGCCTTTAAGGTATCGGAAGATACGCTTAACTGCGCACAAATATGATTCCTTAGGATTAGCTTAAAAGCGTGCACATAAGCAAACACTAAACATTATGTCTGGTCGACCAGATGTTAAATACAGTAAGCTATTGATCATACCTCGATACTTACGTATGTCGACGGATTTGCCTTGTTCATCAATATCAAGCTTGGTTGAAGTCGCCATTGGAGTGTTAAGTGGTTTTGCTGCTTCCATGTCGAACTTCTTTAATAGATCCTTTGTGTACTTTAATTGATTTATGAACGTCCCATTGTTGGTTTGTTTGATTTGCAGTCCGAGAAAGAATTTCAGCTCTCCCATCATGCTCATCTCAAACTCATTCTGCATACACTTTGAAAATTCTTGACAAAGAGATTCATCAGTAGATCCAAAGATAATATCATTTACATAGACTTGAATCAAAAGAATATTATTATTCAAAGATTTTATAAACAAAGTAGTGTCAACCTTTTCCTTTGAAAAACCGTTATCAAGTAGAAAAGTGTTTAGACGATCGTACCAAGCACGAGGGGCTTGTTTCAAACCGTATAAAGCTTTCTTCAACTTGAAAACATATTCAGGAAAATTAAAATCAGTAAAACCGGGTGGTTGAGCTACATAAACCTCTTCTTTTATAAAACCATTTAAAAATGCACTTTTGACAACCATTTGAAATAACTTAAAATTATGAAAACATGCAAATGCACATAACATGCGAATGGATTCTAATCTCGCAACTGGGGCATAAGTCTCATCGTAGTCGATACCGTCTTCCTGATTGAATCCTTGAGCTATGAGTCGAGCCTTATTACGAGTCACTAAACCATTCTCATTTAGTTTATTTCGGAATATCCATCGGGTGCCAATGACCGGATGATCAATCGACTTAGGAACAAGTTCCCAAACTTGATTCCGTTCGAATTGGTTTAATTCCTCTCGTATAGCATCTAACCAAAAATTATCACTACATGCTTCATCAATATTTTTGGGTTCAAACTGCGAGACAAAAGCAACACAAGAAGCTATATCTTTATTAGAGGAACGAGTACTTACACCCTTGGTAATCTCACAAATTACCAAGTCCTTTGGATGACTAGCCAAGAATCTCATCTCTTTTGGTGTAGTCTCAAGATTGCTAGTTTCGGCTTCTTTGCTTGGAGGTTCATCTGATGCATGATGTGATGGTTCTACATCTTTGTGTGAAGGTTTTGCAGTAGCTGTACTTGTTGCGATTATGTCTTCATTGTCATCATCATCTAAGTATTGATTTAGCTCATCAAACTTGACATTGATAGATTCTTCAATGATCATGGTTCCTTTGTTGAAGACTCTATATCCTTTGCTCTTTGCTGCATAACCTAAAAGTATACCTTCATCGGCCTTTTCATCAAATTTACTCAAATTATCTTTAGTATTAAGAATAAAGCATTTACAACCAAAGATTTTGAAATAAGAAACATTTGGTGTTCTATCAAACCATAATTCATAGGGAGTCTTCTTCGATATAGGTCGAATTAGAACTCTATCGAGAATATAGCATGTTGTATTTACAGCTTCAGCCCATAAGTATCTAGGTAGACTAAACTGGTTTAACATTACTCTAGCCATTTCAGATAGAGTTCTGTTCTTACGTTCCACAACTCTATTTTATTGCAGAGTCCTAGGGTAAGAGAATTCATGCAAATAACCGTATGTGTCACAGAATTGCTTAAATTTTGCATTCTCAAATTTGCCGCCTTGATCACTATGAATAAGAGTAATCATGAATCCTTTTTCATTCTGTACTTTCTTACAAAAGGTCACGAATTCTGATAATGCATCGCTCTTGCGTGCAAGAAAATAAACCCATGTATATCTAGAGAAGTCATCTATAATGACAAATGCATATAACTTACCACCTAGACTAACAATTCTGCTGGGTCCAAATAAGTCCATATGCAACAATTGTAAAGGTCTAGAGGGACTTTCAGCGTTCTTGGATTTGAATACGAATTTGGTAGTTTTGTTCTTTTCACATTCACTACATACCGTATCCTTCTTGAAAGAGATATCCGGTAAGCCGTGGACCAACTTCTTCGTAGATAATCTTGAAATTGTATCCATGTTTGCATGACTGAGTCTCATATGCCATAGTTGACTCTCAATGCTTTTGGCCATCAAATATATACCTGCTGTGTTAGCATCTTCCAACAAATAGAATACATATATTGTCTTCCCTAATACCTTCAAATATAGAGCTACCAGTTGAACTATCAATTATAGTATATTTATCTTTTACGAAGTTAATACCATAACCGTGATCAGCTAAATGGCTTATGCTGAGCAGATTATGTTTTAACTCGGTAACAAGACAAACATCTTTAATCACTGGATAGGGAGCCTTACCAATGTCACCGATATCGATTATGTACCCTCTCAAATTATTACCGTAGGAGACGTATCCTTCTTTATTCTTCTTCGACAGTGTTACAAATAATGAAGCGTCACCGGTCATGTGCCGTGAGCAACCGCTGTCAAGGATCCATTTGCTCCTAGCATGTGAAGGGCATCCCACCTACAAAACAATTTGCAGATGAAACTTTTGGTACCCATTTCTTGTAGGGTCCTAACTAGTTAGTTTTCGGTATCCATGCATAAATATTTAAATCTACTAACTTTCTGATTCTACATACAGAAGATATATGACCACTGAATCCACAATAATGACATTTAGCATGTTGAGTGTTGAAAGTAGTGTGAGGTGCATGATTGGTAGGTTTTGGTTTTCTAGTATAGAAGAATGCATGCCTATTAGTCTTCTTGGGCATAGTCTTGGTATGGTTTGGTATGACAGTGTTGGGCGTGTTCCGATGATTCGGTAATTGACACGTGTTAGAATAGGAAGCAGCAACTTCAGGCCATTTTCCTAAACTAATTTCCAACTTTTTGGAAGTGTCATATAATCTAGTATAGTCAGATGTGAATGATTCTAATCTGACCTGTGCACACTGGAGACTCTTTCTCTCCTTAGATAGGTCTTCTTTTAACTGGATAATAGTTTGTTCTTTTTCTTCGGATAGCTTAACAGTCTCGTGTAACAACAATTTAATAGAAGAAAGCTCACCAAACTCATTTGAAGAGTCACTATCTTTAACATGATCTAATAGGTCGGTAAGTCTTCATATTTCACCTTTGTACTCTTTGAGTACCTTCTTAGAGGTTTCATATTTGCTACACAGTTTCCTGTAATCATCTAACAGTTTACTGAAAGCCTCTCCTAGTTGCTCAAAGGTGAAATCATCATAAGGGTCAAATAGAGGATTAGTGATTACCTGATCGCAAGCCACCAAGCACACATTTGCAGCGTCATCTGATTGTTCATCTTCTGAGTCGCTGGCTTCACTTTCATGCCATATGCTTGTGTTGGCGTACTTTCTTGATGTCGATTTCTTCAGGTAGCCTTTGTCATATTTGTTGTTTTTCTTTGATGATGATGTGGTTGGACAGTCTTTCTTCATGTGTCCTTTCTTCTTGCATCCGTAGAAAATAGGAATTTCCTCGTTGTTGTTGTTGTTGCTGCTGTCTTTTGTTCTCTTGTTAAATCTTATGAACTTCCTGAATTTTCTTACCAAAAGAGCTTGATCTTCAGAGTCGGAGTCGCTGTCGTCGGAATCATCTTCGATGGTTCTTCTATGTTGAGCCTTGATAGCGATCGTCTTCTCTGACTTTTCCTTTGGTGTAGCGTCTTCAAAGTCTTGAAGTTCTAACTCGTGAGTGAGTAGCTTACCCATGAGTGTTTCTAGAGACATTGTTGAGAGGTTGTTCCCTTCAATGATTGCAGTAGCCTTTGAAATCTAGTTCTTTGTAAGGGCTCGTAGAAGTTTGCAAATCTTCTCATGGTTACTGTAATCCTTGCCTAGTGAAGACAGAGGATTTATAATATCCAAGAATCTTGTAAACATCTGAGTGACTGATTCACTTGGCTTCATTTTGAACGTCTCGTACTCCTGAGTAAGTCTGCTGATCTTTGACTCCTTGACTTGTGTTGTTCTTTCGTAGGTTACTTCGAGAAGTTTCCATACTTTATTTGATGTTGTGCAAGTAGACACCCTGTTGAATTCAGTTCTGTCTAAAGCACAAAATAAAGCATTAATAGCACGTGCGTCAAGACTGTCTTTTTTTCTTCCTATGTATATTTGTCATGGGATTTTTCAGCTAAAACACCATCAACAATAATATGAGGTGGCTTTTTATAGCCATCAATAACTACAGACCATAATTCAAAATCAAAAGATTTTAGAAAGAAACTCATACGTGTTTTCCAATAAGTGTAGTTTGTGCCGTCAAACAGTGGAGGTCTGTTTGTGGCTTGGCCTTCACTTATGAATTTCACAGTTGCCATGTGTGATGCTATGATCTATATAAAAATTGAATATAACTACAATTTTATCGTACTTTACCTGTATAACCCGCTCTGATACCAATTGCAGGAACGAAATCGTAAAGCAGAATACTCTAGGGGGGTGAATACAGTAGGCAGCAAAATATTGCTAATTAAAAACTTGTTAGCAGTTGATCACAGATATAATAATAATCACAAAAGTAAATAACAAAAATTAAAAGTGATCAGAAGGCAAACGCAAACATCAAGATTTATACTGGTTTCCCTCTTGTGAGGACTAGTCCAGTCGGAAGAACTCTAGCTTCCAGTTGAATCCACTATTGGAAAATCCCGCAAGTTTTCATACGAAGTCCTTGCAACTTCTACAGACGCGAGCTTTGATACGAAGAACTTGACCAACTTCAATTGCGAAGAGTTGAATCTTCTATCAAGCCTCTGATTACAATTGCTGTGAAACTTCTAGACCATACCGCACTGGCAAATCGACTAGAGGATTGTAACTGCTTGGGATTTGAAAATGAAAGCTTTTTAGAACTCTTTGGAATAATGTAAGCTCAGGAAGAGAAGAGATTGAAAGTGAATTAGTGATTTGAAATGATCGAAATACTTCTCTATTTATAGTTTTTCCAAAGACAAAACTCTGACAGAATTCGGGCAAAATTCGGACAAAACTCTTTGTAACAAACCGCAACTGAAGGATGACCAAGTTCAAAATCCAACGTTCACTAACGTTCAAAATAGTCGAACTCTGACCGAACTCTGGCCGAACTCGGGCAGAGTTCTGCTGGGGTTCTGCCAGTTCATTTTGGAGAAAATCAATTTTTGGCTTTTTGAAAAATCCTTCAGAAGCTTTTTGTAACAGGAATGTTTTTCAAAAACGTAGGTTATTTGTAAAATAATAGGATGGTTTTGAAAAATATTTTTGGATAGCCTATTTGCCAGTACGACTCGGTGTACAATGTATTCCTAGACTCAATAAAATAAAAAATTATATTGCTTAACAGGAAGTACATTTGGAGTGGCAAACGGCTTCAGAACAGCTTCGGTCTTGAACATCGTAAATATCCATTGTTGAGCAGTATCCAAAATGTCATAGGTAAACATCTGAGTTGACTTGCATTTATATCGAGAAAATTTTTGATCAAGTATTAAAATCAGGTTTGACCATGACCAATCGGCCAACAAAGGTAAGTCCTGGCGGTGGTGGTTTTTAAAATTTGGGGCTTTTGGTTACTCTTGGTGGTGACACCGGCCGACGATGGCCGTGGTGGCGGTGGTGTTTTGGGGTGGAGAACGGTGGTGGTGGTGTGGCCGAAGTTTATGGCGGTGGTGGTTGTGATAATGGCGATGGGGACAACACTGTGGTGGCAATGGGGACACCTCCATGGTGGCGTCGGTGATCCAGAGGGTGACCATGGTAGAGGGGTGCTTGCGTCATGGCTGTGGCGGTGCCGACGATGGGTCACAGTGAGGGGGAGGATGGCAGCAAGGTGGCGGTGTCTTGGTAGCAGTTGGTCGGACTCTGGGTACATGGCCATTGGTCTGTGGTCAACAATAGTGCAGGCAGTGGCTGTTGGACGAGAAGAAGGTTGTTCGAAGTAGACAGGGGTCGAACGACGGCTAGGATTAGGTTAGGTCATGTCGGGGATGGTAATCGTGTCCTGTGCGACGCGGGAAGGAATTGTGAGTAGCACCGTGTCCGGGGTATCGGACACGGCAAGAAATCATTGTATCTTTAATATATAATCTAGTGGAAAGACACCCGGGGTCGGACCCGAGGCCATCACGGCTGACACGAAAAAAGGTTGGACACCGACACGATGCACAAGTTTTGGTTTGTAGAAAAATTTGTGGAAGAATTTGTAAATAATAAAAAATTTATGGAGGAGTACCTGCCTATTTATAGGATGTGGAAATTCCCAGTTGGATAAGGATTAGGAATATTTAAACCCAATTAGATAATTCAATCTATTAATTTAAATCAATTCAATAAATTCAAATCCAAATCTAAATTAATTGATATCTAGATAATCAAACTCAAATTAAATATAAATTCTATCCTTGATTTTAAACTATTTAAAATCAAATCCATAAAATCTAATAAAATATTTAAATTGCCACAATAATTTCAAAATATATTTTCCAAAAATACTAATAATAATAATTTCAAAATTAATAAATATTTTTTTAAAAATAAAATAATAAATAATTGTGTGATATATATGCATAGTTATTTATACAAAATTTTTCTTTTCTAGTATACAATGAAATATAATTTATTTTTAATAAATGTTAGAAAGAAAAGGCTTAAAATAACAAACTTAGAAATTTGGTATAATAGAAAAAATAATTATTATATATATCACTTCAAAAATAGAAAATATTTTTCTAAAAATATGTACGCTCGCACATATTTGCACTCGTCGAATAATAAAGAAAAACAAAATCTTGCGCGTTACATACAATACGTTATTGAGACGTACAAATACAAGAAAATTAATTGGTACCAAATTTATAAAAAAAATCAGTAAAAATTTTGGGGTTTTATATCCTACCCAACTTAAAAGAATTTCGTTCTCGAAATTAAAAATTAGTAGGAGGAGAGAAGACACAAGGGGGTATCGATGGGGAACAATCAATTATAATGCTCAACAAAATCATGTCGTAAGAAATCGTGATCTAGATCATAGAAAATAGCATGGGTATGGTCATGGATAATGAATAAGGGTCATGTGTTTAAATCAACAATTAAGAGGTTAAGTGTAGCTCCCCTACCCGAAAATTTTGAAAATATTTTATTAATATTTATTATATTTAAATGGTGACTTTTAGATCTTATAAATATCATTTTTAGTGATATGCAGTGACTTTTGTGTAAAATAGGCCTTCGTATATTTTAGGATTTTTAGACTGTACATATTGGTATATACGCTGTCACTACCACATCTCTAGTTTGAGGGTATTTTTATTATTTTGGGGTTATTTAAATTTATTTTAATTTATTTGAATTTATGGGAATTTTTAGAATTTATTTTGGAATTGTTTGAATGAGGGTTGATTAGGTTGACTTTGACTAGCAATGACCATGGTAGATTAACCTAGGAGCCAACCCTAGTTGAGTTTGGACTTGGTTAGGTTATGCAACCCTAGTTAGACTAGAGTTGACCCATGGTATGGTTATTTGACTTAAGTTAGACTTTTAAGTCATAAGCCATGACTTGTGATTAACCATTAAATCAATAACTAGCCATAGAGGCCCAAAGCCCATTAACTAATGCCTAACCCTAACCCTAACACTATTTGTCCAGCCACTACACCCATTGGGAAACCCCCCTCCTATAAATATTCTCCTCCATTTAGGGCTAGCCTTATTAGGAAAGAGCAAGCTTAGAAAGAGGTATTTTCCATACTTCAAAAATCCCTAGAAAATCCATTTTAACTCTTTTTTAATACAAACAAATTGCAATAGGTTCTAATTGTTGTTTTCTTGCTATTGGAATTGGTTATTCTCAGTTTTCTATCAATTTGAAGGAGTTTGGTGGCTTTTGGGAATCCTCATTTAAAGGGTTTTTGTGTTGGAGAACACCATAGGTAAAATCCTAATCCACCTATTTAAATTTGGTTTTAATTGCATGGATGCCTAGCCCTAAGTATCCTGACCTTGTAGGAATAGGATTTGCAGTAATTTGCGTCCTGTACGTGTCCGTATCGGACACGTATCAGTGACAGCCATAGGTGTTTGATTAAATATCTCAATGGACATTTCGTTCTATTTTTGCAAAAAAATTTGAATAAGAAAATGTATTTTTGTGTCGCTTATTCATTTCTTTAGCTCTGAGCTTGAATCGTGTTTGTGTCGTGTCGTTTGGACACGGGTGCACACGTTCTCGCACAAGCGCGCGCGGTCCAGGCGAGTCCCCTACTGCGCGGGGCACCTACCGGACACGACACGCCTTTGTTCGACACGAAATTTGGTGGACACTAGGGAGCATGCACTAACATTATGCCCCTAAAGTTTCATTGGGTTTCATGGTCGGGTTGGAGAGAAATCAGTCGTGCACTGATTTCTTACTGATCTGTGCACAGTGTGTAATTAGCCACTGATACGGCTCGACACAGCTGACACGGCGACATGAGGACACGAATCAGGGTAACACACACCTAGGTCTACCCTAGGTGCACCCACTGACATATGCACGTGGCCCAGTTCGCGTCGTGTGGAGTGCACGACTCGCGTGCACCTGTCCATGACGCACTGTCTGTGTAATGTGTCTCAGTGCACTGTTTTAGGCAATTTCGTTTTGGACACGACTGTGTCCTCGTAGTGGACACTTGACACTTCCAGAGACACCTTCACACATAGTATTTGAATTACCAACCATTAATTTAGCATTTTAGTTTAATTTGTTGGTTAATTTCCTTTTTTCCTATTTTCCTGATACGGGTTTTACTAATTTTCTCCAGTTTTTGAATATGACTTTTGACAGTCCATTTGATCAATCAAAATATTGATTATTACATGTTTAAGTTCAAATTATGGTTCTCCTATTAGCCATCTACATGTGTGTCAATTTTGTGTTGGAATGGTTATGATTTGATTTCGAAATGGGGGGAGTGATGTGTGGTTGAACTGTTATGAGAAACTGGAAATTGGATTTCTGAATTTTCATGGTGTTTAGAACCCAAACCTAAGTTCTAATAGAACCTGAGATTATGGGGGGTTCATGAGTTGTTTTTCCTTCTCTTTTCTCACTGTAGGATATTAAATCTGAACTGTTATGGTTCCTTTCTTTTTTTTTTTCTGAAAATCTGAGTTGTTTTGATATAGAAACCAGTGTGTACACTGTCAATTGGTTTCCTAAGTTTTCGTTGAAAATTGAGATTGTAGGTTCATATTTTCATGTGTACTTTGCTGTCATTTGATGAGTTAATTTCCTTCCCATTTTGCACTGTCAAGACCTATATAGCCACACACACACAATTGTAATTTCTTTAACACACTTTGCTCCTACACACATTGTTTTCTCACTGCCAACACACACCCACACTTCACTGTTCTGAAATTCCTACACTCTCATGTACACTCTTCACACACCCTCGTGTCTAAAGCCTCACACACTCTCAAGTCACACACACACACACATGCTTTCACAGCTCACTTCACTCACCCACACACATTAGTACAACACTTGACACTATGTTTCCCTCTCTCACTCACATTCTCCTCTCACACATACCCTCTCTATATATATATATCCTATTTCCTATGTAAATGTATGTAAATATGTAATGTGTGTATATATATAGTTTGTGTATTATATATAGGTATCTAAAATAGATACTTGAAATGGGAGTATAGGGTATGTATATATATATATATATATATATATATATATATATATATATATATATATATATATATATATATATATATATATATATATATATTAGTATCCTATATTATGTGTATGTGTGTTTACTAAATGTATGTATTCTACATATATATGTGTTAATGTGTTATGTTTTAGATTACATAAATCAAGAGTGTATTGTTTAGATATAGAATTGGCATGGTGTATGTGTTTGGGTTGGCCTATAGGCATGATATAGCCTATGGCCTGTGTATTCCTGTTTGACTAATAGGCCTACATTGGGCTTGTATAGCTTTATTAGACCTAGAATAGACTTGCTAGACTCGTGTAGACTAGTTTGACCATAGTTGACCTAGTTTGACCATAGTTGACCTAGTTTGACTTCTAGGGTTGACCAGAGTTAACCAGGAGTTGACTTTAGCCTAGATTGACCTAGTTTCATGTAGAATGCTTTGTAGTGTTTCATTTTACCATTCTGAACTTGTTGTGACTTGTGCTGTTCTAAATAGGAGCTAGACACCACTCCTCGGACAGTATTTTTTAGTTGGACACTCAGATACCATGCGAGTACATTTTCTGATCATTTTATATCCTGTTAGAATTATTTTCCTGCTTTAGATTATTTTACTTGATGTTGTCACGTTGGTAACACGGATTAGTACTATATGGATCCATTCTTGAGATGTTATCCCCCTCAGGGAGCATCGTATACTACATGTTCTGTGCGTTTCACTTACATGGTGTATCACTATGCTTCACGATTCTTTGATCACTTGTGACATGTACTCTTATGATCACAGAGTCTTCCCAGAATCACCCCATTGTGGGCATTCCCAGAATCACCCATTTATGGGCAATACATGTATCACCCCTTGTGGGCCTTTGCATAGAATCATAACATAACCTGGCTGGATCCTTGTGTATTGATTGGGGGTACGGGGGAGTAGAAGTAAACATATGAATAATATCCAAGTAGTGTAGTTCCCAGAATCACTCCATAGTATAGTTCCCAGAATCTCCTATGCCATTCACATGTTTATATTGTACTCTGACTCACTAGCCACTGTTAGTTCTCTATTACAGTATATATATTTCCATTACAGTTTCCTCTGTTTACATTCCATGCTTCTTTCAGTTTCCTGTATCTTACTCTACTGCATGTCTATATTTTCAAACCTGCTATGAACTGTTGAGATGTATTGTGCTCGCTCCTGTCCTGACTGGACCTGTTGAAAATATTACAGAGGACGAGGAGGAGGCTGGTGTGGATACCTATTACGGTGCCACCTTAGATGAGATGTTGGACCTGGACCATCAGCAGGCCTACTAGCTGTGGATGACACACCCTTAGACTAGGATGTTTTTATTTACAGTATTCTATGGATGATTGTACTTAGTGATACTTGGGATCTGGGATTATGTATTTATATTAGACACTTAGACTCTATGTTTTTACTTGGGATTCCTTCCATTTCAGCAGTTTTATTTATCTATCTATCTGCTATTTTATCATCTGTATTTTCTTGAGTTTTATATCATATCGTGCTTCTTCTTTCTTAGTTGTGATTGAGTCTACTTTTATATGTTACCCCCATTCGGGGAGTATAAACTGCTTATCCTTATACTGTTAGATGCATGAGACCTAGGACATCGTTCTACCGCCGACACTGCGGCGTAGGCTGGACGTACCCACGTCTCGTGCCCTAACTCTAGGGTGCAGGTCGTAACACATTTTTAATAGTGGCCCATGCAGGTCTAGACTAGAAGTGTAGTGGTATTCGAACTAGAGTATCACTACAGCCTGCAGTAGGATATAGGACATTAATTTTTAAGATACTCAATCACATTAGGAAAAATTCTTTTATTGCCAGCTAAATCCTTATTGTCAGTTGATCCTTTTGAATTTTAATTGTCCGCCTTTGTTATATCGCTTCTTTCTCAGAAATTGATACTCTTGTTTGGTCTATCTTCAGGATGGTAGAGACTCGTCAGCAGCGTACCATTCATGGAGATGTTATAGAGGGATCTGCTACCTCTCAGCCAGTTCAGTAGAGACAGGAGACTGCAGCTCTTGCCACCTCTGTTCATATTGAGGCTCCAGCAGCAGCAGTAGGGGGTATGCCTCCACCGACACAGAGGCAGGACCTAGTCATCGCAGAGGAGCCCTTCCAGCAGCAGCCACCTGTAGGGACAGTTAACGTCGTTCAGCTGTTAGCTTTCTTCCGGCAGTACATGGAGGGTCAGCAGACCCAGCAGCAGAGGCACACGGCAGAGCTCACTCGAGGCATTGATGTCACGACCCGTACCCTAGAGTTAGGACACGAGAACGTAACAACGCCCAGCCTACGCCGCAGTGTCGGCGGTAGAACGCTGTCCTAGGTCTCATGCATCTAACAGTATAAAGCTAAGCAGTTTATACTCCCCGCATGGGGATAACATAGCAGAATGTAAACTCAATCACATCTAAGGTAGAGCGTAATGGAAGATAGATAAAACATGAAATCCAAAAAAGATACAGGAGATAGAAGTCTAAGTGTCTAAGATACATAAACCCAGAAGTACATCTCAAAATCAAATATAGTAATCCACAAGTCAAATACAACTCCAGACAAATGAAATAACTATCTAAACATCCTCTAATGTGTCTTCTCTAGGCTAGCATGCAACCTCCAAGCTATCTGTAAAATTTATCAACAAGTCCAATCATGACAGGAGCGAGCACAATACATCTCATGCAGTTCATATCATGTCAGGAAATATAAAGCAGGCAATAGAAGAAGATACATGAAACGCTGTAAGAAGATGTACATGAAAACAGGAGAGATATTTGATAACTGGAAATATATATACATGATAAGTAAGAACTGTAAGTGACTAGTGATTTAGAGTACGAGATGGCATGTAATTGGCTTAGGTTGAACATGATGTACATGAGTGAACATGTAGGATATCAACCAATAAGGCAGTGTTGTACATGATAAAACATGAAAAGTAACAGAGTGAACATGATGGGTAAATCACATGACCATTTATACTCACCCCTACCCACAATCAATACACAAGGATCTATTCAAGTTACGTTACGGACATGATGTTTTGGTTATACAAGAAACACATGAGGAAACATGAGCGTACATGAAAGAACATGAGAGTACATGAACGTACATGTAAGAACATGAAAGAACATGAGTGTACATGAATAACGCAGAAGCAAGGAATACATGATGTACATGAAACACATGTCATAAAGTATCCGATGCGCCCGCTAAGGGGGATAACATCCCAAGAAGAGATCCATATAGTACCAATCCGTGATGATAACGTTACAACATCAAGTAAAAGTAATCTAGAGCGAGAATATAAGTCGTGACAAGTATGAAACGATCAGAGAATGTACTCGCCTGATAACTGAATGTCCAAGGTAAAGATACTATCCGAGGAGAGGTGTCTGGCTCCTAATTAGAACAGCAAAAGTCACAACATGTCCAGAAGGGTAATATAAAGCACTACAATGCATTCTACATGAATCTAGGTCAAACTAGGCCAAAGTCAATCCTTGGTCAACTCTGGTCAACTGCACTAGACAACTAGGTCAACTAGGTCATGTCCTAACCTAGCAAGTCTTACTAGGCCTAACCAAGACTATCTTAGCAAGCACACATCAATACAAGGCTATACAAGCTAACATACACCCAACTCTATATAGCATGCAATTATTCAATACTCAAATAGGCGAGAATTCACATTGGATATACACTAGGTAATCTATTACTTTAAGCTATATATGTCTACACATATATACACATGTATATATTGGTATTCAACATTAGGTCTATAATCATGGCATTTCAAATGGTTATATAAACTTATATATTACAACACAATATGCTAACATATATATAATATACATACATAGCTAAGTTAACTGTATTCATAAATACTTTTTTAAGAGGCTATGTGTGTGTATGTGAACATGGCAAAGGGCAAGTGAGGGTTAAATAGGCATACATAGTGTATACATATCAAAGAGTGTCAAAGTGTAAGTGAACAATGTGTCAAGTGTGATAGCGTCAACATAGTGTAAGGGGGTACATGAGGTAATATAGGATTTGTGTTAACATAGAACATTACATCTCATTAACTTGTATATTACATACATTACATCTATTATTACATTACATTCATGCTTGCATTCATTCATCATTCATTATTCTCATGCACCACTATATGCACCATACATTACATACTATGAAACCTACATATTCATTACAAGCCATACTTATACATGCTTATATTAGATAGGATAATTACACCTCATACATCATTTATTTAACCATTTACTCATTCTTGTATTCTCTATTTAATTACATAATGTATATACATTAACATGGGTTAAAATCAAATAGAACATTATATTACACACAAGGGTGCACAAAATGCATATGCCGAATAGTAACTCCTACTAATAATCAATACTGTACCATCTCAGCATGAATTAAAATTTAGGATTAAAGTATGTTATATATCTATGTGTTAGCTTTTCGAAACTTTAAACGGATCGCGTTTTCGTTTCCGAAAACTCCCGGAATAGCGAAAACACCGAGAACGTATTTGTCTTTCGTATAGCTGACACTCAAATAATTCTCCAGAAAGTTACAGAAAGAATTAGGCCTACTAATTTTTGGAAAGCTAACTTCAATACGCTTCTTTTAAAAAAAGGGAGATTAAACCGAGCTTTGAGATAGAAGTTATGCCATTTCTAAGTTAGGGCTGAAATTAAAAACGTGGATAAAAATCATGACAGATTTGGGTAGTTTGAGACAAAAGAACACAAGTATATAACATAATATATCAAGAACTCACTCTCTACACTAATATATATATATATATGAGACACTATAGAACACATCTCCAATACAAAAATATGAGATTAAACATGTAATAATTCATTCATACATAACAACAACACATAGTGTGTCCAAATTTGGGATTTTCCCACATGGACACAACCACAACACAAAGGACACTCCTATGACCTCTAAATGGACACGAAATGGACACAAATGGAGATACAACTATGGGGTCATTCCTATGCGTTCAAAATAGACCTATATGTATGAGAAAATGAAAAGGAGAAGGGATTTATACCTCCCGGTAGATCGAATCGAAGAAAAGCCTTCCTGGAGCGACACCGACACGTAAAGATTCCAAAAGGACACGAACGAGCTCCGAATCCTCCCAAACTTGGGTAGCTTCCTCCTTGGCTAGAATGGAGAAGGAAAGAAGAAGATTTGGTGGTGAAATGGAATGATTTGGTGGAGAAATTGCTAGGGATTGCTCTCTAGGAATTTGGGGAAGAACAAGAGAGAGAGTGTGGATGAGAATAATGAAATGAACTTGAGCCTATCCTCTCCCAAAGTGGCTGGCCATATGGGGCTATTTGTCCTATTGTGGTAAGGTCCAAAATGCCCCCACTAACTTATTCTATGAGTATTAGGAAAGGGCTAATTGGTTGGGGCTAAATTAGTCATTCTAAAGTCTCTAATCACACTAACCTTATCCATAATAATTAGTCTAACCTCTAACTAAAATATTTCTATCATGTGGACTAAAAATAATATCATGTGGGCCATGCCTAACTAGTGTGTGGGTCCCACTAGAGTCAAACTACCCCTGGGTCCCCGTTACAAGTCAGATTGAGATGAAATTCGAACCCGACTCAAATAATCCCAAAACAATATCATAAATAATAAAATAATATCAAAATAATTCAAAGAGGTCAAATGCAAAAATATCCTTAGGCCAAAAATGACATTAAAATATCATAATCATATGGTTAGGCTCTAGGTCAAACAGTCTCTAGGGTTTCACTAGCAAAACGTCAAAACCACAAGTCATTGATTTAAATAATTTTAAAATGATTTAAAATCACCAAAAATCATATCATGAATTAAATATCAATATTAAAATAATTATAAACACGAAATTTCAAAATTACTCTCATTTGGAAAACTGGGTGCTACAACTCTACCCACCTTAGAAAAATTTCGTCCTCGAAATTAAAATAATCGTACTCCCTCTAGGTCAAACCCCCACAATCAAAGTCCCATAATTTAAACAAAGCATACCATCAAAAAGGGACGTCATTACAGGGTCATGGCATACAGTGGTAGTGAAAGTCTCATCTAGGTATACTAGTCGTGCTAATACCAAAACGGTCAAAGGGTATCAAAACATACAAGCAATCTAGGGTGCTAAACAAAAGTTACAGAAACAACAAACCATCAAAACTGTAAGGCAGTCTACCATCCTATATGAAAACTGGTACTTATCAAAACAAAATAAAGTCAACTACCAATTATCTGTAAAGGGTACAGAAAAAAAATCAAGTTCAAAAATTAAGGAATTGAAAATCACTTGCATTGAAATCCAATCACAATATATATAGAGAGCGTTAGAGGGGAAAAACTAGCATTATGTGTATGGGGACATGTTCACATGGTTAGATAGTAGGCGTGTGTGTATGTCCTTGTACAGGGTTATAGCTTAGTATTGAAAGGTTAAACCCAGTTTTAGTTCAGCATTTATATGCAAAGTCTGAAAATAAGCTAACATTTAAAGCAGTGAAATATTAACATAATGCAGTCTCAGATTTGACAATTTCAAGACAAAACTCAACCAAAAATTTTGAATTGAAACCCTACGTATAGCATACATGTGCAGTGATGTAAACATAACTAATAACATGAAATCTGTATTTGAATTACGAATTTAAACTAGAAAAGCAGAAAACCAGAAATATTGGGGTTTTGAAAATTTAAACATTAACGACATATTAATACGTATTTTTAGCTAGGTGGAATCAAAGTGTAGCATGCATACGTGTCAGAAAAGTGTCCACTATATATATTCATATATATATTCTCATGTCCCAATATAAAAATTAATTCTACGATAAGACCAACATTTAGATTCCTACCAAGATCGCAAAATAGGTGATTGACGAAATCAAGACAGTTTTATTATTATTATTCAATACTAGAATAATAGCAAGAAGGAAATAACGATAAAAGTTGTTTGCTTATTTGTCTAAAAGAAGGAGCCATTTTGAAACCAGAGCTAAATATCAATCCAACATAAGGCCTTTAGCAAAATCATCGATTCATTGTATTATGAAAACTCATAGCAAGAAGTTACACAAGGTTTATAAAAACAGCTAAACCTACTCCTAAGTTAAATAATTAGAAACTGAACAAAACAAACCAATTAATAATTCCCCTTTTTTTGAAGGACTGCAACAAAAGTAGAGAAAACATGCTCGAAAATATTTAAGGTACAATCTGATAATCATATGCGTCTATCCAAAATCATGGTACTCTAAATCCTCGTCATACTAGTAAGCAAGGCTACGATAATCACAGAGTCCTCGACATATGCACATACCTCTAGAATCACGGTATTTAACATTTTTGCGATGCCGCTAGTTTGGCTGCAAAAATCTTAAATTACCACACCCGAGAAATATATCCAAAGTCAGACTATATGTCCTCACCATGCTGGCTAATGTGACTATAGAAGACAAGATTTCCATAACTTATATGACCTAGCCGATATAATTTCATCTTGCCAAAAATTAAATTAAATCAACAATGAATACCAAAAAAAAAAATCAAATTTATCAACGAACATCAAAATTCAGAAATGAACAAAATCCTTCAAATCATATAACTACAAACTCGGATGCTATAGTTAACATCAAGATTCAAATTTCAACAATCTTCATCAAAATTAACAAATACAAACTTAAATTCAATAATAATCCATGAAAATCAAATTCAATAGCAGAAAGTAAAGATAAATCAAATCAAGGAAAAGAGTTTTTAAATCGGAGTTAAACAAGATTTTCAAGGGTCGTCCCAGGAATCTCTCAAGGGTCCTGACTGTGATTGAGTACCTTCAAAATATATCCTATTCCTACTGCAGGCTGTAGTGGTACTCTAGTTCGAATACCACTACATAAACTCGACCTGCATGGGCCACCACTAAAAATATGTCACGACCCGTACCCTAGAGTTAGGACACGAGAACGTAACAATGCCCAGCCTACGCGCAGTGTCGGCGGTAGAACGCTGTCCTTGGTCTCATGCATCTAACAGTATAAAGCTAAGCAGTTTATACTCCCCGCATGGGGGTGACATAGCAGAATGTAAACTCAATCACATCTAAGGTAGAGCATAATGGAAGATAGATAAAACATGAAATCCAAAAAAGATACAGAAGATAGAAGTCTAAGTGTCTAAGATACATAAACCCAGAAGTACATCTCAAAACTCAAATACAGTAATCCACAAGTCAAATACAACTCCAGACAAATGAAATAACTATCTAAACATCCTCTAATGTGTCTCCTCTAGGCTAGCAGGCAACCTCCAAGCTATCTGTAAAATTTATCAACAGGTCCAGTTAGGACAGGAGCGAGCACAATACATCTCATGCAGTTCATATCATGTCAGGAAATATAAAACAGGTAATAGAATAAGATACATGAAACGCTGTAAGAAGATGTACATGAAAACATGAGAGATATTTGATAACTGGAAATATATATACATGATAAGTAAGAACTGTAAGTGACTAGTGATTTAGAGTACGAGATGGCATGTAATTGGCTTAGGTTGAACATGATGTACATGAGTGAACATGTAGGATATCAGCCAATAAGGCAGTGTTGTACATGATAAAACATGAAAAGTAAAAGAGTGAACATGATGGATAAATCATATGACCATTTATACTCATCCCTACCCACAATCAATACACAAGGATCTATTCAAGTTACGTTACGGACATGATGTTTTGGTTATACAAGAAAGACATGAGGAAACATGAGCGTACATGAAAGAACATGAGAGTACATGAACGTACATATAAGAACATGAGAGAACATGAGTGTACATGAATAACGCAGAAGCAAGGAATACATGATGTACATGAAACACATGTCATAAAGTATCCGGTGTGCCCACTAAGGGGGATAACATCCCAAGAAGAGATCCATATAGTACCAATCCGTGATGATAACGTGACAACATCAAGTAAAAGTAATCTAGAGCGAGAATATAAGTCGTGACAAGTATGAAACGATCAGAGAATGTACTCGCCTGATATATGAATGTCCAAGGTAAAGATAGTGTCCGAGGAGAGGTGTCTAGCTTCTAATTAGAACAGCACAAGTCATAACATGTCCAGAAGGGTAATATAAAGCACTACAATGCATTCTACATGAATCTAGGTCAAACTAGGCCAAAGTCAACCCTTGGTCAACTCTGGTAACTGCACTAGTCAACTAGGTCAACTAGGTCATGTCCTAACCCAGCAAGTCTTACTAGGCCTAACCAAGACTATTCTAGCAAGCACACATCAATACAAGGCTATACAAGCCAACATACACCCAACTCTATATAGCATGCAATTATTCAATACTCAAATAGGCGAGAATTCACATTGGATATACACTAGGTAATCTATTACTTTAAGCTATATATGTCTACACATATATACACATGCATATATTAGTATTCAACATTAGGTCTATAATTATGGTATTTCAAATGGTTATATAAACTTATATATTACAACACAATATGCTAACATATATATAATATACATATATAGCTAAGTTAACTGTATTCATAAATACTTATTTAAGAGGCTATGTGTGTGTATGTGAACATAGCAAAGGGCAAGTGAGGGTTAAATGGGCATACATAGTGTATACATATCAAAGAGTGTCAAAGTGTAAGTGAACAATGTGTCAAGTGTGATAGCGTCAACATAGTGTAAGGGGGTACATGAGGTAATATAGGATTTGTGTTAACATAGAACATTACATCTCATTAACTTGTATATTGCATGCATTACATCTATTATTACATTACATTCATGCTTACATTCATTCATCATTCATTATTCTCTTGCACCACTATATGCACCATACATTACATACTATGGAACCTACATATTCATTACAAGCCATACTTATACATGCTTACATTAGATAGGATACTTACACCTCATACATCATTTATTTAACCATTTACACATACTTATATTCTCTATTTAATTACATAATGTATATACATTAACATGGGTTAAAATCAAATAGAACATTATATTACACACAAGGGTGCACAAAATGCATATGCCGAATAGTAACTCCTACTAATAATCAATACTGTACCATCTCAGCATGAATTAAAATTTAGGATTAAATTATGTTATAGATCTATGTGTTAGCTTTCCGAAACTTTAAACGGATCGCGTTTTCATTTTCGGAAACTCCCGAAATCGCGAAAACACCGAGAACGCATTTGTCTTTCGTATAGCTGACACTCAAATAATTCTCTAGAAAGTTACAGAAAGAATTAGGCCTATTAATAAATGTTTTTGGAAAGATAACTTCAATACGCTTCTTTAAAAAAAACGGAAGATTATACCGAGCTTTGAGATAGAAGTTATGCCATTTCTAAGTTAGGGCTGAAATTAAAAACGTGGATAAAAATCATGACAGATTTGGGTAGTTTGAGACAAAAGAACACAAGTATATAACATAATATATCAAGAACTCACTCTCTACACTAATATATATATATATGAGACACTATAGAACATATCTCCAATACAAAAATATGAGATTAAACATGTAATAATTCATTCATACATAACAACAACACATAGTATGTCCAAATTTGGGGTTTTCCCACATGGACACAACTACAATACAAAGGACACTCCTATGACCTCCAAATGGACACAAAATGGACACAAATGGAGATACACTATGGGGTCATTCCTATGGGTTCAAAATAGACCTATATGCATGAGGAAATAAAAAGGAGAAGGGATTTATACCTCCCGGTAGATCGAATCGAAGAAAAGCCTTCACGGAGCGACACCGACACGTAGAGATTCCAAAAAGACACGAACGAGCTCCGAATCCTCCCAAACTTGGGTAGCTTCCTCCTTGGCTAGAATGGAGAAGGAAAGAAGAAGATTTGGTGGTGAAATGGAATGATTTGGTAGAGAAATTGCTAGGGATTGCTCTCTAGGAATTTGGGGAAGAACAAGAGAGAGAGTGTGGATGAGAATAATGAAATGAACTTGAGCCTATCCTCTCCCAAAGTGGCTGGCCATATGGGGCTATTTGTCCTATTATGGTAAGGTCCAAAATGCCCCCACTGACTTATTCTATGAGTATTAGGAAAGGGCTAATTGGTTGGGGCTAAATTAGTCATTCTAAAGTCTTTAATCACACTAACCTTATCCATAATAATTAGTCTAACCTCTAACTTAAATATTTATATCATGTGGACTAAAATTAATATCATGTGGACCATGTCTAACTAGTGTGTGGGTCCCACTAGAGTCAAACTACCCCCGGGTCCCCGTTACAAGTCAGATTGAGATGAAATTCGAACCCGACTCAAATAATCCCAAAATAATATCATAAATAATAAAATAATATCAAAATAATTCAAAGAGGTCAAATACAAAAATATCCTTAGGCCAAAAATGACATTAAAATATTATAATCACATGGTTAGGCTCTAGGTCAAACAGTCTCTAGGGTTTCACTAGCAAAATGTCAAAACCACAAGTCATTGATTTAAATAATTTTAAAATGATTTAAAATCACCAAAAATCATATCATGAATTAAATATCAATATTAAAATAATTATAAACACAAAATTTCAAAATTACCTTTACTTGGAAAACTGGGTGCTACAATTGAGCTGGCAGTGACCACAGTAGAGAGAGTCGTAGCTCAGCCAGCGGCAGCCCCATAGCCGTACCAGCCACGGGAGAAGGGCATCCAAGATTTCCAGAAGATGCACCCTAGAGACTTCTGGGGGACAGAGGGGATCTTGTATGCCGATGAGTGGATCGAGCATATGGAGGAGATCTTCAGGCTGGTTGAGATCCCGACGAGGCTCCAGATAGAAGCAGCAGCCAGCATGATGCAGGATCTGGTCCGTACCTGGTACCAGACCGACCCGAGGGTTGGCACAGGAGGACAGACTTGGGCAGCATTCAAGAAGCTATTCAAGGAGAAGTTCTTTCCAGACGCAGCACTGGGAGCCCTCGAGACCCAGTTCGAGGCCCTAGTCCAGGAGAGCTAGTCCGTGGAGGAGTACGCAGGAGAGTTCTGCCGCCTGAGCATATTTATGGAGGACTTGTCAGAGACGACGAAGGCCCGGAGGTTTCGAAAGGGCTTGGTAAAGGAGGTCAAGTCCTACACCAAGAACGCCCGCAGTGCTACATTTAAGGAGATCCTGGTGGACGCACTAGCTGCAGAGGATGATCTTGAGCTTAGGCTCAAGAGGGAGCGAAACTCCCAGGGAGGCAGCAGTAGCGGAGGACCGGCCAAGAGGCCGCACTTCCAGCAGCACCACCAGCAGCAGAGGTTCCAGTTGCAGCAGTTTTAGCAGCCGAGGCACCAACCTGTGCAGCGTCAGCAGCAGAGGGTACATCAGCAGGCACCGAGGCAGCAGGCTACCACCTGTAGTTATTGCAAGAAGCCAGGGCATGGGTGGAACGAGTGTAGAAAGAGGCTGGGCAAGCACCTGGTATGTGGCTCAGGAGATCACCAGATGAGGGAGTGTACCTTGACCACAGGACGAGCAGCTCAGAGAGGAGGAGCCAGGACAGCAGCAGGCCAGCAGAGGGGACCAGCCCTGCCGACCCAGCAGCAGAGATTTGTTCAGCACCAGCAGCAGGCCAGGGGAGGCCAGCCGGGGCGAGCTTTTGCCATGGCGGCTGAGGATGCAGAGGTGGTAGGAGAGTTGATTGCAGGTTCGATTCTCCTCGACTCCAGTCCAGCATTTGCATTATTCGATTCCGGTGCTTCGTATAGTTTCATATCAGTATCTTTTGCGATTAGACACGGTATCATAGCTAAATAGTTACCTAGGACTTAAAAGATCACGACCGGGGGTGGCATTATCCTCGTACGTGATGTTTGTAAGGGTCGAAGAGTTGTTTTGGAAGGCCGTGAGTTGGAGGTGAGCCTGCTCATAATGCCATTGTCGAACTACGATATAGTACTCAACATGGATTGGTTGAGCAGGCACCACGCCAGCATTGATTGTAGAGGGGGTAGAGTTCTCTTCAGAGCGCCGGGGGAGCCAGAGTTCGAGTACTCCAGATGTCAGACGGAACAAAGCAGCGGAGTTTTCTGTGGAGTCTCGGTTAAGGAGCTAGCGATTCCATACCCCTTGATAGCAGAGTATATGGATGTTTTCCCAGAGGAGTTGCCGGGATTGCCACCAGACAGAGACATAGAGTTCTCGATAGACTTGGTTCCAGGAGCGGAACCCATCTCTCAGCATGTCTATCGGGTGAACAACAGTGAGCTGGTGGAGCTGAAAAAGCAAGTGGATGAGCTGCAAGACAAGGGCTTCATCCGCTCGAGTTCGTCGCCATGGGGTGCACCACTGTTGTTTGATCCGAAGAAGGATGGATCAGTACAGATGTGTATTAACTATAGGGCACTCAACAACCTCACGATCAAGAACAAATACCCACTGCCGCGGATCGACGATCTTTTTGACCAGTTGAGTGGAGCTCGAGTATTTTCCAAGATTGATCTGAGGTCGGGATATCACCAGGTGAAGGTGAAGAGGGAGGATATTCCCAAGACCGCTTTCAGGATGCGGTACAGGCAGTTTGAGTTTTTGGTTATGCCGTTTGGGCTAACCAATGCACCAGCAGTGTTTATGAACCTAATAAACAAGGTATTCCACCAGTATCTGGATCAGTTTGTGGTGGTGTTCATAGACGACATCGTGGTGTATTCCAAGACTGAGAAGGAGCACGAGGAGCATCTACGGATAGTGCTGGAGACTCTTAGGAGGGAGCAGCTTTATGGAAAACTCTCCAAGTGTGAGTTTTTCTTGGACCGGGTGGACTTTTTGGGGCATGTGGTGACTGGAGATAGAATCTCAGTTGACCCCAAAAAGATTGTAGCAGTTGAGGCATGGGCAACGCCGACTTCAGTTGCAGAGATCAGGAGTTTCCTTGGGCTGGCAGGATATTATCGGAGATTTGTGCAGGATTTCTCCCAGGTTGCAGAGCCGTTGACTCGGTTGACCCGGAAGGATGCTGAGTTCGTTTGGTCAGAGGAGTGTCATACAGCTTTTGATGAGTTAAAGAAGCGGCTTATGACAGTTCCAATTCTGACATTGCCTTCAGGATCAGGTGGATTCACTATTTATAGTGATGCTTCAGGAAAGGGGCTGGGTTGTGTCTTACAGTAGCTTGGGAAGGTGATTGCCTATGCTTCCAGGCAATTACGTCCCCATGAGAAGAACTACCCTACCCATGACCTGGAGCTGGCAGCGGTGATTTTTGCTCTGAAGTTGTGGAAGCATTATTTGTACGGAGAGAGGGTGGAGATCTACACAGATCACAAGAGCTTAAAGTATGTGTTCACTCAGAAGGAGTTGAACATGAGGCAGCGCAGATGGCTAGAGTTGATGAAGGACTTTGACATCCTACTTCTGTATCACCCAGGGAAGGCCAACGTGGTTGCCGATGCCTTGAGTAGGTATCCGACAGCCATGTGTTTGACCATGGATCAGCATTTGCTTGCAGACTTGGAGAGCCTTGGGATTGAGGTGATCATGCCCGGGGTACAGATGCAGTTGTGGGCCATACAGATACAGTCGGACTTGGTGGAGAGGATCAAGGCGACTCAGTTTGAGGACATTGCTCTGTGGTGTCTCCGAGAGCAGATTCGAGCAGGATTGGTGGACGGCGAGTTTTCTCTTGCAGATAATGGTGCCTTGAGGCATGGTTCCAGATTATGTGTGCCCAGCGAAGAGCTCAGGAAGCAGGTTTTACAGGAGGCCCACAGATCTCAGTACTCTATACACCCTGTTGCCAACAAGATGTACCGAGATCTGAGGGACCATGTTTGGTGGTTCGGGATGAAGCGGGAGGTGGCTCGCTTCGTAGCTAGGTGCTTGGTCTGTCAGCAGGTCAAGGCGGAGAGGCAGAGGCCCAGTGGATTATTGCAGCCGCTGGCCATTCTCGAGTGTAAATGGGAGCATATCACTATGGACTTCGTATCAGGATTGCCTACACCTGGAGGGAAAGACGCGATTTGGGTCATCGTTGACAGGTTGACCAAATCGGCCTACTTCTTGCCATTCAAGGTGGGTACGCTACAGAGAGGCTGGCGGAGATGTATATACGGCAGATAGTCAGGATTCATGGGGTTCCGGTCAGCATCATCTCAGATCGGGATAGTTGCTTTACTTCCCATTTCTGGAGGAGTTTGGAGATTAGCTTGGGCACTCAGCTCAAGTTTAGTACTGCATACCACCCCCAGATGGACGGACAGTCAGAGAGGACTATTCAGACACTTGAGGATATGATACGGACGTGCGTCCTGGACTTTGGAGATTCCTGGAAGGGTCATCTTCATTTGGTGGAGTTTGCTTACAACAGTTTCCAGGCCAGTATTGAGATGTCACCTTTCGAGGCTCTGTACGGGCGTAGGTGTCGTACACCCTTATCTTGGGATGATGTTGGTGAGCGAGCTTTACTGGGGCCAGAGATGGTTGTTGACGCAGCCGAGAAGGTGAAGCTTGTCATGACCCGCACCCTAGAGTAAGGACACGAGACGTGGGTGCGTCCAGCCTACGCCGCAGTATCGGCAGTAGAACGCTGTCCTAGGTCACAATATCTAACAATTAAAGAAAAACAGTTATACTCCCCGAATGGGGTTGACATAACAGAATATAACTCAATCACAGCTAAGCTAGAACAGGAATAAGATAGAATGATAATAGATGATAATATCCAGGAAAAAAACATCACAGAGATACAAATCCAGAATTCTAAGTGTCTAAAATAAGTACATATCCTAAATCTCTGAAATCCATTTACAGTAATCCAAGTAAAGTAAAGACAATCCTAGTCTAAGGGAGTCTCGTCTACTGCTAGTGGATCCTGCTGTTGGTCCAAGTCCAGGCACTCGTTTAGTGTAGCACCATAGTAGGTAGGGCAGAACGCCTCAACCTCATCCTCTGTAATATTTCAACAGGTCCAGTCAGGACAGGAGCGAGCATAATACATATCAACAAATCATAGCAGGTCAGGATATATAATCATGCTAGAGAGTAAGATACAAGAAACTGAAGAATAATATGATAAACATGAAAGACTGTAAATAAATAGCTACAGTATATAGAGAACTAACAGTGTCTAGTGATTCAGAGCACAAGGTGGTTATGTAAACGGCACGATGCTATACACGAGTAATCTATAGAGGTTGTACACGAGTAATCTACTGGATTGAATACATAACCACTTCTACTCCCCCGCCCCAATTAATACATAAGGATCTGGCTAAGTTATGTTATTGTACACGAAGGTCATGTGAATACATGATTATACACGATTTCACACGTTTCGTACACGAATGTCACAAATACAAGGAGTACACGATGTTCACGATAAAGTATACGAACACGAAATACCTGATGTATCCGCTAAGGGGATAACATCACCCAACAAGATCCATATAGTACTAATCCGTGTTTCCAACGTGTCAGCATCATGTAAAGTAATCTAAAGAAGGAAATATACTCCTAATACAGGATATGAAATGATCAGAGAATGTACTCGCCTGTATCCGATGAATCTAGAGAATATATACTGTCCGAGGAGTGGTGTCTGTCTCCTATAGAACAGTACAAGTCGCTATGAGTCTACAATGATAATAAGATGCAAATTAATGCATTCTACATGAATCTAGGTCAATCTAGACCAAAGTCAACTCTTGGTCAACTCTGGTCAACCCTAGAAGTCAAACTAGTCTAACTAGTCTATTCTAGGTCTAACAAGCCATTCTAGGTTCTAACAAGGCTAAACAGTCTACTCTAGACTCCAAACTAGGTCTGACAAATATACCCATAGGCTAAGAGCCTAGGCCATAGGCTATACCATGCCTATGAACCAAATCATACTCACATAATACATGTCAATATACATATATAATATATATACACATATAGATATAGCTATAATCTAATATCGAACAAACATATATATAACTAATATATATAAAGTACAACACTATATAATATAGGATACCCATACACATACCCCTCAATACATATATATATATACATATGTATAGAGAGAAGGGAACACATGATACTCAAGTGTCAAGTGGGTGTGTGAGATATCACAAAAGTGTGTGAGGGATTACATGTGTGTGTGGTAGGCATATAGAACAGTAGGTACAAACAGTGTGGTATGGCATATACATGTGAGTGTAGAGTGTCAAGAGAGGCAATAGGGTGTGTTGGTATATCCATATGAAATAGGGAGAGGAAATCAGTATGACTTATAGGAAATCAGTGCCACATTGTGTCCTGTGTGCATTTAGAAACAGTGATATTGGAAATCACATATTGCAAAACAATAACAAAGGAAATGATTCACAGGTTCAGTCCAAACAATACCCAGTTATTGACAGTTAATGAACACACACTCATTCAAATCTCAGGCATTCAGTAAATCGAAAAGGGAAAACTCAGTTCATAGTTGAAAGAAAGGATCAATCCCAGTTTCAGTCTCAGGTTATTAGCTAACCTTCCCCTCCCCCATTCTCAGTTCAAAAGATTTCGAAATCAGTTTTACAGTGAACTCCATCTCAGTTCAGTACAATCATGCTTAGATTAACACATAGGATCATTTAATAGTTCAAATTCAGTTAATAAGGAAGATCCCAACATAATTGAAAAGGAAAGGAAATCAGTCCATCAAATTTATTCTCACGAAATGTGAAAACTGAAAAAATAACTCAGGTTTTAGAACAACTCAGTTCATAAAACACATTCAGATTCTCAGATTTCCAGTTTGAATTCAGTATTCTGTTAGTAATTGAATCTCAGTTAAAGTTCAAAGGAATGGGAATCAACTCAGGTTTTAGGAAAAATCATTCTTAGTTCAACAACCCTGGTTTGAACTCCCATTCTCAGGTTTATAAACCAACAGTTAACAACAAACATTGATTAGAAAGAAAAGGAACTAGTTCAGGTATTTAACTAAGGAGCAAAAATATCAGGTTCAGTCATGTAATGCAAGGAAACCAATCCAGTTCAGTCAACCATGTAAATTAAATCAGAAAACTCAGGTTTATACATATTTCGAAACCACACATTAGCCAACATCCCATTCTCACAATCAAAAGTCTTTGAACTTAAAAACTTAACTAACATGAATTGCAACATGTAGGGATCATAATCAGTTTGAAAAAAACATAAACAAAACAAGGAATTAGAGGGTTGGAATTTATCTGGAACTAAAGTATCAGAGCAGTATCAGCTATATGCTGTTCGAACCCATTCGAACCCAAATATCACATTAAAAACCTAAATTAACATGTAACTAAAATCTAACAGGGATTATACAACATATATGTGATCTAATTAACAATTTAAAATTGCTAATTAATATTCAAAACGAACCAAAACAGAGAACAACACACAGTGCACTGATATGTGCACAGTACACGAACAAGGCATACACGAATCCGTGTCCGACACGACACGAGAGTTCCTAAAACTCTAGGGATCTCGTGTCAGACAGTGCCCCATCATATGTGTCCAATTTTACGTGTCGAGGTGGCGTGTCCCGCGCACAATACCACCCGAGCAGCAGGGCATGCCACCTGCCCGCGCGCGCACGCACGACCGCGTGTCCACGTGCCTGTGTCGACTCAACCCGACACTAATTCGTGCTCAGTGCCAAAGAAATGCATAAGCGAGGTCAAGATCTATTTTCCTATTCAAACAAAATCCCCAAAATCAACCGAAATGCCCTTTGAGGCATTTCGTCGAACACGTTCCTATACACGTTGATACGTGTCCGATACGGACACGTAATGGGCTCAAAATCTAGGGTTAGCCTATCCTACTGTTAGATTAGGGCTAGGGCATCCTACTAATGTAATAAAATAAAAATTTTGTGGAGTAGATTGAAATATACCTGTTGATGAGCAAAGCGTCAAAATCCCCAAATGAAATAGTTCTCCAAGCTTCAAAAACTCCCACAAATTATCCCTACTCTGAAATATTCTTACACAAACAGAAAGAACAGAAGAATTAGGTCCTAATGCAATTGATTTGGAGGAAAATGGAGTTGAAATAGATTTCTTATGATTTAAGAAAGATGGAGACTCACCTCTTCCTAAACTTGTACAAATCCCAATGGAGGCTAGCCCTAAATTCTAGGAGGGGATTAAATAGGGAGAAAAGATCAATGTGGCTGCCATGGGATGATTAGGGTTAGGGTTGGTTCATGGTGTGGGCCTATGGGCTATTAAGCCTAAGTCACAAGTCATGACTTGTGAAATCACAAGCCATTTCTAAATCAATTCAAATTCTAGTTTCTCCAAATTGATCCTAATGATTAATTATCACTAACTTAAGTCAACCTAGGTTTCCATATCCTAATCGCATAGTCATGACCTAGGTTAGCCACAAGGTTAGTCTCCAAAGTCAACATAAGTCAAAGTTAACTAAAACACCAAAATCAATTATACTAAAAATCTCTAAAAAATCACATTAATTCCAATAATTCTAAATAATACATAATAATTCCAAATAATTCCCAAAATTTCAAAAATGACCAAATAACCAAAATATTCTCAAGCTAGAAAAGTGGTAGTGACAAATCTACCCTCCTTAAAATAATTTTGTCCTCGAAATTAAAGGCGAAACTAAACTGCTGAGAAGGATAGAAAAGTATACCTCAAGGTCTAAAAAGATAGGGGTACCGCTCGCGCATCTCATCCTCCCGCTCCCAGGTAGACTCTCCTGGAGAATGATGCCTCCATGCGACTCGTACCAAGGGTATCACCTGGTTCCTCAATACCTTCTCTCGGCGATCCAGAATCTCCACAGACTGCTCTGGATAACTGAGAGTATGTCCAACCTCAATCTCCGAATGATCGAGCACATGGCTAGGGTAGCCACATACTGTCTCAACTGTGATACGTGAAATACTTTGTGAACTCCCACTAGTGCAGGTGGCAAGTCTAGCCTGTATGCCACGTCCCCGACTCTCCCGATGATAACGAAAGGGCCGATAAAGCACGGGCTAAGCTTCCCACCTCCACCAAAACGTATCGTACCACGAGTCGGAGATATCCACAGAAAAACCATATCTCCAACCTAATCACAAGCAAGGTCTCAAGTTACTAAAAATCAAACACGATCAAGCAAACAAACAAAACAAAATAAAACCTAATTCTAATCCTATCTCTAAATCTGTACCTCAAACTCCAACGGCCTCCGGTGGCTATCGGCCCAGTGTCGATGTCTGTCCTGCGCCACGCGAAGTCTGTCCCTGATGAGCTTCACCTTCTTGACTGCGTTAACAACCATCTCTGGTCCCAGTAAAGCTCGCTCTCCAATATCATCCCAAGATAAGGGTGTACAACACCTACGCCCGTACAGAACCTCAAACGGTGACATCTCAATACTGGCCTGAAAACTGTTATTGTAAGAAAACTCCACCAAATGTAGGTGATCCTCCCAGGAACCTCCAAAATCCAGGACGCACGTTCGCAGCATATCCTCAAGTGTCTGAATAGTCCTCTCTGACTGTCCGTCCATCTGGGGTGGTATGCAGTACTAAACTTGAGCTGAGTGCCCAAACTAGTCTGCAGACTCCTCCAGAAATGAGAAGTAAAGCGACTATCCCGATCTGAGACTATACTGACGGAAACTTCGTAAATCCTGACTATCTGTCTCATATACAGCTCCGCAAGCCTCTCTGTAGACGTACCCACCTTGAATGGCAAGAAGTGGGCCAATTTGGTCAACCTGTCAACGATGACCCAAATCGCGTCTTTCCCTCCTGGAGTACGCGGCAACCCCGATATGAAATCCATGGTGATGTGTTCCCACTTCCACTCTGGAATGGACAACAGCTACAATAATCCTCCGGGCCTCTGCCTCTCTACCTTGACCTGCTGACAGACCAAGCATCTAGCTACAAAGTGGGACACCTCTCACTTCATCCCGTACAACCGGACATGCTCTCGCAGATCTCTGTACATCTTGTTGGCACCAGGATATATAGAGTACTGCGATCTGTGAGCCTCTTGCATGATCTGCTCTCTGAGCTCCCTGCTAGGCACACAACCGGGAACCGTGCCTCAGGGCACCATCCTCTGTAAGTGAAAACTTGTCATCCACCAACCCTGTACGAACCTGCTCACGGATACACCGCAGTGCCACATCCTTGAACTGTGTCACCTTGATCCTGTCTATCAAGTCCGACTGTATCTGAAGGCCCCATAACTGCATTTGTACTTGGGGCACAGTCACCTCAATCCCAAGGCTCTCCAAGTCTGCAAGCAATTACCGATCCATAGTTAAACACATGGCTGTCGGATACCTACACAAGGCATCGACAACCATGTTGGCCTTTCCTAGGTGATACTGAAGTGAGATGTCAAAGTCCTTCATCAACTCTAGCTATCTGTGCTGCCTCATGTTGAGCTCTTTCTGTGTAAACACATACTTCAAGCTCTTATGATCTGTGAAAATCTTCACCCTCTCGCCATACAGATAGTGCTTCCACAACTTTAAAGTAAAAATCACCGCCGCCAGCTCCAGGTCATGGGTAGGGTAGTTCTTCTCATGGGGACATAATTTCCTGGAAGCATAGGCAATCACCTTTCCATGCTGCTGCAAGACACAACCCAGCCCCTTCCTTGAAGCATCACTATAAATAGTGAATCCACCTGATCCTGAAGGCAATATCAGAATCGGAGCGGTCGTAAGCTGCTTCTTCAACTCATCAAAAGCTGCCTGACACTCCTCTGACCAAACATACACAGCATCCTTCCGGGTCAACCGAGTCAACGGCTCTGCAACCCGGAAGAAATCCTGCACAAATCTCCTATAGTATCCTGCCAGCCCCAAGAAACTCCTGATCTCTGTCACTGAAGTCGGCGCTGTCCAAGCCTCAACTGCTACAATCTTCTTGGGGTCAACTGAGATACCATCTCCAGTCACCACATGCCCCAAGAAGTCCACCTGGTCCAAGAAAAACTCACACTTGGAGAGTTTCCCATAAAGCTGCTCCCTCCTGAGAGTCTCTAGCACTATCCGCAGATGCTCCTCGTGCTCCTCCTCTGTCTTAGAATATACCAAGATATCATCAATGAACACCACCACGAACTTGTCTAAGTACTGGTGGAACACCTTGTTCATTAGATTCATAAATACTGCTGGTGCATTGGTTAGCCCAAACGGCATAACCAAAAACTTAAACTGCCCGTACCGCGTCCTGAAAGCGGTCTTGGGAATATCCTCTCTCTTCGTCTTTACCTGGTGATAACCTGACCTCAAATTAATCTTGGAGAACACCCGAGCTTCGTTCAACTGATCAAACAGATCATCGATCCGCGGCAGTAGGTACCTGTTCTTGATCGTCAGGCTGTTAAGTGCCCTGTAGTCGATACACACCCGTACCGACCCATCCTTCTTGGGTACGAAAAGTACCGTTGCATCCCAAGGTGAAGAACTAGATCGGATGAAGCCCTTGTCCTGCAGCTCATCCACCTGCTTCTTCAGCTCCACCAACTCGTTGTTGTTCACTCGATAGACATGCTGAGACATCGGTTCCGCGCTGAACCAAGTCTATCGAGAACTCTACATCTCTGTCCGGTGGAAGCCCTGGCAACTCCTCTGGAAATACGTCCATAAACTCTGCGATCAAGGGATGCGGAGCCACCTGCTCCTCGACTGATGCTCCACAGAAGACTTCGCCGTCCTGCTCTGCCTGCCGTCGGGAATACTCAAACTCTGGCTCTCCTGGCGCCCCGAACAAAACTCTACCCCACGGCAATCAATGCGGGCGTGGTGTCTACTCAGCCAGTCCATACCTAATACTATATCATAGTTCGGTAATGGCATGACGAGTAAACTCATCCCTAACTTTCGGCCTCCCAATAAGACGCTCCGCCCTCTGCAAACATCACTCACGAGGATGACCCCACCCACGGTCGTGATCTTGTAGGTCCTTAGCAATGGTTCAGAAACCAAACTGTGTCTAATAACATACAATACTGACACAAAGCTGTGGGAAGCCCCGGAATCAAAGAGTGCAAATGCTGGAAGGGAGTCGAGAAGAACCGAACCTGCTATCAGCTCTCCTATGGCCTCGGCATCCTCAGCTGCCATGGCGAAAGCTCGCCCCTGCTGTCCACCTCGTGCCTGCTGCTGGTGCTGCTGGAACCTCTGCTGCTGGGTCTGCAGGGCTGATCCCCTCTGCTGTCCTGCTGGAGCCTTGGTTGCCCCAGCTCCTCCTGGTATCGGACGCATCGACGCAACTGGACACTCTCGCATCTGATGGTCTACTGATCCACACATCAAGCATCTGCCAAGTCTCTTCCTGCACTCGTCCTACTTGTACCTAGGCTTCTTACAAAAAGTACAACTAATAGCCTGCTGCCTGGGTGCCTGCTGCCCTCTCTGCTGCTGGTGCTGCACCTGCTGAAAAGGTACACGGCCCTGATGCTGGTGCTTCTGAACTGGCCTCTGCTGCTGAAAGTGCTGCTGGAAGTGAGGCCTCTTGGCCTGCCCATGACTGCTACTGCTACCCTGGAAGTCGCGACCCCTCTTCTGCTTCAGCCCTAGGTCGTCTTCCGCCGCCATGGCCCCAAAAAATATCTCAGCAAATGTGGCATTCCAGTCGCTCTTAGTCAGCGACCGAATCTCTCTAATCAGTTCCTGATGAAACTTCCTCGCCTTCGTCTTCTCTGTCAAGTCATCTATAAATCGGGCCAATCTGCAGAACTCCCCGGCATACTCAGCTACCGTCTGGTTCCCCTGAACCAGACCCTCGAACTGTGCGTCGATACCTCCCAAGGCAACATCAGGAAAGAACTATTCCTTGAACAGCTCCTTGAACTGGGCCCAAGTCTGGCCCTCAACTCCCACCCTGGGATCTGCCTGATACCACGCACGGGCTAAGTCCTGCATCTGGCTGCCCGTCGCCTCGATCTGGAGTCGATCTGGTTTCTCTGCCAGTCGGAAGATCTCCTCAATATGCTCTATCCAGTCATCTGTAATGTGAATGCCCTCTGTGCCGAAGAACTTCTGAGGATGCATCTTCTGGAAGTCCTGAATGTCCTTCTCCCTCTGACGGGACTGCTGTTAGGCCCCCTGAGCAGTAATCATCTCCACTGTAGTACGAACCAGCTGGTGTGCCTCGTCGATCCCCTGACGAAAATCGGTAGTCTGCCTCGTCTGCTGCTGCCGGTGGGACTCCAGAATCCTCTCCACAAAGGAGAAGAGATGTGCAGCATCTACCATCCCTGTAGGCGGAGGCTGCTGCAGTAGAAGGATCTCAGGAATCACTGGGCTCTGCCTCCTGGCTGCTGGAGGTGCTCCTCCAAAAGTCGCAGAGACACCGACTCCTGAGGGCTGCACTGGCTCCATGGTACTGGAAACTGGCTGCTGGACACGAGAGGTGGCAGACCCCTCTCCAGCCTCTCCCATCACGGGGTGATGCGATCACGTCTCAACCATCCTGGAGACACAGATCAAACAAGAAACAATTACTGAGAATGAGTCAAAAAATCAAAGGAGGACAGTTAAAAATTTCTAAGGAAGACAATAAGCAGCAAAATAGATATATGGAATCTGATAGGGAATTTTCCTAGTGTGATTGAGTACCTTCAAAAATATACTAATTTCCTACTGCAGGCTGCAGTGATATTCTAGTTCGAATACCACTACAATTCTAATCTAGACCTGCATGGGCCACCACTAAAAATGTGTTACGACCCGCACCCTAGAGTAAGGGCACGAGACGTGGGTACGTCCAGCCTACGCCGCAGTGTCGGCGGTAGAACGCTGTCCTAGGTCACAACATCTAACAATTGAAGGTAAAAACAGTTATACTCCCCGAATGGGGGTGACATAACAGAATATAACTCAATCACAGCTAAGGTAGAACAGGAATAAGATAGAATGATAATAGATAATAATATCCAGGAAAGAAATATCACAGAGATACAAATCCAGAATTCTAAGTGTCTAAAATAAGTACATATCCCAAATCTCTGAAATCCATATATAGTAATCTAAGTAAAGTAAAGACAATCCTAGTCTAAGGGAGTGTCGTCTACTGCTAGTGGATCCTGCTGCTGGTCCAAGTCCAGGCACTCGTCTAGTGTAGCACCGTAGTAGGTGGGGCAGAACGCCTCAGCCTCGTCCTCTGTAATATTTCAACAGGTCCAGTCAGGACAGGAGCGAGCACAGTATATCTCAACAAATCATAGCAGGTCAGAATATATAATCATGCTAGAGAGTAAGATACAAGAAACTGAAGAATAATATGATAAACATGAAAGACTGTAAATAAATAGCTACAGTATATAGAGAACTAACAGTGTCTAGTGATTCAAAGCACAAGATGGTTATGTAAACGGCACGATGTTATACACGAGTAATCTACAGAGGTTGTACACGAGTAATCTACTGGATTGAATATATAACCACTTCTACTCCCCCGCCCCAATCAATACACAAGGATCTGGCTAAGTTATGTTATTTTACATGAAGGTCACATGAATACATGATTATACACGATTTCATACGTTTCGTACACGAATGTCACAAATACAAGGAGTACACGATGTTCACGATAAAGTACACGAACACGAAATACCCGATATATCCGCTAAGGGGATAACATCGTCCAACAAGATCCATATAGTACTAATCCGTGTTTCCAACATGTCAGCATCATGTAAAGTAATCCAAAGCAGGAAATATACTCCTAATGCAGGATATGAAATAATTAGAGAATGTACTCGCCTGTATCCGGTGAATCTGGAGAATATATACTGTCCGATGAGTGGTGTCTGTCTCCTATAGAACAGTACAAGTCACTATGAGTCTACAATGATAATAAGATGCAAATCAATGCATTCTATATGAATGTAGGTCAATCTAGACCAAAGTCAACTCTTGGTCAACTCTTGTCAACCCTAGAAGTCAAACTAGTCTAGCTAGTCTATTCTAGGTCTAACAAGCCATTCTAGGTTCTAAGAAGGCTAAACAGTCTACTCTAGACTCCAAACTAGGTCTGACAAATATGCCCATAGGCTAAGAGCCTAGGCCATAGGCTATACCATGCCTATGAACCAAATCATACTCACATAATACATGTCAATATATATATATATATATATATATATATATATATATATATATATATATATATATATATATATATATATAATATATACACATATAGATATAGCTATAATCTAATATAGAACATACATATATATAACTAATGTATATAAAGTACAACACTATATGATATAGGATACCTATACACATACCCCTCAATACATATATATATACATATGTATAGAGAGAAGAGAACACATGATACTCAAGTGTCAAGTGGGTGTGTGAGATATCACAAGAGTGTGTGATGGATTACATGTGTGTGTGGTAGGCATATAGAATAGTAGGTACAAATAGTGTGGTATGGCATATACATGTGAGTGTAGAGTGTCAAGAGAGGCAATAGGGTGTGTAGGCATATCCATATGAAACAGGGAGAGGAAATTAGTGTGACTTATAGGAAATCAGTGCCACATTGTGTCCTGTGTGCATTTAGAAACAGTGATATAGGAAATCACATATTGCGAAACAATGACATAGGAAATGGTTCACACGTTCAGTCCAAACAATACCCTGTTATTGACAGTTAATGAACACACACTCATTCAATTCTCAGGCATTCAGTAAATCGAAAAGGGAAAACTCAGTTCATAGTTGAAAGGAAGGGAATCAATCCCAGTTTCAGTCTCAGGTTATTAGCTAACCTTCCCCCCCCCCCATATTGTCAGTTCAAAAGATTTCGAAATCAGTTTTACAGTGAACTCCATCTCAGTTCAGTACAATCATGCTTAGATTAACACATAGGATCATTTAATAGTTCAAATTAAGTTAATAAGGAAGATCCTAACATAATTGAAAAGGGAAGGAAATCAATCCATCAAATTTATTCTCAGGAAATGGGAAAACTGGAAAAATAACTCAGGTTTTAGAACACAACTCAGTTCATAAAACACATTCAGATTCTCATATTTCCAGTTTGAATTCAGTATTCTGTTAGTAATTGAATCTCAGTTACAGTTCAGAGGAATGGGAATCAACTCAGGTTTTAGGAAAAATCATTCTTAGTTCAACTACCCTGGTTTGAACTCCCATTCTCAGGTTTATAAACCAACAGTTAACAACAAACATTGATTAGAAAGAAAAGGAACTAGTTCAGGTATTTAACTAAGAAGCAAAATATTAGGTTCAGTCATATAATGCAAGGAAACCAATCCAGTTCAGTCAACCATGTAAATTAAATCAGAAAACTCAGGTTTATACATATTTCAAAACCACACATTAGCCAACATCCCATTCTCACAATCAAAAGTCTATTTTTGAACTTATAAACTTAACTAACATGAATTGCAACATGTAGGGATCATAATCAGTTTGAAAAAAACATAAACAAAATAGGGAATTAGAGAGTTGGAATTTATCTGGAACTAAAGTATCAGAGCAGTATCAGCTATATGCTGTTCGAACCCATTCGAACCCAAATATTACATTAAAACCTAAATTAACATGTAACTAAAATCTAACAGGGATTATACAACATATATGTGATCTAATTAACAATTTAAAATCGCTAATTAACATTCAAAATGAACTAAAATAGAGAACAACACACAGTGCACTGATATGTGCATATTGCACGAACAAGGCATACACGAATCCGTGTTCGATACGACACGAGAGTTCTTGAAACTCTAGGGATCTCGTGTCAGACAGTACCCCATCACATGTGTCCAATTTCACGTGTCGAGGTGGCGTGTCCCGCGCGCAATACCACCCGAGCAGCAGGGCATGCCACCTGCCCGTGCGCGCACGCACGGCTGCGTATCCACGTGCCTGTGTCGACTCAACCCGACACTAATTTGTGCTCAGTGCCAAAGAAATGTATAAGCGAGGTCAAGATCTATTTTCCTATTCAAACATAATCCACAAAATCAAACGAAATGCCCTTTGAGGCATTTCGTCGAACACGTTCCTATACACGTTGATACGTGTCCGATACGGACACGAAATGGGCTCAAAATCTAGGGTTAGCCTATCCTACTGTTAGGTTAGGGCTAGGGCATCCTAGTAATACAATAAAATAGAAATTTTGTGGAGTAGATTGAAATATACCTATTGATGAGCAAAGGGTCAAAATCCCCAAATGGAATGGTTCTCCAAGCTTCAAAAACTCCCACAAATTGTCCCTACTCTGAAATATTCTTACACAAACAGAAATAACAGAAGAATTAGGTCCTAATTCAATTAATTTGGAGGAAAATGGAGTTGAAATGGATTTTCTATGATTTAAGAAAGATGGAGACTCACCTCTTCCTAAACTTGCACAAATCCCAATGGAGGCTAGCCCTAAATTCTAGGAGGGGATTAAATAGGGGAAAAGGATCAATGTGGCTGCCATGGGATGATTAGCGTTAGGGTTGGTTCATGGTGTGGGCCTATGGGCTATTAAGCCTAAGTCACAAGTCATGACTTGTGAAATCACAAGCCATTTCTAAATCAATTCAAATCCTAGTTTCTCAAAATTGATCCTAATGATTAATTATCACTAACTTAAGTCAACCTAGGTTTCCATATCCTAATCACATAGTCATGACCTAGGTTAGGCACTAGGTTAGTCTCCAAAGTCAATATAAGTCAAAGTTAACTGAAACACCAAAATCAATTATACTAAAAATCTCTAAAAAATCACATTAATTCCAATAAATCTAAATAATACATAATAATTCCCAAAATTTCAAAAATGACCAAACTGACCAAAATATCCTTAAGCTAGCAAAGTGGTAGTGACAAGCTCATCAGGGAAAGACTTCGCGTGGCGCAGGACAGACATCGGTACTGGGCCGATAGCCACCGGAGGCCCTTGGAGTTTGAGGTACAGATTAGAGTAGAATTAGATTAGGTTTGATTATTGTGTTTTATTAATCATATTTGTTTATTATAATTAATTGAGACCTTGCTTGTGATTAGGTCGGAGACCAGGTTTTTTTGAGGATATCTCCGACTCGTGGTACGATACGTGGCATACAGGCTAGACTTACCACCTGCACTTGTGGGGGTCCACAACATATTCCATGTATCACAGTTGAGATGGTACATGGCTGACCCTAGCCATGTGCTCGATCATTCAGAGATTGAGGTTGGGCCTTCTCTCAGCTATCCAGAGCAGCCAGTGGAGATTCTGGATCGACGGGAGAAGGTTCTGAGGAACCAGGTGATACCCTTGGTATACGTCACATGGAGGCATCATTCTCCAGGAGAGTCTACCTGGGAGCAGGAGGATGAGATACGCGAGCGTTACCCTTATCTTTTCGGACCGTGAGGTATACTTTCTATCCTTCTCATCAGTTGCATTTCGCCTTTCAATTTCGAGGACGAAATTCTTTTAAGGAGGATATATTTGTCACTACCACATTTCTAGTTTGAGGGTATTTTTGTCATTTTTGGGGTTATTTGAATTTATTATAATTTATTTGAATTTATGGGAATTTTAGAATTTATTTTGGAATTGTTTGAATGAGGGTTGACTAGGTTGACTTTGACTAGCAATGACCATGGTAGACTAACCTAGGAGCTAACCCTAGTTGATTTTAGACTTGGTTAGGTTATGCAACCCTAGTTAGACTAGAGTTGACCCATGGTATGGTTACTTGACTTAAGTTAGACTTTTAAGTCATAAGCCATGACTTGTGATTAACCATTAAATCAATAACTAGCCATAGAGGCCCAAAGCCCATTAACTAATGCCTAACCCTAACCCTAAAACTATTTGTCCAGCCACTACATCCATTGGGAAACCCCCCCTCCTATAAATATTCTCCTCCATTTAGGGCTAGCCTCATTAGGAAAGAGTAAGCTTAGAAAGAGGTATTTTTCCTACTTCAAAAATCCCTAGAAAATCTATTTTAACTCCTTTTTAATCTAAAGAAATTGCAATAGGTTCTAATTATTGTTTTCTTGCTGTTGGAATTGGTTATTCTCAGTTTTCTATCAATTTGAAGGAGTTTGGTAGCTTTTGGGAATCCTCATTCAAAGGGTTTTTGTGTTGGAGAACACCATAGGTAAAATCCTAATCCACCTATTTAAATTTGGTTTTAATTGCATGGATGCCTAGCCCTAAGTATCCTGACCTTGTAGGAATAGGATTTGCAGGAATTTTTGTCCTGTACGTGTCCGTATCGGACACGTATCAGTGACAGCCATAGGTGTTTGACGAAATGTCTCAATGGACATTTCGTTCTGTTTTTACAAAACTTTTTGAATAGGAAAATATATTTTTGTGTCGCTTATTCATTTCTTTAGCTCTGAGCATGAATCATGTTTGTGTCATGTCGTTTGGACACGCGTGCACACATTCTCGCACACGCGCGTGCGGCCCAGGCGAGTCCCCTGCTGCTCGGGGCACCTACCAGACACGACACGCCTTTGTTTGACACGAAATTTGGTGGACACGGGGGCATTCACTGACATCATGCCCCCAAAGTTTTATTGGGTTTCGTGGTCGGCTTGGAGAGAAATCAGTCGTGCACTGATTTCTTACTGATCTGTGCACAGTGTGTAATTAGCCACTGATACGGCTCGACACAGCTGACACGACGACACGAGGATACGAATCAGGGTGACACACACCTAGGTCTACCCTAGGCGCACCCAATGACACGTGCACGTGGCCCAGTTCGCGCCGTGTCGAGTGCACGACTCGCGTGCACCTGTACACGACGCACTGTCTGTGTAATATGTCTCAGTGCACTATTTTGGGCAATTTCATTTTGGACACGTCTGTGTCCTCGTGGTGGACACTTGACACTTCCGGAGATACCTTCACACATGATATTTGAATTACCAACCATTAATTTAGCATTTTAGTTTAATTTGTTGGTTAATTTCCTTTTTCCCTATTTTCCTGATACGGGTTTTACTGATTTTCTCCAGTTTTTGATATGACTTTTGATAGTCCATTTGATCAATCAAAATGTTGATTATTACATGTTTAAGTTCATATTATGGTTCTCCTATTATCCATCTACATGTGTGTCAATTTTGGGTTGGAATGGTTATGATTTGATTTCGAAATGGGGGGAGTGATGTGTGGTTGAACTGTTATGAGAAACTGGAAATTGGATTTCTGAATTTTCATGGTGTTTAGAACCCAAACCTAAGTTCTAATAGAACCTGAGATTATGGGGGGTTCATGAGTTATTTTTCCTTCTCTTTTCTCACTGTAGGATATTAAATCTGAACTGTTATGGTTCCTTTCTTTTTTTCTGAAAATCTGAGTTGTTTTGATATAGAAACCAGTGTGTACATTGTCAATTGGTTTCCTAAGTTTTCAATGAAAATCGAGATTGTAGGTTCATATTTTTATGTGTACTTTGCTATCATATGATGAGTTAATTTCCTTCCCATTTTGCACTGTCAAGACCTATATAGCCACACACACACAATTGTAATTTCTTTAACACACTTTGCTCCTATACACATTGTTCTCTCACTGTCAACACACACCCACACTTCACTGTTCTGAAATTCCTACACTCTCATGTACACTCTTCACACACCCTAGTGTCTAAAGCCTCACACACTCTCAAGTCACACACACACACATGCTTTCACAGCTCACTTCACTCACCCACACACATTAGCACAACACTTGACACCATGTTTCCCTCTCTCACTCACATTCTCCTCTCATACATACCCTCTACATATATATCCTATTTTCCTATGTAAATGTATGTAAATATGTAATGTGTGTATATATATAGTTTGTGTATTATATATAGGTATCTAAAATAGATACTTGAAATGGGGGTATAGGGTATGTATGTATGTATATATATATATATATATATATATATATATATATATATATATATATATATATATATATATATATATATATATATATATATATTAGTATCCTATATTATGTGTATGTGTGTTTACTAAATGTATATATTCTACATATATATGTGTTATGTTTTAGATTACATAAATCAAGAGTGTATTGTTTAGATATAGAATTGGCATGGTGTATGTGTTTGGGTTGGCCTATAGGCATGATATAGCCTATGGCCTACGTATGCATGTTTGACTAATAGGCCTAGATTGGGATTGTATAGCTTTATTAGACCTAGAATAGACTTGCTAGACTCGTGTAGACTAGTTTGACCATAGTTGACCTAGTTTGACCATAGTTGACCTAGTTTGACTTCTAGGGTTGAACAGAGTTGACCAAGAGTTGACTTTGGCCTAGATTGACCTAGTTTCATATAGAATGCATTGTAGTGTTTCATTTTACCATTCTGGAATTGTTGTGACTTGTACTGTTCTAAATAGGAGCCAGACACCACTCCTCGGACAGTACTTTTCAGTTGGACACTCAGATATCAGGCAAGTATATTCTCTGATCATTTCATATCCTGTTAGAATTATTTTCCTGCTTTAGATTACTTTACTTGATGCTGTCACGTTGGTAACACGGATTAGTACTATATGGATCCATTCTTGAGATGTTATCCCCCTCAGGGAGCATCGTATACTATATGTTCTGTGCGTTTCACTTATATGGTGTATCACTATGCTTCACGATTCTTCGATCACTTGTGACATGTACTCTCATGATCAAAGAGTCTTCCCAGAATCACCCTATTTATGGGCATTCCCAGAATCACCCCATTATGGGCATTTCCAGAATCACCCATTTATGGGCAATCCATGTATCACCCCTTGTGGGCCTTTGCATGGAATCATAACATAACCTGGTTAGATCCTTGTGTATTGATTGGGGGTACGGGGGAGTAGAAGTAAACATGTGAATAATATCCAAGTAGTGTAGTTCCCAGAATCACTCTATAGTATAGTTCCCAGAATCTCCTATGCCATTCACATATTTATATTGTACTCTGACTCACTAGCCACTATTAGTTCTCTATTACAGTATATAAATTTCCATTACAGTTTCCTCTGTTTACATTCTATGCTTCTTTCAGTTTCCTGTATCGTACTCTACTGCATGTCTATATTTTCTAACCTGCTATGAACTGTTGAGATGTATTGTGCTCGCTCCTGTCCTGACTGGACCTGTTAAAAATATTACAGAGGACGAGGAGGAGGCTGGTGTGGATACCTATTACGGTGCCACCTTAGATGAGATGTTGGACCTGGACCATCAGCAGGCCCCACTAGCTGTGGATGACACACCCTTAGACTAAGATGTTTTTATTTACAGTATTCTATGGATGATTGTACTTATTGATACTTGGGATCTGGGATTATGTATTTATCTTAGACACTTAGACTCTTTGTTTGTACTTGGGATTCCTTCCATTTCAGCAGTTTTATTTATCTATCTATCTGCTATTTTATCATCTGTATTTCCTTGAGTTTTATATCATATCGTGCTTCTTCTTCCTTAGTTGTGATTAAGTCTACTTTTATCATGTCACCCCCATTCGGGGAGTATAAACTTCTTAGCCTTATACTGTTAGATGCATGAGACCTAGGACAGCGTTCTACCGCCGACACTGCGGCGTAGGCTGGACGTACCCACGTCTCGTGACCTAACTCTAGGGTGCGGGTCGTGACATACGCCTTTATTTGATTTATTGAATATCATGATGATTATTATTATTAATATTATTATTTTTTAATTAATATAAAACTTCAGTATTCATATCAATTACTAACTTTATCTTTTATTTAATATTCTATCTAATAGCCTTCTTATAATCACATTAGGTAAACTGGTACAAAGTATTTATTTAAATATCTTAGAAATGTTCTGGAGATTTTCTACGATTTTTGTAAATGTATTTAGAATATATTAGTGTATATACATATATATATACGAATATATATAAGAACTTTTTTTTTTAAAAAAAAATATATATATATATATAAGAACTTATATATATGTATATGTATATATATAGGTATATGTGTAGATGTATGTATATATAAATATATATATATATATTATACATTATACATGGGTGTATGTATAAATGTATATAAATATATGTACGTAGGTGTATATATATATAAATAAATATGTGTATACATATATTTGTATATATAAATAGATATATGTATATACATTAGTTTTAATAAATGGTAATAGTAATAGAAAAAGTAAAAGAAAGAAATAATCTTAAAAGCAAGTCAGCCCCAGCCCAACAGTGGGCCCAGCCCGAAACCCCCATTGGCCGAGCCGACCCCTAAGTTACTGCTAGTAGCAGAATTTGCAAACCGTAGCCTCCCAGTGCAAAACCCGCATACATTGTATATAAATACGATCGAGAGAGTAGAGGGAGTTCGAGCAAAAACCCTAATCCAACTTCTCCCCGACCTTGCCAACACCCCTGCGTGTGCGCCCCACCACCTGTGGCAGTCTGTTACCATCGTGCATCACCGGAACCGCCGCCCGAACCCGACCACGCGCGCACGGACAGAGCAATGACAGCAGTAGCAACCACCAGCGAAGCCACATTCGCAACGCAATTTCGACCGCGTCGCTCAACCAAATCCCGTTCCGTTTGATCAGGTACGAACCCTAACTATCCACCTTCAAATCCATTAGATAAGTCTGGATGGAAATGAGTAGGAATCGACCCAAAAATCGGCATGAAATTGACCCAAAAATCTGTTCTTAGACAGAACACATCCGATCCAAACACACTGTTTGGAAGGCTGTTTATTTGCAACCAATTAGATATTTGCAAAATCTATTTAAATAGGTTTTTAGTCAACATATACAGATTCGAAACCCTTTTTGTAGTTCCTAATTTCATCAAGATTTCAGAAAGATATCAGTTGTTAAAAACTGATAAAAATATGTTTTTCCAAAACTAAATTTTAATAAAATCCTTCCACACGACGTGCGTCCCGTCAATCCGGGCAACGTGGTCGCAAACCAGAAGCATTAAAAGCTGCGTAACAGCTTCGTGGTCGTGTGGGCTTTGATGAAATTCAAATTGGTCGCGTGTGCGCGATGAATTTGATGCGTATCCGTCGAAATTCACCGTATCGACCACTTTGCACAAACTCCAATTACTTTGTGCACGCTCGTCAGATCGAGACGAAACTTGCGCCAGCAGGACCGTATCATTTTTTGGTCCTGTTTGCCAAGTTTAGTCCGATTCTTAGACAGTTGAATCGGAACGCCGTTTTGCGGGCCCCACCGTCCCACTCAACGGGCGATTTTGTGCACGGCCCGCCGGAATCCAACTTTGGACATACGGTTTGGTTCGTATCAGAAAACTGGACCTGTTGACATATAGTTTGACGACTTTATAGACCCTTGACTCTGGTACACTTTTCGGTGTAAAGCGAGTCCAACGGCGGACATCATTTTTGCCCGAAATTACCGTTTTGCCCCTGTATCCAGAATTGGACTTAAGGACAGACAATCCTAGCTATTTTGACTATTCTGAGAACGTTGGTACTATTTATTTCACAATCTGGAAACTTTTGCATGTGTTGATTGATTGTAGCTCATTGAGTGGTATATTATTATTGGTTTCACCAGCTAAGGACCTCAAGCAAGTACACTTTCTGATTGTGTTCCGATTCATAGTAGTCTTTTCATTTCATGTCTATACATATATCTTGCTGCTTGTTGACACGCTCGTCACACAGAGTAGTCGGGAGAGGAAATATCTTAGTAGACATGTGGACTACCCAGAACTATTCTATGAGTCTATTCTTGAATAATAGCAGCTGCACACGACACGTACAGGGTGCCGAATTTACCCCCTAGCCGTTCACATGTCGAAACAGATATTTCACACCACATAGGTAGATGTCTTTTATTTATTTTTCCTTTTCTTCTCCACCGTACCATGTCATTAGTTACTTTCTAGCTTTTATATTCCATATGTTATTTTCATGTCTTGTTAATTCTATTATGTTTTCGTATTACAATCGGTTTGTGTGCTTGTTTCATTCCTAACTGGAAACCAATATTTTTTAGGTTTATCCGCGATCATTCTTAGCACTAGGAATTCATGGGTATGCCGAGGTCAACCTAGAAGTAGATAGCCATTGTATCATTTTCATAAATTATAAAACCTTGTATTTTCTTTAATTATAAATGTTGTAAATATTGTAATAAATATAAAAATGTGAATAAGCAGCAAATGTTATATTTTGAACAATTATTTCTTGCGGGCTTGACAGCGTTCTACCGCCGACTCTGCGGCGTAGGTTGGCTTGGACACGTCTCGTATCCGAAAAACGGGTGCGGGTCGTGACAAGTTTTTGTGGTGGCCCATGCAGGTCCGTCTTCACAAAAGATTGTGAACTCGTGATGGTACGTTAGTCATACTATCGCAAGCCTGCGCCCAGGAAATGCTCATTCATAATTAGGATTAAAATAATTTAAGAGAATGACTAGGACTAGGAGTCACTTGTTCAAATTGACCGTTGGGTAGTTAAGGTTATTAGATAGGCCATGTAATTTAGATAGCTTGCTAGATCCCTATAGGTACACTATAATTTTGATATGACAATGTGATCTAATGTGGATATACTATTCGCTTGGTATGTTAGACTTGCCTAGAATTAAGGCGTTAATTTTGATGAACTGTTAATTTTCTTTTTGCTGTATTAGATATAAATCTTATATCATAAGTTAGAATTGTCTATTTTAAATTCTCTTTTGCTGTAAGGAGTTAGCTTATAATTTCTAATTCTGTTATTCGTGTACGAATCTCGAGTTAGATTTTGATTCTCATAAAACTCGAACTGCTTGTGCCTCATTTCCAAAAATCTCGTGTACTTATATTTTGACCATCTTAACCAACGCTGCAATTACAGCCTAGTTTTTGCAAGCTTAATCTTTTATCGAGCTTGATTCAAGACATATGTTTATTAGTGACGCCCGCTAACATATTGTCTAATCAGAATCATTGTATCACGGTCTAATCAACCATGATGTATTTGGTTCGCTTTTTATTTAATTACCCTACGTGGTTTGAGATATAGAGGTATCTAGGATCTCATCCACGATTGCTTTGACAATTCCTCTTGAATTATGCATTCGCCTTTTGAATCACGAAATTATATTCAGTGACATCTCCCTTGAACTCTTTATTGTTTTGTCTTCCACCGATTTGGAAAGATGAAAGTTCGTGATTGGTAAATAGAATACAGAGTATCCCCGTGGCTATGATAGTTGTATATATGAGTGTAGCTACCATCGGCCAGCCATGTGATTGAGTTACTCGTTCTCCCTTCGACACTGAATCTACTATCTTGATCTTCTAGTCGTTGGAGTCCGAGAATGATTCAAATTTTTCCCTTGATCAAATGCCAACCTAGGAGACTACCTATTCTCAAGAGATCGATTGTTGTGAGCCTCCCAAAATTTTAGGGTATACGAGGATTACCGATTGATTAGATTAATTTGCATTAGGATGATAATTTGTCCATGGACTCCCACTTTCCCTTTAGATCATTTCGTGTCCCCGGCCGTGCCATTAATATTCGGAGCACGAGACCGGTTGTTACCTCCCAACAAATTTTATATGCAAGGTCTAGACAAGTCCACATTCATGTAGGTATATCATGTCCCACTCAAACCCGTCCCCTTGTACTTTATTTTTGTGTTACGACTTTCAGGTTAAAAGGACTAGCTATAACCTTTACCATAGTACCTACCCGGTCTACTTTCCGACTTCCACCAGAGCCTCAACCTTGACTCAATTCAATCGACCCAACATATGGTTGTGATCTACTCGAAGCCCACTACGCACATGCCACTAGTATGCCACCCAATTGAGGCCTCATGTGCTACTTAAACACAAAAGTCACTGAAGGCGCATTTTTGGGCCTTAGGAACCTAGCTAACCAACCTGACTAGCAACTAGCTCAAACACTTGAATAAAAGCCTATTCTAGAATACCCTAATCTAGCAGGAATAGTTTTATCATTGGAGTCTTGTCCAGTCCATATAGATCGCAATCCAAGGTTTACCCAACCAACCATTGATGTCCAATCATGAGACCCATTAAAATCCATCCAGACATACTACCATACATGGACAATAAAACTGAACTATTTAAAATAGGCCCCATACCTATTAGGTAGTCCCCACCTCTTAGAATATGAAGTCATACGTAACCCTTATTCCATCTACCTAGAAGTCGAGATACGATCTTGAATTGCATTCGTATCCCTTGCTCGTGTGTTTAAATAACCACAGAAAAGATCACAATCTTGATTTCTCAAATTCAGTCCTATTTTGGAATGTTGTCTAGAACTCCGAGAACGGAATTTCTGTATTGCACGGATTGCTAGCCCCTCTAAAAAAACAAGTGTCCTTCGATTTAGCAAGTGACTAGACTAGAGTAGCCCCATCTAGCAAATAAGTCAATGGTCAGTAAACTTTCTTTCTACTTGTATCATTGGAAACTTTCTACCACTCTGGAAACTTCATATTCGCTCTCGATTATTTTCCCTTATCTTCATGCCCTTTCTATTGCGGAACGATGAATGGTCAGGCTTATTTGAGTTTACTAATACTTCTTAGCCACTTGTGTAAATTTGTTGCTTGTTAATTTTTGGGTTGCTTGATAGATAGGAGAGGATTATAGATACATAAGCAGTAGATATCTATTTGTAGAAATTTTAGCAAGTAGTGGGATAATTTTTAAAGTTTTCGTGACATGAGATTTGAGGGAGTAGTGTGACCAAAGGTGGGTAGAAGTCCTCAGAGTTTCGTAGTTACAAAATGTCTAGGTGGAGGATATAAACTGTTTTGAGGAATTGAAAATTCGAGGAGATTAAGGTAATGGTAGATTTCCTTTTTGAATTTAAAAAAATAGTTACAAATTAGAATTTCGAGGACGAAATTATTTTAAGGTGGATAGATTTGTAGCTCCCCTTCCCGAAAATTTTGAAAATATTTTATTAATATTTATTATATTTAAATGGTGACTTTTATATCTTATAAATATTATTTCTAGTGATATGCAGTGACTTTTGTGTAAAATAGGCCTTCGTATATTTTAGAATTTTTAGACTGTACATATTGGTATATACGCCTTTATTTAATTTATTGAATATCGTGATTATTATTATTATTATTATTATTTTTTAATTAATATAAAACTTCAGTATTCATATTAATTACTAACTTTATCTTTTATTTAATATTCTATCTAATAGCCTTGTTATAATCACATTAGGTAAACTGGTACAAAGTATTTATTTAAATATCTTAGAAATGTTTTGGGGATTTTCTACGATTTTTGTATATGTATTTAGAATATATTAGTGTATATACATATATATACGTATATATATATATATATATATATATATATATATATATATATATATATATATTTTATATAAGAACTTATATATATGTATATGTATATATATACAGCTATATGTGTAGATGTATGTATATATAAATATACAGCTATATGTGCAGATGTATGTATATATAAATATATATATTATACATTATACATGGGTGTATGTATGTATAAATGTATATAAATATATGTACGTAGGTGTATATATATATAAATAAATATGTGTCACGCCCCAGAACCAGAATACTGGAGAGCGGGGGCAGACATAGCCAGCTACGTATATTGAAATGGAAACCACCTCGATATACGGTCATGGCTGTCTAGATATGTGAGGGTTTTCTACAAGCCAACAGTCTCTTATGGTTATGAACAAGCCTAGTGTCTCAATCACCACAAGTAAGTAAAGTCGCAAGATGTATGATCATTAAATATACAATAATAAGGCATCCCAAATATTACATATTCAGCTGATCATGAAGCTAGTCATTACAAAATGTTAGGACTAGCAAGAGTTTAGTCATACATGATCAACCCTAGGATTTGTTAATCATGTTTACAGCCCGTAGGCAGACAGTATGTAAAAGTGCATCGAGCTAACAGGTGCTCGTCGACTAAACGCCTCAAAAGAATAGTTTTACAATAAAGTGGGCAAGACAAAAAAGGAAAACCCACTCTTGGCCCGGATTCCGTCTAGTGTTCACCATTGGGCTGGAAGCTTGGTAGATCCTCGGGAGCTTCTCCGAAATCTGGCCACACAAAACCAGCTGGGTCAACCCCAGAAAGAGCAAGTGCCACAAGGGAGCCACGAAATAAGAACAAAAGCCAGCAATCAGTACAGAAAATATAATATTAAAACTAGAACTTACGAAAACATGCCAAGGTGATATACGATGAGATAACCATGGGGCTATTCCGATAACCAGGTTACAACCCATAAACCAAACAAGGACCGGGGTTGTAACACTTCATCTGAACAGAACTTGGTTTCCCACCATTTATCGACAAAATAATAATGTAAGCAATCCAGACAGGAAGCAATCTTGCGTGGGATCAAGATATGACTAGACTGGTTATACCTCATTCAATCAATCACGGCCAAGCAGATACTACGGCTTACTACTTTAACTAACTAGGGTTATCACAGGCCTAATTACTAACAAGATGCAGTAAGATTGTTCCACAGCCACAAGCCCTGCAGACCATCCAGGCTACCCAGGTCAAAAATTAGGGGTTGAATTCAGGTGGGTACATCCCCCAGAAGACAAATGTACCCTTAGGTGACTTAGAGGGTGCAACACTCGACGGTGCGCTGGAAATGTGCCCTACTCGACGGCAGGCTACAGATCCCAAGAGCGCCCAGGTAACGGGATTGCCTGTAGCTGTGTCATCTCTTCATGACTAATGTGTTATTCTAGTTATTAACCTTAATCCATTTAGTAGGTACTCCTGACCGTGGTACTCAGGAGTCCCATCCTAGACAAGATGCAAGACTGGACAAGTGGATTAACAAGCAAGCAAGAAGAACCACCCACGGTGTCAAGGCAGGTCAAGTTAAGTTATCAAGATAAATCATGTCAGGGTACTTGTCAGGAGTGCGCCACGACGGGCCACTATCATGCAGGTTGGTCATGTCAGGAGTGCACCACTACTGGTCACTGTCGTGTTATGCTAGTGCCTTGTGATACCAAGCCATGTAAAATAGTCATTCCAAACATATTAAGTAAAAGCAAGTTCATGACAAAAGGTGTAAGGATATAAAATGGGCATAAAATACCTCATAAAATATCAAAATACGGGCCAGGGGGGATGCGTACGCATAAAAGCACGCACGCAGGGGGGATGCATACGCAATAAAACACGCACGCAGGAGGGCCGCGTACGTGAAAGTCACGCACGTAGGAGAGCTGCGTTCGTGAAAAGTCACGCACGCTCAAGGGGCACAGTATACGTGAAAGTCACGCACACTCGGGGAGCAGCGTACGTGAAAAGTCATGCACGCTCCAGGAAGCAGCTGCGTGAAAAGTCACGCACGCTCCAGGAAGCAGCTGCGTGAAAAGTCATGCACGCTCCAGGAAGCAGCTGCGTGAAAGGTCACGCACGCTCCAGGAAGCAGCTGCGTGAAAAGTCACGCAGGCTCCAGGAAGCAGCTGCGTGAAAAGTCACGCAGGCTCCAGGGGACACGCTTCCAACAGGAAGCGTACTCAAGTCTGCATACGCAGCACTAAAGAGCGCATGTAGCTCAGTGTGCATGAGCTAAACAGCTCTGCACACTGCTCACTGTCTTCTCCAAACAGCAAGAACACTAAGGAAGAACCCAAGGCTTCAAAATACCATAACTTGGCCATCCGAACTCCAAATCCAGATTTTCAAAGCTCTAACTTGGGTGAAACAGAATGCTCTTCCACAAGGAAACATCAAAACTCATAGAAAACCAACTTAAATAGATCAAACCATGCAAAAATCTGAAAATAGGAAAACTTAGATCTATGACAATGGGGGCTTCAAATCATAAAAACCTAAGTTCTAGTGTTGATCTCCATGTCCTAATCTAGCAAAAGGACCAAGAAAATATGGTTCTCACGAAGTGGCAAGATGCACTTGCCTAGGGTTAGGAGAGTTGTGGAGGAAGGAGAAGAAGAAGAAATTAATGGAGGTTATGAATGAAGAGAGAGAGTGTTAGGTTGGTTTTAATGAGGGTGGTTATGGTGGAATGAAGGGGGAGCATAGGCTAAGGTGTTCCAACACATAAAACCGAACCAAACCGAACCATCCCCAAATAAAATCAAGCCAAGCCCAAAACCCAAAATACGAGAAATACCGAAATTCTACCAGTTGAGAAAAATAAAATACATGCCAAAATCCAGATACGAGTATAAATACGAAATACAGGAAAATACGGGAAATACGAAAAATGAGGGTGACAACTCTACCCACCTTAAAAGAATTCCGTCCTCGAAATTTAATCAAGGAGCTAGAGATTGCCTCAACAAGCTACACTAAGCACAGGCAAGCTACACTAAGCAGTTCAATCATACAAGCATACAATGCAAGCAAGGAAGGGAAAATGTAAGGCATAAGAAAGATATTATACCTCACGAGTCAAACAGGTAGGGATATCGCGATCGGATGTCGTCCTCACGCTCCCACATTGACTCACCCAGAGAGTGATGACCCCAAGCAACACGGACTAATTTAATAGTCTTATTCTTGAGTATCTTTTCCCTTTGGTCCAAAATAGACACGGGCCTCTCCTCATACGAAAGGTTGGTACCAACAACCAATTCCGAATGGTCTAGGATGTGGCTCGGGTCTGGAATATACCGTCGTAATTAGGACACATGGAATACATCATGTACCTCACTTAGCGACGACGGAAGAGCGAGGCGATAGGATACATCTCCTACTCGTTCTAGAATATCGAACGGCCCTATATACCTAGGACTAAGCTTTCTCCGCACGCCGAAGTGAATGACGCCGCGGTTAGGCGAGATCCTAAGGAATACATGGTCGCCGACAGTAAATTCTAAGGAACGCCGATGAGCATCGGCCCAATGGCGCTGGCGGTCCTGGGCAACTCGGAGGTGATCTCTGACCTTCCTGACCACTTCAACCGTCTGGAAAATCAACTCGGGTTCGAGCATCTGCCTCTCTCCGACATCGTCCCATGCTAGCGGGGATCTGCATTTCCTGCCATAAAGAGCCTCGAAGGGTGCCATCTGGATACTGGCCTGATAACTGTTGTTGTACGAGAATTCCACCAGGTGCAGATGATTCTCCCATGAACCACCGAAGTAAAGGGTACAAGATCTCAACATATCTTCAAGAGTCTGGATTGTGCGCTCTGATTGACCATCCGTCTGTGGGTGATAAGCTGAGCTGAACTGAAGATGAGTCCCTAAACTCTTCTGTAAGCTGCGCCAAAAGTGTGATGTGAATCTTGAATCCCTGTCTGAGGTAATGCTGACTGGCACACCGTAAAGCCTGACGATCTGCCTGAGATACATCTCTGCTAGCTACGCCGTCGACTGTCCAACTCTGAATGGGAGAAAGTGGGCCACCTTGGTAAGCCTGTCCACAATTACCCAAATAGCATCTCTGCCGACCGAAGATCTGGGCAATCCGGTCATGAAATCTATGGTTATATGTTCCCATTTCCATTCTGGGATCGGTAAGGGTTGAAGAAGTCCAGCGGGCCTTTGATGTTCAGCTTTAACCTGTTGGCAAACCAAACACCGAGAGACAAACCGGGCTATCTCCCTCTTCATGCCATTCTACAAAAAATGCTGACGAATATCACGGTACATCTTCGTACCACCCGGATGAATAGAATACAGTGAACTGTGGGCTTCTGCCATGACTTCCTGTCTGATATCTCCACTGGGTACACAAAGACGAGTGTCGTGCCGAAGTGTACCATCTTCATGGATACATAACTCTGGCCTTCTTCCTGCTTCACACTCTGCTCTGAGTCGCTGGATCTTGGAATCTGTTGACTGCGCCATCCGGATTCTCTCAACTATGCTGGACTGAACCTGTAGACTGGCCATCAATGCCACGCTGGTTGGAAGAACCACTTCAATTCCCATCTTCTGAAGATCTGCCAATAATTCTGGTTGCGCCGTCAGGAGATAAACTCTGGCTCTCCTGCTCAATGCATCTGCTACAACGTTGGCCTTCCCGGGATTGATACTGCAAATCCACATCATAATCCACCAATAGCTCGTGCCATCTTCTCTGCCGCATATTAAGGTCCTTCTGGGTGAAAACATACTTCAGGCTCTTATGATCAGTAAAGATCTCCACTCTATCTCCGTACAAGTAGTGTCTCCACAACTTCAAAACAAACACTACCGCCGCCAATTCCAAGTCGTGGGTCGGGTAATTCTTCTCATGATCACGTAGTTGGCGTGACGCATAAGATATTACCTTCCCATGCTGCATCAAGACACACCCCAATCCTCGGTCTGAAGCATCGCAATAAACCGTGAATCCTCCGGTCCCATCTGGAAGGGTGAGAATGGGAGCCGTTATCAAACCTCGCTTCAACTTCTCAAATGATTCCTGGCACTCTGCTGTCCAAACAAACGGCACATCCTTGCGGGTCAACTGGGTCATCGGTGCTGAAATCCTTGCGAAATCTGAAACGAACCGCCGGTAGTAGCCGGCCAATCCAAGAAAGCTGCGAACCTCTGCCACTGAGCTGGGTACCGGCCACGACTCGATAGCCACAATCTTCTGGGGATCCACTTCCACACCTCCTCGGGTAATGATGTGACCCAAGTACGAAATACGATCGAGCCAGAACTCGTATTTACTGAACTTGGCGTACAACTGATGCTCCCGAAGCGTCTGAAGGACGACTCTGAGATGCTGCTCATGCTCTGCTTCACTCTTGCTGTAGACCAGGATGTCATCTAGGAACACGATCACAAATTGATCCAAATAAGGCATAAAAATGCGATTCATGAGGTCCATGAATACTGTCGGCACATTGGTCGCTCCAAAGGGCATAACAAGGAACTTCCAATGTCCATACCTCGATCTGAATGCTGTCTTCGGGATTTCCTGCTCTCTGACTCTGATCTGGTGGTATCCTGACCGCAAGTCGATCTTCAAGAACATTGAAGCCCCTCTGAGCTGATCAAACAAGTCATCTATCCTCGGAAGAGGGTATCGGTTCTTGATTGTCACCGAATTCAAGGTACGATAATCGACACATAGCCTGGACGTACCATCCTTCTTTTTCACAAGAAGCATCGGGGCTCCCCAAGGCGATCCACTAGCACGGATGAATCCCTTGGTCCTGAGTTCTTCAATCATCTTGTACAAAATCTCCAACTCCGAAGGTGCCATCCTGTAGACTCGCTCTGATACTGGTGCTGTCCCGGGAATCAAGTCTATAGTGAACTCAATCCCCGCTTTGGCGGCATCCCTGGAAGCTCCTCTGGAAAGACATCTGGAAACTCTTCAACTATCCGGGGCAACTGTACTGCTGATACTGTCATCCTCAACACTGGGGAAGATGGCTCCACTGCTCCTCTGGAAAATGAGAACTCTGGCTCACCTGGAATACTAAAGACAACTCTGCCAATATGGTAGTCTATCCTAGCATACTGGTTCCTCAACCAATCCAGGCCCAGGACTACATCATAGTCTGCTATAGGAAACTCTATGAATCTAGCGGGGAACTCCCTACCGCTAACTACGATCCGACACGAGGAAAATACGTGATCTACTCCCACAAGACCATTACCAGTAAGTATATTGAGCCTCACTGATAATGACTCGGGCTCCAATCCTATCCGTGTCGCGAATCGTACAGACATAAATGAATGCGATGCACTAGAATCAAACAATACCGAAGCTGGAAAGGAGTTGACGAGAATAGTACCTGCCACAACCTCTCCTGGTGCAACTTCTTCTTCCATAGCCATCATCATGGCCTGACCTTGTCCTCTGGCTGCTGGTCTCCTCTGCTGGAAACCTCTCTGCCTATTCTGGGTCTGAGCTTGGGCTTGTGCATACTGCTGGAGGTGTTGTTGCTGGAATGCCTGAGACTGAGGCGGCAAGGGCCTCGAAGACTGATACCGCTGCTGCAGAACTGGTGCTGGGGCAGGTCCTCTCACCGAAGAGCTAGAAGGGTTGGATGCAGATGAACCACCCCTATTTGGGCAAGCCCCTATCCTATGATCTGCTGCTCCACAAGCCAGGCACAATCCTTGCGCCCTGTGACAGTCTGCCTCCACATGCCCTGGCTTCCCGTAATGAGAACATCCCATCGCGGAAGTCTGTTTCTGCTTCTGCTGTTACGGGTACGTCGGGGTCGAATGCTGAACCGACGTAACTGAGGCCGCCCGCCTCGGAGTTCCAATGGTCAAACTTCTAGCTGCCGGGGCTAGAGCTGATGACTGGTGCATCTGACTGTGGGACCGCTTCCTTCCTCCGGTCCTATCCACGATCCTCTGGAAGGTATACTCATGCCTCCTAGCTGCCCTCAAGACTGCGTCGAATGTCTGGTGCTCGAACTGCTTAACCGCCAACAAGATCTCCAAATGCAGTCCCTGCTAGAACCGCTGGGCCCTATCAAACTCGGTCGCCACCAAGGTAGGGGCAAACCTACTGAGCCTAGAAAACTCCGATGCATAACTGTCGACCGTCCTGCCTCCTTGCTTCAAGTTGGTAAATCTGGTCTGCAGGTCGTACCGAGCCACAGCATCAAAGTACTTCGTCTGGAATCTCTCTCTAAACACTGCCCAAGCAATGGATGCCACTAATCCCATGGCTTGCGCCGTCCACCAACTGTGAGCTAAGTCCAACAACTGTAGGCGCACCACCGCCACCTTCTCATTCTCGGGTGTCCTGGCTGCCTCCAGAACCACCTCGGTATCCTGAAGCCATGCATCCGCGGCAATCGCATCCTCGCTGCCGTCGAAGAAAGGAGGGTTCAAGCGCTTGAAGCTGTTAGCCCCTGGTTTCCTGGATGTTCGCCTCGGGTCAAAGCATCTTGAACTGTCTGGTGCAGGGCATCGCTCCGACGATCCTGGAAAGCTGTCAAGGTTCTGATGAGGCCTACTAAGGTACCATCATCGGGCCCTGCGAGCTGGACGGGCCGAACTGGTGACTCTCCTCCAGTAGGTATCACTCTGGAGGCTACCCCGGAATACTGGGCTTGATCCCCAGGTTGCTGCTGGTCCACGGGAGGTGCTCCTCCTTGCTGATTGGCAGGGTCAGGTACAGTGCCGCTGAAGAAGACGACACAGGGAAACAATAAGGAAGGACCAGGACAGATCAACGATACAAGCTTTTAATCAGGGCAAGAATTTCAGGGATTAGAAAATATGGGCGGAGATCAACGGCGAATACTGATTGAGACATCTATTTGGTAAACCCTCACATTTCTTGATTTACAAGACCTGCATGGGCCACTACTTAAACCATGTCACGCCCCAGAACCAGAATACTGGAGAGCGGGGGCAGACATAGCCAGCTACGTATATTGAAATGGAAACCACCTCGATATACGGTCACGGCTGTCTAGATATGTGAGGGTTTTCTACAAGCCAACAGTCTCTTATGGTCATGAACAAGCCTAGTGTCTCAATCACCACAAGGAAGTAAAGTCGCAAGATTTATGATCATTAAATATACAATAATAAGGCGTCCCAAATATTACATATTCAGCTGATCATGAAGCTAGTCATTACAAAATGTTAGGACTAGCAAGAGTTTAGTCATACATGATCAACCCTAGGATTTGTTAATCATGTTTACAGCCCGTAGGCAGACAGTAAGTAAAAGTACATCGAGCTAACAGGTGCTCGTCGGCTAAACGCCTCAAAAGAATAGTTTTACAATAAAGTGGGCAAGACAAAAAGGAAAATCCACTCTTGGCCCGGATTCCGTCTAGTGTTCACCATTGGGCTGGAAGCTTGGTAGATCCTCGGGAGCTGCTCCGAAATCTGGCCACACAAAATCAGCTGGGTCAACCCCAGAAAGAGCAAGTGCCACAAGGGGGCCACGAAATAAGAACAAAAGCCAGCAATCAGTACAGAAAATATAATATTAAAAGTAGAACTTACGAAAACATGCCAGGGTGATATACGACGAGATAACCATAGGGCTATTCCGATAACCAGGTTACAACCCGTAAACCAAAAAAGGACCGGAGTTGTAACACTTCATCTGAACAGAACTTGGTTTCCCACCATTTATCGACAAGATAATAATGTAAGCAATCCAGACAGGAAGCAATCTTGCGTGGCATCAAAATATGACTAGACTGGTTATACCTCATTCAATCAATCACGGCCAAGCAGATACTACGGCTTACTACTTTAACTAACTAGGGTTATCACAGGCCTAATTACTAACAAGATGCAGTGAGATTGTTCCACAGCCATAAGCCCTGCAGACCATACAGGCTACCTAGGTCGAAAATTAGGGGTTGAATTCAGGTGGGTACATCGTCCAGAAGACAAATGTACCCTTAGGTGACTTAGAGGGTGCAACACTCGACGGTGCGCTAGAAATGTGCCCTACTCGACGGCAGACTACAGATCCCAAGAGCGCCCAGGTAACGGGATTGCCTGTAGCTGTGTCATCTCTTCATGACTAATGTGTTATTCTAGTTATTAACCTTAATCCATTTTAGTAGGTACTCCTGACCGTGGTACTCAGGAGTCCTATCCTAGACAAGATGCAAGACTGGACAAGTGGATTAACAAGCAAGCAAGAAGAACCACCCACGGTGTCAAGGCAGGTCAAGTTAAGTTATTAAGATAAATCAGGTCAGGGTACTTGTCAGGAGTGCGCCACGACGGGCCACTATCATGTCAGGTTGGTCATGTCAGGAGTGCACCACTACTGGTCACTGTCGTGTTATGCTAGTGCCTTGTGATACCAAGCCATGTAAAATAGTCATTCCAAACATATTAAATAAAAGCAAGTTCATGACAAAAGGTGTAAGGATATAAAATGGGCATAAAATACCTCATAAAATATCAAAATACGGGCCAGGGGGGATGCGTACGCATAAAAGCACGCACGCAGGAGGGATGCATACGCAATAAAACACGCACGCAGGAGGGCCGCGTACGTGAAAGTCACGCACGTAGGAGAGCTGCGTTCGTGAAAAGTCACGCACGCTCAAGGGGCACAGTATACGTGAAAGTCACGCACACTCGGGGAGCAGCGTACGTGAAAAGTCACGCACGCTCCAGGAAGCAGCTGCGTGAAGAGTCACGCACGCTCCAGGAAGCAGCTGCGTGAAAGGTCACGCACGCTCCAGGAAGCAGCTGCGTGAAAAGTCACACAGGCTCCAGGAAGCAGCTGCGTGAAAAGTCACGCAGGCTCCAGGGGACACGCTTCCAACAGGAAGCGTACTCAAGTCCGCGTACGCAGCGCTAAAGAGCGCGCGTAGCTCAGTGTGCGTGAGCTAAACAGCTCTGCACACTGCTCACTGTCTTCTCCAAACAGTAATAACACTAAGGAAGAACCCAAGGCTTCAAAATACCATAACTTGGCCATCCAAACTCCAAATCCAGATTTCTAAAGCTCTAACTTGGGTGAAACAGAATGCTCTTCCACAAGGAAACATCAAAACTTATAGAAAACCAACTTAAATAGATCAAACCAGGCAAAAATCCGAAAATAGAAAAACTTAGATCTATGACAATGGGGGCTTCAAATCACAAAAACCCAAGTTCTAGTGTTGATCTCCATGTCCTAATCTAGCAAATGGACCAAGAAAATATGGTTCTCACGAAGTGGAAAGATGCACTTGCCTAGGGTTAGGAGAGTTGTGGAGGAAGGAGAAGAAGAAGAAATTAATGGAGGTTATGAATGAAGAGAGAGAGTGTTAGGTTGGTTTTAATGAGGGTGGTTATGGTGGAATGAAGGGGGAGCATAGGGCTAAGGTGTTCCAACACATAAAACCGAACCAAACCGAACCATCCCCAAATAAAATTGAGCCAACCCAAAACCCAAAATACGAGAAATACCAAAATTCCACCAGTTGAGAAAAATAAAATACATGCCAAAATCCAGATACGAGTATAAATACGAAATACAGGAAAATACGGGAAATACGGAAAATATGGGTGACAATATGTGTATACATATATTTGTATATATAAATAGATATATGTATATATATTAGTTTTAATAAATGGTATAGTAAAAGAAAAAAATAATCTTAAAAGCAAGTCAGCCCCAGCCCAACAATGGGCCCAGCCCGAAACCCCCATTGGCCGAGCCGACCCCTGAGTTACTATTAGTAGCAAAATTTGTAAACAGTAGCCTCCCAGTGCAAAACCCGCATATATTGTATATAAATACGATCGAGAGAGTAGAGGGAGTTCGAGCAAAAACCCTAATCCAACTTCTCCCCGACCTCGCCAACGCCCATGCACGCCCCACCACCTGCGGCAGCCTGTCGCCGTCGGGCATCGCCGAAACTGCCGCCCGAACCCAACCACGTGCGCACAGACAGAGCATTGACAGCAATAGCAACCACCAGCGAAGCCACCTTTACAACGCAATTTCGACCGCGTCGCTCAACCAAATTCTGTTCCGTTTGATCAGGTACAAACCCTACCTATCCACCTTCAAATCCATTAGATATGTCTGGATGTAAACGAGTAGGAATCGACCCAAAAATTGGCATGAAGTTGACCCAAAAATCTGTTCTTAGACAGAACACATCCGATCCAAACACACTGTTTGGAAGGCTATTTATTTGTAACCAATTAGATATTCACAAAATCTATTTAGATAGGTTTTTAGTCAACATATACAGCTTCGAAATCCTTTTTGTAGTTCCTAATTTCATCAAGATTTCAAAAAGATATCAGTTGTTAAAAACTGAGAAAAATATGTTTTTCTAAAACTAAATTTCAATAAAATCCTTCTACACGACGTGCATCCCGCCAATCAGGACAACGTGGTCGCGAACCGGAAGCATCGAAAGCTGCGTAACGACTTCGTGGTCGTGCGGGCTTTGACGGAATTCAAATTGGTCGCGTGTGCGTGAAGAATTTGATGCGTATCCGTCAAAATTCACCGTATCGACCACTTTGGACAAACTCCAATTACTTTGTGCACGCTCGTTAGATCGAGTCAAAACTTGCGCCAGCAGGACCGTATCATTTTTTTGGTCTTGTATGCCAAGTTTGGTCCGATTCTAAGACAGTTGAATTGGAACGCCGTTTTGCGAGCTCCACGGTCCCACTCAACGGGCAATTTTGTACACGGCTCGCGAAATCCAACTTTGGACATACGGTTGGTTTCGTATCAGAAAACCGGACCTGTTGAAATATAGTTTGACGACTTTAGAGATCGTTGACTCTGGCACGCTTTTCGGTACAAAGCGGGTCCAACGACGGATATCGTTTTTGCCCGAAATTATCGTTTTGCTCCTGTGTCCAGAATTGGACTTAAGGACAGGCAATCCTAGCTAATTTGAGAACGTTGGTACTATTTATTTCAGCATTTGGAGACTTCTGCATGTGTTGATTGATTGTGGCTCATTGAGTGGTATATTATTATTGGTTTCACCAGCTAAGGACCTCAGGCAAGTACACTTTCTGATTGCTTTCCGATTTGTAGTAGTCTTTTCATTTCATGTCTATACATATATCTTGCTGCTTGTTGACACGCTCGTCACACGGAGTAGTCGGGAGAGGAAATATCTTAGTAGACATGTGGACTACCCAGAACTATCCCATGAGTCTATTCTTGAATAATAGCAGTTGTACACGACACGTGCAGGGTGCCGGATTTACCCCCTAGTCGTTCACATGTCGAAACGGATATTTCACACCACATAGGTAGATATCTTTTATTTATTTTTTATTTTCTTCTCTACCGTGCCATGTCATCAGTTACTTTCTAGCATTCATATTCCATATGTTATTTTCATGTCTTGTTAATTCTATTATATTTTTGTATTGCCGTCGGTTTGTGTGCTTGTTCCATTCCTGACTGGAAACCAATATTTTTCAGGTTTAGCCGTGATCATTCTTAGCACTGGGAAGTCATGGGTATGCTGAGGTCAACCTAGAAGTAGATAGCCACTGTATCATTTTCATAAATTGTAAAACCTTGCATTTTCTTTAATTATAAATGTTGTAATAAATGTAGAAATGTGAATGAGCCGCAAATATTGTATTTTGAGCATTTATTTCTTGCAGGCTTGACAACGTTCTACCGTCGACTCTGTGGCGTAGGCTGGCTTGGACACGTCTCGTATCCGAAAAGCGGGTGCAGGTCGTGACATTAAGGGTTAAAGTTAGTCATGATAACATGCAAAGGAGTAATATGGTACCAAAAGATAGGTTTGGAGAGTAGGTTGAGGGCAAGATTTGAGAGAGCGAGTTAGTTTCACAATTAAATAAGCAATTTGAGAGTTATGATAGTAAGTGTAGGGCCGGGAAAGAGGACGAGGAGTTTAGGATGGAGATATAGCAACATTGAGTGATAATGGTCATAATTGGTAGGTTAGCTGGAGGAAATAAGTGCCTTCGTCCTTCCAAAATCGGTGAACGCGAAAACGATATAAGGAGTTCAATGAAGACGTTATCAATTACGAATATATGGTTCAAAGGCGGCTAAATAATTTCAAAGGAATTGTCAAGGCGGTCGTCGATGGGATTCTAAAGGCCAAGTTTAATTATTTTCCATCCACGTAGAATAATAGATAAAAGTGAACCAAAGTGCACTAGGTTGATCAGACCATCATGCACTGGTTCTGAGTAGACAATACGTTAGTGGATGCCTCCAACAACATATGTCATGAACAAGCTTGAGCTTACAAAAACTAGGCTACATTAGCATCATTAGTCTAGATAGTAAAAAATATAGGCATATGAGATTTAAGATTGAAATAAAGTAGAATCAGCTCAATTCCTTAAGTCTTTAAGTCATATCCTGTGTTGGTCTCCAAACAGTCGTCATACCGTCTTCGTTTCCAAGTCCTTGGTTGACTAGATGGGTTAGGGTCCTCTAAATTCTAGAATCTAAGTAAACTTGAGAATACAGGTCACAAGGATAAAGGGATTGCTAGGTCACAAGGCATTCTACCCAACTTAAAATAATTAAACTAAGGGCATTTGGGGTATCTAACTAGTAGGGTCAATCTCTAGCAAGCACGAAGGGAAGATAAGAATAATGATAAGAGGAATCAAGCAAGATGCAATTGATAAGTCGAATTGGTAATTCGAATATGGGATCGAGGAAAGAGGTCAAGTATGTGGATGAGATCTTAGACTTCTAATCATATACACAGGCCTTCTTGGTACGGTAAAGTAACCAAACAATTTATCTTGACCTGCAAGGGCCACCACAAAAACATGGAATGCCCCAGTCCCAAAATACGTAGGACTAGGAACGTAGACATGCCAGCTGTATTCATACGAAGTACATGGGTCTCGTATGGATACATAAGATGTAAATGCAGTAAAACCATGACTAATCTCATCCACACAAAATAAATAAACAAAAGATATCATATAATGATAATGAATTATCTTGATACAATATGTTGGGCAGAGACAAATCCACTACCAACAAGTAAAGAAAAAATACATAAGAAAAGAAATAAATTTGGCGAGCGAAGCGAAGACGATCAAAGTAAAATCATCCTCGAAGAAATAGAGATGATCATGGCCATGGCTAGAACACCTGCGAAAGACAAGAGCACACACCTAGAGAGATAACCAGGTCCTCAGAGGGACGTAACAAGATACATAATATCATGCCATAATAACTGAATAAATATTGCTCAGATAAATAAGTCAATTGAATTATAACATGGTCCAATACACACCTATTGAACTAGCTTACCATCCCCCAACCAAACAAGGACATGAGATGGTAACTAATTTATGATGATGTGTCTTTTCATGATATGAATCCAATATGGTATCCGGACCCCAACAAGGTTCAATACCTTCTCATCGAAGTAGTAAGCCATACCTACAACCAAACAAGGACAAGATGTGGAAAACTAATCCGCGCAAGTTATTATTCCAAGCCACGGTCAGATACAAGTACCCAAACCAAAAGTACTCATATCTAACGGATAAGGGCGCCTAACCAATCTAAGTGAATGCAGTTTTAAGAACAGTTCATGGTCGCATGACTACCGGGTCAAGTCAAGAAAATACCAATACAATACAATACCTCAGTAGCGAGTCACAACACCATATACTATTCCTCAGTATCGAGCGAGTCTATAGCATATAAGCTACCTATCGTTCCTCAGTAGCGAGCGAGTCTACGATAGATAGGGTGGTAGTCAACTTCCAATCATGTTCTCCCCGCCCAATGCCAACTCATAACTGCTAAGTCTTCTAACATGCAATTCTATTAGCAGTTATTTCCTAACGTACGGATTATACGTACTGGTGGCCAGCCAATCACGCATGTCCAAGTCCTATACGTGACTCACAACAACGTGGTATAAATGTGTCAAGGCTTTTGAATGCAACACACAAGGTGATCCCTTAAATCTAGGTTTAATATGTAAGAAAAATAATATATAGCAGAAAATATAACTAAACAGTAAGTTCTAACAGGTTATGCCATGTATCACAGTTTATTTTGCATAAAGAAAATAATAAATATTGCATGAAATATGAGCTAAAATAAATAAACAGTAAATGGCAAGGCGTCTTGCTTGGTAGGACGCCTGATGTGCTGCAATAATCACGGTGGCACGAACTGCGACTTCGGTGCAACAACTATACGAGGAGACCTCTGTTGATGGCACGGGCAGTTCCATTGGGTTCAGAAGGGTCAAATTAGTTAGGTTCGACATAAGATAGTCTAGAATTGGTAAAGGAATAGGAAAGATGTGCTTAGCCACGGGCATAAGGAAAATCAAAGGAAAAATAATTGAATAATATATATACGATTTTAGAAAACTAAATACTTAAAGATATATTTACTATTAAAACAATTTTGATAAATTTTTGAAAATAGAGGAATAAATAGATATAGGCTTATAACCCAAAGTTTGTATAGCTATACTTATAATAGAAACTTGTACTTCAAAAACAAGATGTTTTAAATAATTATTCGAAGATATTAGTAACTTATTTAGGCCAAAACTATATCCCTATCAAATAGAATATTTAGATTTAGAAATCTATATTTTTATTAGTAAGAATGTGTTTTTAGGTAAATGTTCCAAAAATCAGTTCAGGCAAAATATTGTAGGTTTGTGAAACTAATTTTGTTAACAACTATCTATATATTTTTATTTTACGAATATAAAACTAGAGAAAAATATATATATATATATATTCTTTTGCTACACTTCATATTTTGAAAAATAGCTTTAACCACCATACCACACATATAGTTTTAAAATACTAATATTTTTTTAAAGTAATAACTATTCTACTAATAATCGCAATCATATTTTTACTAACTAATAACAATAAAATAAACTATTAACAAATAATTATAATAATAATATAAGAATAATAGCCATAAAAATATCTAATACTAAACATAGCTGCATCATGCTGCTTCCACCTTTCCGAGGAGAATAAAAATCTAGAAAAAGAGAGAATGAGAGAGAGAGAGAAATAAGTACTGTAGAGTTATAGGCGGAGGAGTGAGAGAGCGGGGGGGAAAGACGAGGGTTCTATCGGCGGCTGGAGGCGAGGCCGAGCGCGGCGCGGGAGCGAGGGGAAGAGGGCGGAGACGCAGCAAAAAAGGGGACGAAGGGTCGGCGGCGAGCGGCAAGCCGAAGGGTTCTCGGTGGAGGGGTGCTCGCGTCTCCGACACGGTGGCGAGCGAAAGGGTCGGGCGACTAGCGGCATGCCGGAGGGTTCTCGGTGGAGTGGTGCTCGCGCCTCCGGCGCGGTAGCGAGCGAGATCGGGAGGGCACTCGCGGCAAGATGGCCGAAGTGCGGCTAGGGGTGGCCTTGGGTGGTGGTGTGGTCGAGCTGTGCGAGGATCTGGCAGGGAGACGGCAGAGGAAAGAGGAGCTGTCGGGAATGAGAGGCGGTAGGAGGCTTCGGTGGGCGCGAGCGGAGATCGAGGCGACGAGGGCGGTCGCCGGCGAACTGGCGCGACAAAGCATGGCGGAGGTAAGTCCTGGAGGTGGTGGTTTTTAAATTTTAGGGGTTTTGGTTGCTTTTGGTGATGACGTCGGCCGACGATGGTCGTGGTGGCGGTGGTGTTTTAGGGTGGAGAACGGTGGTGGTGGTGTGGCTATATTTTGTGGCGGTGGTGGTTATGATAATGGCAATGGGGACAGCACTGTGGTGGCGACGGGGACAGCGCCGTGGGGGCGTCGGTGATCCAGGGGGTGACCTTAGTAGAGGGGTGCTTGCGGCGTAGCTGTGGCGGCGCCGGCGACGAGTCACAGTGAGGAGGAGGATGGTAGCGGGCTGGCGGTGTCTTGGTGGTAGTTGGTCGGACTCTGGGTACATGGCCATTGGTCGGTGGTCAACAATAGTGCGAGCACTGGCTATTGGTCGAGAAGAAGGTTGTTCGAAGTAGACAAGGGTCGGGCGACGGCTAGGATTAGGTTTGGTCACGTCGGGGATGGCAATCGTGTCCTGCGTGACGCGGGAAGGGATTGTGAGTAGCACCGTGTCCGGGGTATTGGACATGGCGAGAAATCATTGTATCTGTAATATATAATCTAGTGGAAAGACACCCGGGGTCGGACCCGAGGCCGTCACGGCTGACACGAAAAAAGGTTGAACACCGACACGATGCACAGGTTTTGGTTTGTGGAAAATTTTATGGAAAAATTTGTGGAAGAATTTGTGAATGATAAAAATTTTATGGAGGAGTACCTGCCTATTTATAGGATATGGGAATTCCCAGTTGGATAAGGATTAGGAATATTTAAACCCAATTAGATAATTCAATCTATTAATTTAAATCAATTCAGTAAATTCAAATCCAAATCTAAATTAATTTAAATCTAGATAATCAAACTCAAATTAAGTATAAATTCTATCCTTAATTTTAAACTATTTAAAATCAAATCCATAAAATCTAATAAAAGATTTAAATTACCACAATAATTTCAAAATATATTTTCCAAAAATACTAATAATAATAATTTCAAAATTAATAAATATTTTAAAAAAAATAAACTAATAAATAATTATGAGATATGTATGCATAATTATTTATACAAAATTATGCTTTTCTAGTATACAATGAAATATAATTTATTATTAATAAATGTTATAAAGAAAAGGCTTAAAATAACAAACTTAGAAATTTGGTATAATGGCAAAAATAATAATTATATATATCACTTCGAAAATAGAAAATGTTTTTCTAAAAATATGTACGCTCGCACATATTTGCACTCGTCGAGCAATAAAGAAAAACAAAATCTTGCGCGTGACGTACAATACGTTATTGAGACGTTCAAATACAAGAAAATTAATCGGTACCAAATTTATAAAAAAATAGTAGAAATTTAGTGGTTTTACATGGGGGCCAAAATCAGAAAAAAGATTGCGGGATGGCATAACGCGACCCTATCCTCCGGTTGGAAGATTATTCTGATTCAGCACGTGCTCTTCTCCATACCAATTTACACCCTCGCCTCTTGCTCCCCTCCTAAGAAGGTCCTCACCTCCATCAAAAACCTCTTTGCCGGCTTCCTATGGAGGCACATTAACGGTCAGGATAAGCATTATTGGGCCAGTTGGGACATCATAGCCAGACCCAAGGCCGAGGGTGGCTTTAGATTTAGCATGCTGGCTCATGTTGTCGACGCTTGCTCGATGAAGTTATAGTGGAAGCTGCGAGAGGGAAGGATGATTTGGGCTCGTTTCGTGAAAGCCAGATATAAGCACACTCACCCGACCGTCGCTACCTCCAACAATAGATCATCTGCTTTTTGGCGACGCATCCTGATCAGTCGGCGTCTTACCGAGCCTTAGATCTGTCTCCAGCTGGGCTCGGACGAATCGTCTCTATTTAAAGAAAGATGGTCCGGGAACGACCTTATCTCCCCTCATCTGGATGCCCTCCAACAGCGTGATCAGAGACTTGTCGATGAATAACGGGGACTAGAATCAGGAGAGAACTAGGGCTTGGATTGGTGAGGAGGCCACGAAAGCTTTAGTCACATTAAGCTTGGCGGTTGGGACGGACCTAGACTTTCTGAGGTGGTCCATGTCGGCAAACGACTTACTCTCTAGCATCGGTGAGACGCAAGGTCCCCGGTAACAGAGTGCCATCCCCAATAATCGGGTCCTTCTAGCAGTCTTGCATCCCAAAAAAAGGCCCTTTCTGATTTATAAGGCGTTCCGCAAGAAGCTCTCCACCGACGATGCCCTCTCTACCATTGGCTTCAGTTTAGCATCCGCATGTCATTGCTTCCCAGAGCGACAGTCTGAAACAGTTGAACACATACTCATGTCCGGCGACCTAGCATCGAAGGTGTGGATTGATCTCTCCCAATACTATCGCATGGACCAGGTTGTTGGGGGCCTCAACGATCGTCTAGCCACTTGGGATAGTACCTCGTACGGCCACCAGATCGTTACGTCCGCCATCTTATGGGTCATTTGGAAGAACTGTAACAAATTCAAATATGAAGGACATCAATACACTTCCAATCAACTAGTCCGGGAGGTGCACAGACAGATCCTCAAGGTCAGCAAACACTGCAACCACGTCCGGAAGGGTTTCTGGTACTCCCGACCAGCTAACTTAGTCATTTTGCCCGAGGTCTTATCGGGCGCGGGTGTTGTATACCCCGGCCACTTCTTTATTTTTTAATTCTTTTTTACTCTTTCTGCTTACTTGTAAAGGCTTCAGCATTTTGCGCCTTGGTTATGAATATATGATATGGGGGTATTTTCATATATATATATATATATATATATATATATATATATATATATATATATATATATATATATATATATATATATATACTCTTTAGATGGTTATGTATATGTATAACCTGCTCTGGTACCAATTGTAGGACAGTTGAGCACCTCTAGGGATAAATAGAGTATGTGCGTGTACAGCGGAATAAATCTCGCAATTAAAAATTATGAACTATGACAAGTAAGAGCAACTGATATAAAAATAAATGAATCGTAGTAAAGTAAGAGTTAAGAAGATCAAACTCAGTGGCACAGCGATATATACTGGTTTCCCTCGTGGAGGACTAATTCTGTCTTGAGTACTCATGCTCGAAGTTAAGCCACTATGACACAAGCTTTAACTAAGTGCTTGCAACTCGTACAACATCGTGCTTGGGGACAAGTGCCCGACCAACTTCACAACACCGTGCTTGGTGACGAGTGCACGACCGACTCCAGAAGGCAATTTAAAAACTAGAACATTTTCTGAAATTAGCCTCCGAAATAACTCTTCACGACCAAACTCTAGATTAAACAAAAACTGTACTGGCATGGATAAGAATAGTATAGGCTAGATTTGAAAATGTAGATCGTAGAAAACTCTTTGAAAGGAATAGAGAAAAGAATGAATGAGTGAATGAGTGATTTAAAAATGTGAAAGTTCTCCTGTATTTACAATGTTTTTGTAGACCAAATTTGGAAGAGTTCGGATGCATAAATCATGCATTCGAACGTTGGATGCAGATATCAAAAGAATTCAAACAATTACTGAAACCACCCTGACCGAACTCCGGCCAAACTTGGGCCGAGTTCTAGTCGAGTTCTGTCAGACTTATTTGGGCCAATTTTGATAGGTTTTGGGCTGGATTGGATTGTGGACTTTTGGATAGGTATATGTGTAGGAATGAAATATAAAACGATATACTCTACAGGGGATGAATAGAGTAGACAGCAAAATATTAGCTATTAAAAAATTTTAGCAGCAAGATCACAGAAATATATCACAGTTATGAGTAAGTAAAAGTAAAGTGCAAAGAACAAACTCAAAGTTGGCAATGTATACCAGTATCTCTCTCGTGAGGACTAATCAGTCAGAAGAACTCTAGCTCCTAGTTAAAATCCTCTATGAAAAAATCATAAGTTTTTATCCTAAGTCCTTATAACTTCTAAAAACGAGAGCTTTGATCTGAAGTACTCGACCAACTTCAATTATGAAGTGTGTCACTTCTGTCAAGCCTCTTGATTATAATCACTCTGAACTTCTAGACCATATCGTACTGGCAAATCGAGTAGAGGATCGTAACTAGCTTGGAATTTAAAATTGAAAGCTTAGTAGAGCGTTATAATCGTAGTAACCTTAGAAAAAAGAGATATGAAAGTGAATAATTATTAAAATGGTAGAATTTCTACTCTAGTAGGATTTCCAAAGGAAGAATTCGTGTATAATTCGGATAGATTCGGACATGGTAGCCAAACTCGGGCCAAACTCTAATTCGGACAGTTTGGCATATAGCTGCTGCATCCGTAACTGCGGAAAGACTAAGTTTAAAATCCAAAGTTCAGGGTAGCCAAACTCGAGCCAAATTCGGTACGAATTCATCCATATTCTGCTAGTCTAGAATGGGTTGATTTTTGGGTTTTGTAACTCAGCGTTTTGGGCTTTCGATTTTTCAAGCACTTTAGAAAGTAGTTTGGGCTTTTGTGAGTGGGTTTGTTTTCAAAATGAAAGGATATTTTGAAAATATTTCTTGGATAGCCTATTTGTCATTATGACACGGTTTACATTGTATTCCTAGACTCAATAAAATACAAAAGTACATTGATAATTGAAAGACACGACGACAAATATAGCTTCAAGTCTTGAACGGTAGCAGGCATAGGCTGCACAGTTCGTCCAAGTAGCCCTTATATTGAGACAGGGTTAGATAAATTATTAAAATATGGTTTGACCATGACCAATGGGCCAAAAATTTCCCCTATTTTGATAATTGACAAACCTTGACCGATATAACATCTTGGTCTTGATTTTAAAATATCAAAACATATGTTCGGTTACGGTATTGTACTGTCTGTACTTTCTTCTCTTGGCAGATATTATCCTGAAAAAGATGTTAGATCCTTTTCTTCCCCGTTGTCACTTAGCAAAATAATTGCTAAGAGATAAGCTCCCCCACAATTTATGCTTAAGAAACAAATGATGAAGAAAAACAAAGATAATATAAAGAAAAATAACATAAATTTCACACACAATTTATGATTCAAAGCAGTAGCTAAAGATAATGCTAAGCATAAGTGCATACCAAAAGGGACAAGCAATATGAATAAGTACTGAAAGGAATATATATAAAACCAAAAAGATTTTGGAACAACAAACTCAGCATCTCAGAAGTCAACATAGAAGTGCATAAAAAAGTACTATCTTGAAATGTAGGAACATTTCCAAGAAAACATAGACATAAGTAAAGTCTAATAATATGATAATATCTAGACAAAAGAAAAACTGTAGCGTCTAGATCAAATCCTCATCTAGTCTAAATCATCATCAGCATGAGCAACAACATCACCATGTCCAAAAGGTCTAGCACCAGAAGTATCAGCTCCATGAGAAGGACGTGGAGTAGCACCAGAACCACGGTACTAATCATAGGCGTTACCGGGGTTGAAGTGATGATGAACCGCCTTATCCTCATAGTGTAACCAAAAACAGTAGGATCTCGTGGAAGAGAACTAGAATACTGACAAGTCTGAGCGAAATACAGATCCATAAAAGAGTTTACAAAAGCTTGAAACCGACTGGCATCTCGAAACTCTTGTTCCTTCAATGTCTCGATCACATACGCTCACAAAGAAGTGTGCTCCGCTAGTTGAGCATGTCGCAACTCATCCAAATGCTAGTGAATGTCCTCAAAGGACATAGGATAGATCTGAGGTAGAGGAGGTGGTGCAGTAGGAGGAACATGAGGGACAGAGGCACTAAGATGTGAAAGTTGCAGATGTTTTGCCTCAGAGTCACGAGCACAAGAAGATAAATTAATCTCAAAATAATAAAAGATGATAGATAGGATCATCGCATAGAAAATATTCAAGTTCATCTCACGATACCTAGCCATCATCCGGATAATAGTCTTAGGGACATAAAAGGGAATTCCAGGACGAATGTGATAGATAGCAGACAATTCATGACTGGTTACGTCGTCTTTTGAGGTGGACTTGGATAGTATGGAGGAAAATATGATCTGATGTAACTCATAGAAGAACAAGTTCAAGTTTATGGCTTTAAACTTGTCGGAATGGACGGGATCAGGAGCACAAATTTAATTCTTGAAATTGGTCAAAGTCATATCGTTGGAAAATTCAAAATCAGTGATATTGACAAGCGGCCCACCTACGTTTGGAATTTGTAGGATCGTCGCTAGATTTTCATCATTGAACTAAATATCAATGCCAGCGACACGGCTTTGTAACCTCCTTCCCAAAATTTTGAAAATATTTTTTATTATTATTTATTTGAATTAAAGGGTAATTTTTGGAATTTTATAAACTTTTAATTAAATAGTTATTACGATAGATGGTCTTAGTCATGGTTGAGATTTGGAGTACAAAGTGACTAAAAATTATGGCACGGATAGTGCAGTTGTGTACCTTAACTAGTGTTTTAGCTAAGGTAGGGAAGGCCAAGCCATAAGTGTGTCCTAACTAGGAAACCAGACCAAGTTATGACATGACCACTATAAATAATTTAATTGTTTATTATTAAGATTAATGACTTTTAGAAGATCCGGTTGTATCAAACTTGACCCGAGTCAAACTCCAACCCATGTAGTCATGTAGGGCATCCAAAGACGTCCACGTAGATATATATATTATATATAAATTGGTATTTTATTAGTAAGTAATTTTGTGACTTGCTATTAACTTGATATTTTATTTTGGATAAATGATAACTATTTTTCTTAAAATATATTTTCAAGATTTTTGGGCTTCTAGATTATATATATACTTGAGAGTAAATAAGAGTATACATGATATGTGAATACATGAATAAGTATAATATTATTTAGGAAGTTGAATATATATATTGGTATTTTTATATATAATATAATGAGTAATTTCTATAACTGAATGTAAAATATATATATATATATATATATATATATATATATATATATATATATATATATATATATATATATATATATATATATATTAGATTACTATTATAAGTGATAGTTGTTGGATCCAGGCCAGCTCAACTCCATAATTATTTCTCTTCCCTCAACTCCATAATTATTTCTCTTCCCTTTTTCCTTTCATATAAAACTAGCAATCCTATTACTGGGCTTAATTCCTTCCACTTGTGTATTCCTATTATTCTTTCAACCCATTCTCAAACCCAGCCCAAAGACACTATTTAGAACCTGGACCCGCCACCAACCCTTCCTTATAAACAAGTTGCTGCAGCATCAATGGAAGGGGAGCACCCTAGCCGCAAGTGTCTTCTTCTTCCTCTTTTTCCTTCATATTTAACTAGCAAATAGTGCACCGGTGCACCTGTGCCGAACATTGTTGCTTTCGATCGGCTTCTTCCACTGCACCGTCACCATCTTCGCCTATAGCAGACTCTTCCGGCTACGCCGAGACCGGCCACCGCCGTGCACCCTTGTCGATCAGGGAGTCCTCCGTCAGTCTCCACCTTGACCTTCCTCTCCGCGCCTCCCCTAGAGGTGTCACGACAGTGCCATCGGAGCGTGCCTTCTTGCGTCTTCCTGACCATGCAACAGTTCCAGTAGGCGACCAGTCATGCCACCTTCGCCGGAGCCCAAGCCCCATGAGCGCAGCTAAAAGGCACATGTGTGGCTACACTGCAACAACCTGCTCGCTCCTGCGGGAGATTGCCCGTCGTGTAGGTCTAATACCTACCTGAGCGAGTTCTCGTCCCCTCACCTAGGCCCGACTATGCACCAGCCCCGAACTGCACTACACCAACATGCCACATCTCGTCTTGTGCTCTTGCGCTGGCAGCGACCACTACGCCAGAATCTGTCATAGACTCCTCTAGCGAGATGAATAACCGCCAAAGCTGTCGCGAGCAATCTCTAGCCATGAGTAATCTCGTCGAGGGGATTTGCTCGTGTTCCCCGATCTGTGCATGGTCAACACCTCACCCACCAACCGTACGTACACGTACGTCGATCCGGGCCAGCCGTCGAATTCGCCAAGCGTCGAGTGTGGCAACCGACTGCATAGAGGAAGTCTAGGAAGAAGAAAAGTAAACTCAATAACAGTAGTAGCTACCAATCAAGGTGAAATACCCTTTCACCCCCTTCCTCTTTTAGTGATTAGCTTGTGTATAGACTATATTAGTATATAAATTCAAATATGTCTTAATAAATATTATATGGATATCCATACGAAAATTTTTACTTAAATAAATTATTTTTAATATATAGATATGTGTTGTGGGTTTACATAACCAGCCTATAGTTTCATTGTATTTAAGTAAATAATTAACTATTTACTATCATATATGTAGTTTACATGTCCTTTTATTGGCATACTTGGTCATTATATATATATATATATATATATATATATATATATATATATATATATATATATATATATATATAATGACCAAGTATGCCATATATATATATATATATATATATATATATATATATATATATATTTGGCATACTTGGTCATTATATATATATATATATATATATATATATATATATATATATATATATATATATATATATATATATATATATATATATATATAAAAATAAAAAATAAAAAAAAAAAAAAAAATATATATATATATATATATATATATATATATATATATATATATATATATATATATATATATATATATATATATATATATATATATATATATATATATATATATATATATATATATATATATACGCAAAAGATAATTTAAATGTGTATTTTTAAAAATATTATTTATACGGGTTTTCATACCAAATACTTCTTTATATGTATGGTTATGACTACCCTATCTTGTTTTGGTATTACATAAGGGTATAGATATAATTCTTTTAAAATAATTACAATTATTAAAACAAATTCCTTACTAATAAAAAGAATTGTCTATTTTCTAATTGACCTAATATATGGTTCTATATAAGGAGATATTGTAGCAAGCTTAAAAACAAAAGACTTGCCTATATATATATATATATATATATATATATATATATATATATATATATATATATATATATATATATATATATATATATATATACGTATTACTACTGGTAATTCTTGGTTGTTGTGTGGGTTGGTAGATTTCTGGTGAACTGTAGCATGTGCCTAAGTAAGGATATGACAGTTGTTACTGCGGTTTCAGCACATATGGGACAAAACACCAGACATGTATACCTTGTCAAACTTATACAGTATTTACATGCTTTCCTTCCTATTGTATTTCTTTTCATATTGTCACATGCTTCTCATATTCCACTTGGGTTATCATCTACTGCCTTCTTGTTTTATAGATTTACATGCACGTATAGGATAGTAGTTGTTTCTATTAATTGTTTATTGGTCTTCCTAGTGTTCTCCGTATCTTGTGATAGAGTTGCTAGTTATGCCATGTTTTCTTGATTGACTTGACCTGGTCATGATTGATGGACTTGGACTTGTCTTGAGTATGACCTAACCTATCTTGACCATTCTCAATTGGGAGTATCTTGCATTGTACTACAATTGAGATATATTATAGATTGGGAGTATCTTGCATTGTACTACAATCTATATGATTTCACATGACCTTTATATTCTTTTAGGAGATGAGATTGACATAGGATTGGCTATTCTCGATTGGGAGTATCTTGTATTGTACTACAATCGAGACATACTTTAGATTAGGAGTATCTTGCATTATACTATAGTCTATAGGAGTTATCTGATTGATTGTTAGCTAAGTCTAGTATTACATTTCCCTATGACATATCGTTTCTTAGATGTTCTTATGGCACCGTTCTTATCTTCCATACTTGTATTTACTTTCATATTAGTAGGCATGTTTTATGTATCTTGCTAGTCCCTGAGGACCTAATCATCTCTTCATGTATTTGCTGAGCGGCTGCATAGAGTAGATGGGTAGTTGATGATTGTGTCTTCAGATTCAGGTATCTTTTGTAGTTACACATTTACATATGTTTTTTACACTCTGCTTGTTAGCTTAGTTTTATAAATTCATATTATTTCTTTGGAGTCTAATCGGACATATATGCTAGTGGGCTACAGACCATTAACCATAATTGTTCATTCTTGATTTATATTCTTCTTGTTGATTGAGATATAGTTTAGCTTACCATGATTAGGCATATTACCATAGTCTAGACAGCTTATACATATTCGAGTTGGGATGGATTTTTCTTGATACGTAGCTGGCTTACGCACGAACTCGCATACCAAAAAGCGGGTGCGGGTTGTGAAAAAAAAATTGGCGGTCCATGCAGGTCAGAGCATATCGTATCGGTTACGTAACTGTACTGATACGAGCCTGCGAATATGATTAAACCCTTAGAAATCTCAATCCACACTGCCTTGAAAATTCTTTTAGAAATTTCTCTACCATCCTTGAAACTTCGTATTCGCTCTCAATTATTCTTCTTTGCATTCTCGTACCATTGGTTCCCATCCCTTCCTATTTCGGAGTGACGAATGATCGTACTTATTAGAATTTATCAATATTTCTTAGCTAGTTGTGTAAATTAGTTGCTTGTTAAATTTTGGTTGCTTTGGTAGATATAAAGGATATTGGGGATGTCGTTTGCCATAGGTATATATTGGTATTAATTTTAGCAACTAGTTGGAAGGTTATAAAATTTTAACGACATGTGTTTTGAGGAAGTACTGTGCCCAAAGGTGGGTAGACGTCCTCAAGGTCCAATGTGATTCATAGATGGTAAATTAATGATTGAAATGATTTATGAAGTTATTAGGAAATTAGAAACCTGAAAGAGAAGAGATTGAATTCAATTTAAACTTTGAGTAGGTTATTATTAGTCAGGTTATTATGCTAATATTAACAATAGAAAAGAATATCGGATAGTGATTTGACGTCAGAAGAGTGTCTTAAGGATTGAATTTAAAATTTTGAATATTTACATAGATTCGATTTAAGATATTTACAATTAGAGGACTTGTTGAACTTTAAGGGATGAATCATCAATTAAATTTGGACGTTAGAAGTTGAATCTAAATTTTAAAGGCTACGAATTTGAAATTTTAAATTTTGAAATATGATCTATTAAATAAATTTTGTTTTATTAAAATTTGAGGAGACTAAGGTAAGAGTGGACTTATTGTTTTAAGTTACGAATTTTAAGGAATATTTATCAATTTGAATTTCGAGGACAATTTTTTTTAGTTGGGTAGATTTGTAACCCCTTCCTAAAATTTTGAAAATATTTTTTATTATTATTTATTTGAATTAAAGGGTAATTTTTGGAATTTTATAAACTTTTAATTAAATAGTTATTACGATAGATGGCCTTAGTCATGGTTGAGATGTGGAGTATAAGGTGACTAGAAATCATGGCACGGATAGTGTAGTTGTGTGCCTTAACTTGTGTTTTAGCTATGATAGGGAAGGCCAAGCCATAAGTTTGTCCTAACTAGAAAAATCAGGCCAAGTTGTGACATGACCACAATAAATAATTTAATTGTTTATTATTAAGATTAATGACTTTTAGAAGACCCGGTTGTATCAAACTTGACCCGAGTCAAACTCTAACCCATGTTGTCATGTAGAGTGTCCAAAGACGTCCACGTAGATATATATATATTATATATAAATTGGTATTTTATTAGTAAGTAATTTTATGACTTGCTATTAACTTGATATTTTATTTTGGATAAATGATAACTATATTTCTTAAAATATATTTTAAGATTTTGGGCTTCTAGATTATATATATATATATATATATATATTTATATATATATATATTTTTTTAAGAAACCCCCCTTTTATTAGAAATCAAGGCTCAAAGAGCTGAAGCCTGACACGTATACAAGACAAAAGTACACCAAAAGGAAATACAGGGGAAGAAAGCCTGGTGCGGCCGCCAAAACTAATAGGAGAACGGTTGCCCGAAAGCATGAGATCTGTGGGAGCAAAGGGAGCTCCGTTTGCGACATTGTCGGTAAATTTCCCGGATCAGCTGATCGGCGGAGTATTGGTGACCCTCGTATCTCGCTTTGTTACGATTTTTCCAGATGGCCCAGGTGGCGGCCGCTGTAACGATCTGGTGGCCGTGTGAAGCGGCACCCCAGTGGGCCAGAAGATCGATAAAGCGCCCGTCGTCTGGAGAGGTGTTGTGGTTGTGGTTGAGGGTGCTCCAGATTTTGTCGGGGAGGCTTCCCTCCCTGAAGATGTGATCGATAGTCTCCGTCTGATGCTCGCTGCAACAGTTACAAGCAGACGTCAGGCTAATACCGATGGAGTTAAGGGTGTCGTCAGTGGGAAGTTTCTTTCTCATGACTTTCCACAGGAGGAATGACCATTTCTTAGGGATACAAGAGTGCCAATAACGCGCAATGAAAAGGTCAGGGCCGTTATCTAGGATCGAGAGTCTAGCCGATCGCACGGAGAAAGCTCTAGAAGCTGCTAGCGACCACCTCATCTGGTCAGCGTCGGTTCCGATGGTAAGACCTTGCTGGCGGATGCAGTCCATCGGTTCGTTGCCTGACCAGTCTCGGATTCTGTCCCAATTCCAGTCATTATTAGTGGGATTCCACAGGTCTTTGATCTTACTATTTCTAGGGGATTCGAAAATGTTCGGGATAAGGCAGTCGCCTATCCACCTTTCCAAGAATGGGTTGGACTCGCCAGTACCCAGTCGAAGTCTGATCGCGGGCTCGGCCAGTTCCCGGCCACGTAAGATACGACGCCAAGCCGCGGAGGATCTGCTGTTAGCTGTGGCCGTCGCCGGATGGATGTGTCTGAAGTACCTGGCCTTCATAAACTTGGTCCATAGGTTATTGCTAGTGTGGAGTTTCCACCACAGTTTCATTGAAAAGGCTTTGACGATGTGATCGAGTTTGGTGATTCCAAGCCCGCCGTTAGCAGTTGGGGTTGCCATAGTGTCCCAGCTGGCCCAGTGGTGTTTGTCTTGCCCCTTGTTGTGCCCCCAAAAGAAATTACAAAAGATCTGTTCAATAGTCATAATAACCTTCCTGGTCGGAGAGCAGGCCGCTAGGGTATGGATGGGGACGGAGTTTAGCACATGTTTGATGAGGATGATTTTCCCGCCTGGGGATAGGGTTGCGTTATGCCATCCTTCGATCTTGTTCCTGATTTTGGTGATCAAGTTCTCGTAAGTGTTGGCGTTTGATTTTCCGTACGCCAGAGGTGCGCCGAGATAGTTGAAGGGAGGATGAGCCACCGCAATGGAGGTGAGGTTGGTGAGTCTGGTCGCGTTCTCGATTTTGATGCTGTGGTGGGAGTAGATGGTACTCTTGGATAGGTTGATCTTCTGGCCGGAGCATCTGGAGTACCGCGCCAGGGTGTTGTGGCTTCTAGATTATATATATATATATATATATATATATATATATATATATACTTGAGAGTAAATAAGAGTATACATGATATGTGAATACATGAATAAGTATAATATTATTTAGGAAGTTGAATATATATACTGGTATTTTTATAGTTAATATAATGAGTAATTTCTATAACTGAATGTAAAATATATATAAAAACTAGATTGCTATTATAAGTGACAATTGTTGGATCCAGGCCAGCTCAACTCCATAATTATTTCTCTTCCGTTTTTTCTTTCCCATAAAACTAGCAATCCCATTCCTGGGCTTAATTCCTTCCACTTGTGTATTCCTATTATGCTTTCAACCTATTCTCAAACCCAGCCCAAAGATACTATTTAGAACCTGGACCCGCCGCCAACACTTCTTTATAAACAAGTTGCTGCAGCACCAATGGAAGGGGAGAACCCTAGCTGCAAGTGTCTTCTTCCTCCTCCTTCTCTTTCATATTTAACTATCAAATAGTGCACCAATGCGCGTGTGCCGAATACTGTTGCTTTCAATCGACTCGTACCACTATATTGACACCATCTTCTCCTATAGTAGACTCTCCCGTCTACGTCGAGACTGGCCGCCGTCGTGCACCCTTGTCGATCAGGGAGTCCTCCATCAGTCTCCACCTTGAACTTCCTTCCCACGCATGCCCTAATGGTGTCGCGGTCGTGCCATCGGAGTGCACCTGCTTGCATCTTTCCGACCATACAACAGTTCCAGCCGTACCACGAGACAATGCTGCACGCGTAGGCGACCAGTCATGCCACCTTCGTCGGAGCCCAATCCCTATGAATGCAGCCCATAAGACACATGTGTGGCTGTACTACAACAACCTGCTCGGTCCTATGCGAGACTGTATCGTCGTGTAGGTCAAATTCCTACCTGAGCGAGTTTCGGTCCCCTCACCTAGGCTCGACCATGCACCAGCCCCGGACTGTACTATACTAATACGCCATATCTCGTCCCGTGCCCTTGCGCTGGCAGCGGCCTCCATGCCAGACTCTATCATGGACTCCTCTGACGAGACGACTAACCGCCAAAGTTGCTATGAGCAATCTCTGGCCGTAAGTAGTCACGTCGAGGGCTAGGATTTGCTCGTATTCCCTGATCCACGCATGGTCAACCTCTCACCCACCAACCGCACGAACACGTACGTCGATCCGGGCTAGTCGTCGGATTCGTCAAGCGTCAAGTGTGGCAACCGACTGCATAAAGGAAGTCTAAGGAGAAGAAAAGTAAACCCAACAACAGTAGCAGCTACCAATCAAGGTGAAATACCCTTTCACCCCTTTCTCTTTTAGTCATTAGCTTATGTATGGACTACATTAGCATATAAATTCAAATGTGTCTTTATGAATATTATATGGATGTCCATAGGAAAATTTTTACTTAAATAAATTATTATTTTTGAATATATAGATATGTGGTGTGGGTTTATATAACCAGCATATAGTTTCATTGTATTTAAGTAAATGATTAACTACTTATTATCATATATGTAGTTTACATGTCCTTTTATAGGCATACTTGGTCATTATATATATATATATATATATATATATATATATATATATATATATATATATATATATATATATATATATATATATATATGAGGTATTTACGCAAAAGATAATTTAAATGTGTATTTTCAAAAATATTATTTATACGGGTTTTCATACCAAATACTTCTTTATACGTATGGTTATGACTACCCTATCTTATTTTGGTATTACTTAAGGGTATAGATATAATTCTTTTAAAATAATTACAATTATTATAACAAATTCCTTACTAATAAAAAGAATTGTCTATTTTCTAATTGACCTAATATATGGTTTCTATATAAAAAGATATTGTAGTAAGCTTAAATACAAAAGACTCGCCTATATATATATATATATATATATATATATATATATATATATATATATATATATATATATATATATATATATATATATATATATATATATTATATATATATAAATTACTACTGGTAATTCTTGGTTGTTGTGTGGGTTGGTAGATTTCTGGTGAACTGTAGCATGTGCCTAAGTAAGGATATGACAGTTGGTACTGCAGTCTCAGCACAGATGGGACAAAACTCCAGGCAAGTATACCTTGTCGAACTTATACAATATTTATATGCTTTCTTTCTATTGTATTTCTTTTCATATTGTCACATGCTTGTTGTAGGTCCTGAAAAATCAAGTTGTATCAATCAACAAAGTCAAAAATTCAAGATATTCATCATTTTGATGAGTTGCGCAGACAACAGATTGCGCAGACGTCACTTTGCGCAGGTTGGTTTGCGCATGTTCCCAACTGCGCAGGCTGACGTGGCAGAAGTCATCATTGACTGAATCAAATCAGATCTTTCTGACAGCTGACAACATGAATAACGAGGAGACTGTTCGTTTTTGGCGCCGTACAGTGCTCGAGGACGGCTGACAGTTGGCAGCGCAATCCGTGGTTGCACAAACGAAGCCTGCGCAGTCTGAGTCTGCGCAAACCAGTGTATACGCAGTTCACTTTGCGCATTCTACCAACATAGTTGATAAATTACATGTGGCATTCATGCCATCAATTGCTCATTACGTGGCAACTGTCTATGCACGATCATGCGCATTTCAATCAAATAATGCCATGTGTCTCAGATAGTTGACCCACGATCCAGTAACTGCCTGCGCAGTCCATATCTGCGCAAACCAGTTGCTGCGCAAATCAGCTTACGCAGTCCAAAATAACTGAAAGTTAGTTATTTTCAGAACTCTATAAATAGAGTTTCAAGTCTTCATTTCAAGGGGATCAAGATCAGAGATCAGAAATCAGAGAGTTCAGGAGTTCTTGCCAAAGTGCTGCTGCATTCTTCCGAGACTTTTGTCTTCAACTTCAGAGGCTTTTGCCTTCAATTTCCAGAGTTGTTTTCAACTTCAAAGGCTTCGTCTTCAAAGTTCACATCATCCAAGGGATAAAGCAATCGTCATCAAGATTGGATTCCTATAGTTGTAATTTTCCCAGAATTTTTGTAATCTTTATTACAGTTTGTATCAATAAAGTTTTATACTTTTGTTTTTGCAAACAAAATGGCGACTCTGCTGGGGACAACTTTCTCCTCCGACGAGGAAGTAGCAACTCAATGTGACGTAGCGTCTATCGGGAAGACGCAGAAGACGCTGGTTGTTAAGGTCAACCAGACAGCCTACGAGGCGATACTCAACTCCAAGACCACTCCCCGTACTGCAGTCACTTCTGCCAAGAGCAAAGTGCGCTCAGTTTGGGTCTCCAAGTCTGCTGCACAATCTGACAGTTTTGCCACCAAGGATGCTGTGCCAACTGTTGCATAATCTGCTAGTCAGACTGCTGCACAAACTGCTGTGTCAACTATTGCACAGTCTGTCTCAGCAACTGCTGTACAATCTGTTGCAGTCAAGACTGCGCAGTCTGCTGTAACTGTTACGCAAACTACTTCATATGCTGCCTTGTCAAAACAGAAGACTCCTATGACTCTGGCGCAATTGGCAGTGGCTTTTCCTGTGCAAAATAACACTCCAGTAACCAAAGTGCATCCCAAGCACTCTAGTACAAAAACTCCTGATGCACTTCCTACCAAAGCTTCTAATGCACAAATGACTAGTGCACCTTCCACCCATGCACAAACCAAGTCTGCGCAATCCAAGAAAAATAGCCTTTTGGCTAAATTTCCTTCTTCTTATAACAAAAGAAGAGATTCTGCTCCTCTTTCTAAACACCCTATTGTCCTTGCGCAATCCACTAAGGGTAGTCCTTTGGCTACTCCTCTTTCTATTCAAAGCAAAGGGAAAGGTCCATTGGTCTTTTCTCAAACTTCTTTGTCTCAAGACTTGGAAGATAACAGAGGGAAACGCTCTTTAGCTAACCCTTCATCTCAAAACAAGGGAAAAGGCCCTTTGGTCTTTCCTCAGTCTTCTTCAGTCTTTACTGAAGAAGATCCATCTGAATGTGTCTCGGCACCAATCAGTTCGAGAACTCTTGCAAACAAGGATTCTTCTTTCCTTTATAACAAAAGTATTTGTACTAATCAAAGAGGTATCCTGCCTACTCCGATAGCAGAATTCTAGGACCTCCCGACTCTCCAAATTTATCGTTCCAGACAGGGAAAACTGTTAGTGTCTCAAACAGAAACTCCTGGGGGTGAATTTGCTGACCTCAGAACTTATCTTAATCGACCCACTTCGGTAAAACGCAAACAGCCAATGTCGAAGGTCAAACATCATCAAAAACAAATCTCCAAGGTCAAAAATCCCGACACTTATGCTAATGAAGTAAGCACTTCCCTGTATACTCAAGGGACTAAACATTTGAAGAATCGGAATCATATTCTGAATATTATCAAAGAACAGATCCCTCAGAACTTTCCTCGTCCTGTTGTGGACCTTCGAGAACAATTAAGACAAAAACGGAATAATGATTCAATATCTCCATCTCAACCATCTGAGCATCACTGCAATCATAAAGTCATTATCCAATGTTGTTGTCAAACAAAAAAATGATCTGTCTTCGATCGTTTAATTTTTGCTAAATCTGAACACATGCCAGATTAAGACGAAGTTTTGTATGCTTCTGTTAATATGACTTCTCGAGGCTCTGAGGGTAAAAGATGCTCTAAGCATGGTAGACTCCGCAAGCCAAGCCAACGGTATTTGGAATTACTTCAAGAATCTTCCGAAGGAGTATTTCAACATACCCGTTCTCGAAGCCGAGATACAATCGGTCAAAGGAATCTTCCTTAAAACCCTGCAGGTCATCTTCTTGTTTCTCAGTCAGGAGATGATTCGTTCTCTGATTATGATGCATACAGTGAAAGTTCTGAACAAACAGTATCTTCCACTGTGCCAAGAGAAGTGATGGCTTATGTTGTCACCGATGATCCAGATGCTTCAACCTCTGTAAATCAGGAACAGCGAATTGCTGCACTCGAAGACAAATTAAAAACCATGGCTGAGATGGTTGCTAGTATGCATTCCATCATTATAGCACAGCATGTTACACCACCAACTGCACCTATTACTAGTCCAGAGATCATAGCATCTTCAATACCTGCCAATACTGGGCTGGGGGTAGTGCCTCCCCAAATGTCTCCTGTACAAGTGCAAGTACAAACTACGCCTAGCCAGTCAGAAGCTGGGGGTAGTACTTACAACGCTGTTCCTCCTCCTACCACTACAACTCAACCTGCTCCTTCTTCTTCATCAGAAGACGCCAATGAAGCTGTCAAACTCTTATAAACCCAGTTTGAAGCATTTAAAGGGAAAGACAATCTACAAAGGTTGGGGATTAAACAGCCCTATCCGGTTGAATGGAAGGACGTCCCGTTTCTCCCAAAGTACAAAATCCCTACAATCTCTTTATTCGATGGCAGTACTTCTCCGAGTCAATTCATCAATCATTTTGAGGTAATGACTGTTCAACTTCAGCCAAATGACGCTCTTCTTACCAGAGTGTTCGTCGGTTATTTAGCCGGCGTAGCATACGACTGGTACAGAAGTTTGCCCGATGGTTGCATCACATCCTTTTCAGGTCTCAAACAAATCTTTCTGGAACGGTTCTATGAAGGATTTAATGATATGACTATGTCAGCTCTCAACAAAATCAAACAAAAATATAATGAAACTGCTGAGAGCTTTATTGAACGGTTCCGCCGTGAAGCTTTGAAAATGCCTCCAGGGACTCCAGCTGCTGTCACTATTGATACTTGTAAGGCAAATCTTTTACCTATTATCAGTATGTGGACGGGATCTACCCAATTCCAAGATTGGCCCTCATTCATCGTCAACGCCAAAGCTGCTGAAGTAAGTGCCGACAAGTTCAAACAATTGGGGGTACAAATGTTTAACCCTGATCGCGATGAGCATCAGAATTCAGGTGGTGGCAATCGCCAGAACAATCGTAAAGCGAAAGAGACTTTGAACATTAACTTGAACAAAAATAAAGAATCTTTGGCTGTCAATATGGCCCCACCTACATCTACTCCTACTCCTTCTGCACCTCCACCGAGGGAACCTCGTCCAAAAGTGGAATATTCTTTTGATGAGAATGACACTGCAAGTATCTTCGAATGTTTACTCAAAAGCAATAAAATTCAACTCCCTAATCCAAAGAAACCTGATGAGGTCAATAAGACTGATCATCCCAAGTATTGTGTCTATCACCGATTCATTGGACATCCTACTCGAGCATGCTATGTGCTCAAAGGTAAGATTCAAGAGCTTGTCAATGCTGGTGTAGTCACTCTGCAACAAGATGAGAAGACTGTTACTGCAAATATGGTTTCAGTCCAGTTTGGAGATTTCCCTCCACAGATGATACAGCATGGTGTCATTCCAATTCCTAAAGCAACCCTTGAGATTGAGAATCTCCCGCTTCCATCCAATGAAGGTCTTATTCCCTTGTCTCTTGACAACGGTGAAATTATGTGGATCTATCCTGATCTTGCTCCAGAATTTGAGATATCTTCCAAGAAGAAAACTCGTTCTAAAGGCAAAACCAAGATTTACAACATGGTATCTTTTGATCCCATTGTTGACGAAGAGATTCTGTTAGGCACCAGATCAGGGAAAGCTTATTTGAAAGATCATTCTGAAGGTCAAAAGGATCCTGCTTCTTCTTCCGAACCTGCTCTGGCACAACCTGCATCTGCTGAAGAGGTCCCTTCTACATCTTCACCAGTTGTAGTATCAATTCCTCCTAAGCCAACAACGGCTGACAAAGGCAAGCAACAAGTTCGATTTGACAAACCTCTAAAGAAGTCATCTCTTACTGGGCTTGAGAAGCCTTACAACTTTGATATATTGGCTCAATTAGCCAATACACCGGCTAGATTGTCAATCTTTAAACTTTTGCGTCTTTCCAAGGAGACACGAGAAACTCTAAGTGAAGCTCTGATGCAGGCTGAAACTTGTTTAACTCTTCTCAAGAAGCCAGAATCAGAACCAGTCTTTTGTCATCACTGTTATAGTGTTTTGGAACTGATCCCAAACATTACCTTCACTCAAGATGATATGTTAATGGAAGATACTAGACATGATCGTCCTCTTTACTATACAGGATATGTTGATTCAATGAAGGTTGATCGTATCCTGATAGATCCAGGGTCTGCACTTAGTATTATGCCAAAGACAATGCTAGATGCATTGAAGATACCAGTGCATAGTCTTTCAACCACAATCACTACTATTCTGGGATTTAACCAAGGAAAGAGTGAACCTTTGGGCAAGATCCGCCTAAAACTCCAAATAGGCAATCTTCGCACAAAGGTGACCTTTTATATCATTGACAATCATGGTTGTTCTTACAATGCTCTCCTGGGAAGGCCATTCCTCCATGAACACAATGTTGTTCCATCAACTCTTCATCAATGCTTTAAATACGTTGATGACAAAGGATAAGTTCACAAGGAAGTTGCGGACCTTTATCTTTTCAAGGGTATTGAAGCTTATTGCAACGATGCTCGTATGTACAAGGATGAGTTTATGAAGGTGGTATTGGCTATGGATACTGAAGAAGATCAAAAAGCAGTACCTCAAGACACTCTTATCATACCGGTTAAGGGGCGAGTTTCTCATCCTCAATCTTCCAAGCCACTGGTTATTCACTTACCAGTTCAAAAGAAATCAGTTGATGCTGATAAAAATTAAAGGGAGCTCACCTCTTCTGAGCCACTTGTTATCGACTTACGTCGTAACAAAGACAAAAAGCAGCTCATTCCTTCTAAGCCACTTGTTGTTGATCTAAATCGTAACAAGGAAAAAAGGGAGCTCACCTCTTCTGAGCCACTTGTTATCGACCTCCGTCGTAACAAGCCTCCTCCACGTTCTTCTTCTCTCCCTCTTGTAATCAATTTGACCAAACCTGCTAAGGTTAAAGGTCCTGTTGTAAATACTGATGTACAAATCAATGAAAAAGCACCTACTTTCCAGTATATTGATGTTATTTATTATACTAAAAGTTATTTGGATATGTTAGATAGCTTCCAATCAATTACACTGGGAGTCGTACAATCTCTTCAGACAGAAGTCTCGCTTGAAGATCCAGATGATTCTTACCGTATTCACCCTTCTTTGAAGAAAGGTGAAAGTCCAGCATTTTTATATAAAAGACCGGAAACAAAGATTAACTATACGGATGATAGCAAAGTTAATGATACGGGACGTCTCCAGTTCCATCGTTATAGTCAACAATCAAAAGACATCGTCCGAAAGATGGGTTACGACTTCAAGAGCGGCCTTAACTATGGTAAAGGTAGACGAACTCCCATTCGTACAACAGTTCCAAACGAAAAATCATAAATATATTATGGCAGGACCAAGAAAGGTCTCGGATATACTTCTCCTCCACTGTTATCCCCAGCGGCTTCTGAATCAGATAGTGAAGAACATTCTAATTCTTCTGATTCCAGATCATGGGATTCCGATACCAGCATCGGTGAAGTCCATCATATAATCGTATCTTCTAATATGGTCTCCGTTGAACTACCAGAAGACTGTGATGAAGATGTTGAAGAAAGTCCGGAAACAGATCCTTGGGCTCAACATATGGATAACCAATGGGTACTTCGTTTTGAACAACGTGAACATCCTACTGAAGATCAATTAGTTCAAATTGATGTAGGGGAAAGCGAGTCACCTCGGCCAATCTTTATTAGTAAGAATCTTCCAGAAGCAGATAAGCAAGAGTTGATTCTTCTTATTAAAGAATACATTGACGTCTTTGCTTGGAGTTACGAAGACATGCCAGGTTTAGATCCCAAGATTGCTACTCACAAACTGAACATTCTTCCTAATGCTAAACCAGTCAAACAGCAACAAAGGCGATTTAAGCCTGAAATAATGGACGCAATCGATGATGAAGTTAAGAAGCTCATCGCTTGTGGCTTTATTCGAGAAGAGCAACATCCTGATTGGGTAGCCAATGTCGTCCCAGTTCTGAAGAAAACTAGAAAAGTTCGAGTCTGCATCGACTTCCGAGATCTCAATGAAGCATGTCCAAAAGATGAATTTCCTCTTCCTATCACAGACGTCATGATTGACAATACTTGTGGGTTCGAACGAATATCTTTTATGGATGGATTCTCCGGATATAATCAGATTAAAATGCATCCTGAAGATGAAAAGCATACATCTTTCCGCACTCCTCGAGGAGTCTATTGTTATACAGTAATGCCATTTGGTCTTAAGAATGCTGGTGCAACTTATCAGCGAGCTATGAGTACCATTTTCAGAGAACATCTTCGTAAAACAGTCGAATGCTACGTTGACGATATTGCTGTCAAAATTCGTTTAAAAGAAGATCACATCCAAGATTTGAGAACAATATTTAATCTCATGCGTCAACATCAGCTCAAGATGAATCCCACCAAGTCATTCTTGGGTGTCTCTAGTGGCAAATTTCTTGGCTTCGTCATTACCTCTAAGGGTATACACGTAGATCCCGAGAAGATCAAAGCCATCCAAGAGATGCGTCCTCCACGCAACCTAAAAGAGCTACGAGGATTCCAAGGCCGACTTGCGTACATCAGGCGATTCATTTCGAACTTGTCTGGACGCTGCAGACCATTCACTCAACTAATGAAGAAGGGTGTATCTTTTGTTTGGACTGAAGAGTGTCAACAAGCATTCGACGATATCAAACAATATCTTATGAACCTACCAGTTTTGGTGCCACCTATCTCTGGTATTCCATTCTTGATGTATGTCCGTGCTATGGACCATTCATTGGGTGCTTTACTTGCCCAAAAGAACAAAGAAGGCCATGAACAAGCTATCTACTATCTTAGCCGAACTATGATTGGTACTGAACACCGTTATAGTCCGGTCGAGAAAGAATGCCTGGCTCTCATGTTTGTTGTGCAAAAGACGAGGCATTATATCATTGGTCAAACTATTCATGTTATATCTCGAGTTAACCCTCTCCAGGTACTCATGAAGAAACCTAGTACACTTAATTCTCGGTTGGCTACATGGGCAATCCTGCTAGCTCAATATGACATGGTGTATGTTCCACAAAAGTCTGTCAAAGGTCAAGCGCTGGCGGATTTCTTAGCAGCTCATCCTGTGCCTGAGACATCTAAACTCTATAACGAAATTCTTGACGAGACATTAGAAGTCAACATGATCTCCGAAGAGTTTCCAACCTGGCGTCTATTCTTTGATGGTGCATCAAGAATTGGACCAAATGGTGCTATTGTGGCAGGTGTTGGAGTTGTTCTCGTTTCTCCAGACGGATTAACTATCCAAAGAGCCTACTCTTTAGATGAACCTTGCTCCAACAATGTGGCAGAGTATAATGCTTTACTTGTCGGCCTTCAGCTAGCTAAACAACTGAATATTGAATATCTGGAAGTCTATGGTGATTCTAAACTGGTTGTGAACCAGGTTAGAGGAACCTATGAAGTCCGTCATCAAGACCTGGTGCCTTATCATGAAGCGGCAATCAATATAGCTACATTATTCAAAGCTTTCTTTATCGACTATGTTCGACAAACTTGCAATACTGAAGCCGATGCTTTGGCCAATCTTGCAGCTGTCTTAGCCATCCCTATCAAAAGACATCAGGTGGTGGTTATTTCTAACCGAGAACTGTTCTGTGTTGAAAATAATCGTAATATTGAATTTAACAATCTTGCTGAAGTCAATGTTATTGATGACGATTGGAGAACTCCTTTTATCGATTTCGTAGTACATGACATACTCCCTGAAGATCCTAAGGAGGCTACAAGCGTTCGACGTCGATCTCTACGATTCTATTACAATCAAACCACCAAAACACTCTATCGGCGAACTTATGATGGTCTTCTTCTACGCTGTTTAGCTGGTGATGAAGCCAAACAAGTGTTGCGTGAAGCTCACGATGGCGTCTGTGGAGCACATCAACCCGGTCCTAAACTACAGGATCGTATTCGACGTATGGGTTACTATTGGCCCTCTATGGTATGAGATACCATTGAATATGCAAGGAAATGTCGTGCTTGTCAAATCCATGCAGACTTCATTCATCAACCATCGGAATTCTTACACCCGACTGCTGCTTCCTGGCCTTTTGAAGCTTGGGGTATGGACATCATAGGTCCTATTAATCCTCCTTCTTCTAGAGGACATCGGTTCATATTGGCGATAACCGATTACTTCTCCAAGTGGGCTGAAGCTATACCTCTGGCTGAAGTCAAGACTAGCAGTGTCATTAACTTTGTTAAATACCATGTCATCTATAGATTCGGTGTACCTCGAAGAATCATTCATGACAATGGACCTCAATTCATTAGTCAGAAGTTCACTAGATTCTGCGATGATCATCGGATTAACAATGTTGCTTCGATGGCCTACAATCCTGCTGCTAATGGTTTAGCTGAAGCCTTTAACAAAACCATTATTAAGCTCCTTAAGAAATTTGTATCCACTAACAAACGGAATTGGAGCGAGAAACTTGGCGAATGTCTTTGGGCCTATCGAACTACAGTCCGCAATCCCACAGGCTTTACACCTTTCTCTTTGGTGTATGGCTGTGAAGCTGTCCTTCCTTTGGAGTTACAAATTCCTTCTTTAAGGATTGCTATTGCCAATGAGCTCACCACAGAAAACAATGACCTTCTTCGACTTCAAGAGTTAGAGGCATTGGATGAAAAGCGGTTAATGGCTCAACAGCATATTGAGTTATACCAAGCCCGCATTTCAAAGACATTTAATCGTAAAGTGAAGGTCAGAGCCTTTCAGCAAGGAGAACTTGTTCTAACGGTCAGACGTCCTATGACTATGACTCATATGAGCAAAGGGAAATTCGATACGAAATGGGAAGGTCCCTATGTTGTAAGCAAAGTCTTCTCAAACGGAGCTTATCAACTTTCAGAACTTGATGGTCGAGTTGCTATGATGCCTATCAATGGCAAATTCTTAAAGAAGTATTATGTATAAATGTAAATACTTGTAAATTATCAGACAGAATCAAGTTTATAAATAAAATTCAAATTTTATTATATGATAGTACATATTAAAGGTCACTATCATCTTTTTCTACATTGGCCTAGGCTGAGAGGCTCTCTCAAAGGCGTCACCGAATAGGAATAAGGGTTTCTTGTGAATTACAACATCAGCTGATTCTAAAGGCTGTCCGTTCATCAAACACATCAAAGTTTCTTTGTCCTGAGAAATCAATATAGCCTGACGGGAGGCCGGTAGATCATACTGAGGGTAATGGACATGAGACAGATCTTCTTTGTATTCAGACTCTATAAGGGTTCCCACAAAATGTTCGTAATCTGGATCTTCATTGACTTCAACTGCATCAACAAACAGATGAAAATTAGTCCAAGACAAAGATTCTGTTTTTAAACATAAAACATTAGAGTGCGCAACCTCAGATTGCGCTGACATAATTTACGCAACCTTAGATTGCGCTGACATGACTTGCACAACATCAGTTTGCGCATCATAAAAGGATGCGCAAAGCAATGGTTTGCGCTGATATCTGCACAACTTAATTGTTTGCGCTGACTTCTTGTCAGCACAAATCAACAATTTACGCAAGAATGCAGCCTTCATAAAAATGAAGAACTGATAGTTGATGCAATCGAAACCCTAAAAAGGGTGGCGCAATATGAACTTATCTCTAAAAAGAGATGAGTTTCAAGGGAGTCGAATCACCCTAAGAAGGGGTTTTCGATCGGTTCAACTACCTCTCAGAGCAGGGTGTGCGGATTCGTGTCGGGAAGCTCGCCGTGCAACCCTGTCAGAAGACTCGGCCGGAGCTTTTCCTTTCGCGGCGGCGGCAGCGGCAGCATTTGATCGTCTTGGGGCCATGACAATCGTCGGAGGAGGAGAACAGTGAAGGTTGGAAGATTTTCTTCTCAAAAAGCTCAAAAGATTGCAAAGTAAAGAATTGAAAACGAAAAGAGAGGTATTTATAGTTTTGGAAAACACGGAATGGATGCCTCGGATTGTGCCTAAAATTGTGGTCCACTTGCTTTGCGCAGACAGCTCATCATGTTGCGCAAAATGATTCAACATTCAAAAAATTCAAAGTATTTTGAAATTTTGAATACAATCAACTTTCGAAAACTTTGAAGGGGGTCTTGTAGGTCCTAAAAAATCAAGTCGTATCAATCAACAAAGTCAAAAATTCAAGATATTCATCATTTTGATGAGTTGCGCAGACAACAGATTGTGCAGACGTCACTTTGCGCAGGTTGGTTTGCGCATGTTCCCAACTGCGCAGGCTGACGTGGCAGAAGTCATCATTGACTGAATCAAATCAGATCTTCCTGACAGCTGACAATATGAATAACGAGGAGACTGTTCGTTTTTGGTGCCGCACAGTGCTCGAGGACGGCTGACAGTTGGCAGCACAATCCGTGGTTGCGCAAACGAAGCCTGCGCAGTCTGAGTCTGTGCAAACCAGTGTATGCGTAGTTCACTTTGCGCATTCTACCAACATAACTAATAAATTACATGTGGCATTCATGCCATCAATTACTCATTACGTGGCAACTGTCTATGCACGATCATGCGCATTTCAATCAAATAATGCCATGTGTCTCAGATAGTTGACCCACGATCCAGTAACTGCCTGCGCAGTCCATATCTGCGCAAACCAGTTGCTGTGCAAATCAGCTTGCGCAGTCCAAAATAACTGAAAGTTAGTTATTTTCAGAACTCTATAAATAGAGTTTCAAGTCTTCATTTTAAGGGGATCAAGATCAGAGATCAGAAATCAGAGAGTTCAGGAGTTCTTGCCAAAGTGCTGCTGCATTCTTCCGAGACTTTTGTCTTCAACTTCAGAGGCTTTTGCCTTCAATTTCCAGAGTTGTTTTCAACTTCAAAGGCTTCGTCTTCAAAGTTCACATCGTCCAAGGGATAAAGCAATCGTCATCAAGATTGGATTCCTATAGTTGTAATTTTTCCAGAATTCTTGTAATCTTTATTACAGTTTGTATCAATAAAGTTTTATACTTTTGTTTTTGCAAACACTTGTCATATTCCACTTGGGTTATCATCTACTGCCTTCTTATTTTATAGATTTATGTACACGTATAGGATAGTAGTTGTTTCTATTGATTGTTTATTAGTCTTTCTAGTGTTCACCGTGTCTTGTGATAGAGTTGCCAGTTATGTCATGTTTCCTTGATTGACTTGACCTGGTCGTGATTAATGGACTTGGACTTGTCTTGAGTATGATCTAACCTGACTTGACCATTCTTAGTTGGGCATATTTTGCATTATACTACAATTAAAATATACTATAGATTGGGAGTATCTTGCATTATACTATAGTCTATATGATTTCACATGACCTATATATTCTTTTAGGAGATAGGATTGACACTAGGATTGGCTATTCTCGATTGGGAGTATCTTGTATTTTACTAAAATCAAGACATACTATAGATTAGGAGTATCTTTCATTGTACTATAGTCTGTAGGAGTTATCCGATTGATTGTTATCCAAGTCTAGTATTACATTTCCCTTTGACATGTCATTTCTTAGATGTTCTTCTGGCACCGTTCTTATCTTCCATACATGTATTTATAGTCATATTAGTAGACATGTTTTATGTATCTTGCTAGTCCCTTGAGGACCTGATGATCTCTTTAGGTATTTGCTGAGCGGCTGCATGGAGCAGATGGGTAGTTAATGATTGTGTCTTCAGATTCAGGTATCTTTCATGATTACACATTTACATCCATTATTTACACTCTACTTGTTAGCTTAGTTCATAGACTCATGTTATTTCTTTGGAGTCTAATCGGACATATATGCTAGTGGGCTCTACACTGTTAACCATAATTGTTCATTCTTGATTTATATTCTTCTTGTGGTTTAAGATATAGTTTAGCTTGACATGATTAGGCATATTACCATATTCTATACAGCTTATACATATTCGAGTTAGGCTGGAGTCCACTTGATACGTAGCTGGCTTGTGCACGAACTTGCATCCTGAAAATTGGGGCTGGAGTCCACTTGATACGTAGCTGGAGTCCATATTCTATACAGCTCATTCATTTACATCCATTATTTACACTGTACCATTGATTCCCGTTCCTTCCTATTTCGGAGTAACGAATGATCGTGCTTATTAGAATTTATCAATATTTCTTAGCTAGTTGTGTAAATTAGTTGCTTGTTAAATTTTGGTTGCTTTGGTAGATATAAAGGATATTGGGGATGTCGTTGCCACAGGTATATATTGGTATTAATTTTAGCAACTAGTTGGAAGGTTATAAAATTTTAACGACGTGTGTTTTGAGGGAGTACTGTGCCCAAAGTTGGGTAGACGTCCTCAAGGTCCAACGTGATTCATAGATGGTAAATTAATGATTGAAATGATTTATGAAGTTATTAGGAATTTGGAAACCTGAAAGAGAAGAGATTGAATTAAATTTAAACTTTAAGGAGGTTATTTAAGTCAGGTGATTATGTTAATATTACCAATAGATGAGAATTATGGATAGCGATTTGACTTCAGAAGAGTGTCTTAAAGATTGAATTTAAAATTTTGAATATTTACATAGATTTGGTTTAAGATATTTACAATTAGAGGATTTGTTAAACTTTGAGGGATGAATCATCAATTAAATTTGGAGGTTAGAAGTTGAATCTAAATTTTGAAGGCTACGAATTTGAAATTTTAAAATTTGAAATATGATATACTGAATAAATTTTGGTTTATTAAAAGTTGTGGAGACTAAGGTAAGAGTGGACTTATTTTTTTAAATTTTAAATTTTATGGAATATTTATGAATTTGAATTTCGATGATGAATTTTTTTAAGGTGGATAGATTTGTAACCCCCTTTCCAAAATTTTGAAAATATTTATTATTATTATTTATTTGAACTAAAGGGTAATTTTTGGAATTTTATAAACTTTTAATTAAATAGTTATCACGATAGATGGCCTTAGTCATGGTTGAGATTTGGAGTACAAGGTGACTATAAATCATGGCACGGATAGTGTAGTTGTGTGCCTTAACTAGTGTTTAGCTATCGTAGGGAAGGCCAAGCCATAAGTGTATCCTAACTAGGAAAACCAGGCCAAGTTATGACATGACCACTATAAATAATTTAATTGTGTATTATTAAGATTAATGACTTTTAGAAGACCCGGTTGTATCAAACTTGACTCGAGTCAAACTACAACCCATGTAGACATATAGGACGTCCAAAGACGTCCACGTAGATATATATATTATATATATAAATTGGTATTTTATTAGTAAGTAATTTTGTGACTTGCTATTAACTTGATATTTTATTTTGGATAGATGATAACTATTTTTCTTAAAATATATTTTCAAGATCTTTGGGCTTCTAGATTATATATATACATGAGAGTAAATAAGAGTATACATGATATGTGAATACATGAATAACTATAATATTATATAGGAAGTTGAATATATATATTGGTACTTTTATATATAATATATTCAGTAATTTCTATAATTGAATATAATATATATATATATATATATATATATATATATATATATATATATATATATATATATATATAAACTAGATTGCTATTATAAGTGATAATTATTGGATCCAGGCCGGCTCAACTCCATAATTATTTCTCTTCCCTTTTTCCTTTCCCATAAAACTAGCAATCCTATTCCTGGGCTTAATTCCTTCCACTTGTGTATTCCTATTATACTTTCAACCCATTCTCAAACCCAGCCCAAAGACGCTATTTAGAATCTAGACCCGCCACCAACCCTTCCTTATAAACATGTTACTGCAGTATCAATGGAAGGGGAGACCCCTAACCGCAACTGTCTTCTTCCTCCTCCTTCTCCTTCATATTTAACTATCAAATAGTGCACCAATGTGCGTGTGCCGAATACTGTTGCTTTCGATCGTCTCTTACCACTACACCGTCACCATCTCCGCCTATAGCAGACTCTCCCGGCCACGCTGAGACTAGCCGCCGCCGCGCACCCTTGTCGATCAGGGATGTTTTATGTATCTTGCTAGTCCCCTGAGGACTTGATAATCTCTTCAGGTATTTGCTGAGCAGCTACATTGAGTAGATGGGTAGTTGATGATGTTTGAGGATGAAGAAGGAGATAATAAAAGGTGAGGCCTTTCAGATTCTTTATAAACCCGACGCCAATCGAGTTCGGGCCGAACTCGGGCAAAATCGGACCGAGTTAGCCTTGAATTCTATTGATTCCATTTTGTAAAAAAAATGTAAAAATATCATCTTAAATTTATCATTCCATTTCAATTATTTAATTCCAAAATTAGTAATTTTAAATTTTAATCAATATAATTAAAATTATTTTATGAATTAAATTTTGTTATGCAACAACTGTCTTAGATTAGCTGTTATTATCCCAGCTAACGGAGGCCCACCGGGAGACACTTAAGTACCGTTTCACTTTAGCCATAGCCGTGGTGACAGATAAACCTTTTGTTGGCTTGTCTCAAAAACAATATTTGTATTGAAAAATAATTAATAAGATAAATTTAATTAATATTATTGACATCTAAAATTCCTAATTCTCGACGTAAATAATTGAATCTATCTTCTGCTAAAGATTTTGTAAAGATGTCAGCCAATTGTTTCTCAGTGTCTACATATTCTAGATTGATGTCTCCATTTGCTTGATGATCTCTAAGAAAATCTCAATGTGCTAAGTGCGAGAGTGACATACAGGATTCTTAGTCAAATTTATAGTGCTAGTATTGTCACTAAAAATGGGTATGTGTGTGTAGTATAAATCAAAGTCTTCTAGGATTTGTTTTATCCATAAAATTTGTTCACAATAATGTCCTATGGCGATATACTCGGCCTCAGTAGTTGATAATGCAACATAATTTTTCTTTTTGCTAAATCAAAAGACTAGAGCCTTACCTAGGAAATGATACGTACCGCTTGTACTTTTTCTATCCACTTTGCATCCAGCAAAATTAGCATCCGAATAACCAGCTAGGTCAAAGGACGTGGTTTTGGGATACCATAAGCCAACAAAAGAAGTGCTCTTAAGGTATCGGAAGAAACGCTTAATTGCGCACATGTGTGATTCTTTAGTGTTCGACATCACAAGAGGTTGAACAAATTTTTTGTTTATTGAACGTAAAAAGACCTGTGTACATAGAAGGAAGTCCTAAATAGGATATTCTAAGTACAAAGGAAAGAGTTTATGGGAAAGTATGACGGTGGAGATCGAGCACTGCAGTGGCTCCTTTACTCCGTTGACGATCTGACGACGGGTTGAACTTGCTCTGACTTTCTGATACCATTGATGGAACTCTAGGGTTGCCGATCAAAAGGATGCTTGGAGCTAAAGATTTGATGTTCGATGGTCTCTCCTCTTTTGTTGAAGGTAACCTCCTTCTATTTATAGGGAAAGAGAGCACATATGCGATGTGCATTAGGATTTTGAGATATGAAGGAATCTGCCATCATTGTATGGTACGGACTTCTGCGGCACTGATACGTGACGGACATTAGGATTCCTCTCAATTGAGGTCTCTGGTGGTTATCAAAATAATCGAAGAAGAAGACACATGGCGTGTGCCGATTTGCTTGTTCAGATGCAGCCGAGTAAATCTTAGGATTTCATCTCAGATTTGGATTCTGATTGATCCTCGTCTAAGATTTAAATCAATTTGATAAGATATCATTCATGATTAACCCCAATCCTATCTTTGAGAGAGTCGATTTAAGCAAACCGACTAGGTGGAACCATGCTTCCTGTGCCTCTGGCGAGGTCTGAGTACTGCTGTGCTTCTGGGGCGACAAGTAGATCGTTCTTT
>JANAVB010010431.1:0-102122 GCA_029216955.1 Iris pallida | reverse complement strand
ATATTATATATTTATATATAAATATATATATATATATATATATATATATATATATATATATATATATATATATATATATTATCGTTGAAAGGAAGAGCTGCAAAGAACGTTGGAACGTTGTTTATTTTCATTCTGTTTTGTTTCTGTTTTGGTCGAGGGCTAAGTTCACTCTTTTAGAGAGAAATTGTCGGATTTAGGTTTGAGATACTTGATTGCAATTCAAAATATATGTGGAAGGAATTTCTCCTTCATAATTTTTTAATTATTCATATAATCTCGATGCTATTTTCATAACGAAATTGGTATCAGAAGAAGGTTAACGTCATTGTTATGGATATGAACATGACAAGTTGAAGTTTGAGGTACAGACATTTACTGGGAGTTTGTAGTGTATCAGATGAAATGAAATCTGCTTTCTCTCAGAACTTTGGATTCTAATAGCTGGAGTATTACTATTGGAGTGGAACAATACAAATTTGGAAGGGAGTTCACACTGATTAAAGGGAGGGAAAAAAAAACTTTGTATGCACGCATGAAGGGATACCTTGATAAGGATTGTCAACTACGGACCGGATGTTGCTGTTTATGCTCTAATATGGAGGAAATTGCTATTCAAGGTGGGGTACTACACGGTTTGTTCGCGTTGATGAGTTCAATTGTCTATTGGACTCAACTAATTATGATCATTGATTCAATGTGCTTATGGAGATGAAATTTATATCAAGGTGGTGATGCTTATATGACTTCCCATATTCAAAAATAAATTGGCCTAGGTCGGATCATATATAAGTCAATGTGGGTCGAGGTGTTTGAGTCGGCCTTCAACATGCACAATGATCGAGTCAAGGACCTGCGACATCATTATAGTTGTGACCACCCATTCAAGTGCTTTGGCATACACAATGATGTAAAGGAATTGCAACTTCTATTTGCAGTGGAAAGAAATGACGGTGTTGTTAGCAATATTTTGTAAATACACAATTAATGTAAACGGAGATGTTGAGAAGTATGTTACTTTAATTATCAGATGGAGGCAGGAGCCCTTCATTTTTAAACAAGAGAAGGTCAAAAACACCAAAGTGCTCATGAGACTACCCAAACCATGATTGCTAGTTAAGCATGATATGAATCCACATATTGGCACGAATGGTAGTTGCCATGTTAAGTGCATTTACCCTTAAATACTTTGGGCCTGCTAATGTAATCGGTTATGCAGATTATTTGGAATAATTTGGGCACACAAAAATGAAATCATAGTAATGTGAAATATTCAAGTAATATGAGATATATTTATTATTTATAATTAATATTAGACTAATTTAACATATATCAAATTATTAATTTGTAAATTGATAGGCTCTACTTATATTATCCATTTGTTGCAACTGATATTTGTATTACACTATTGTCATGTCCCGCTCCCAGAATACAGTAGGTCGAGTTCGCAACTAACATCTCCAGGTTACGATCCATACGAATATAATGTTACCAGTGTCCGCGATTGTCACCCGTGAGGTTCTAGCTAGGATGGGAATATAAGAAACACTAAACTGACTTCTATTTCAACAAACCATAACTATTTTACATAATCTGATTATGTGGTACAACTCATACTACCTATTACATCCAAAACCATTAATGTACATAGGTTGTCTAGCTACAAAATGTTACCACTGCATTCTCGAGATTGTTGTTGATTATTCCTCAGTTTCATCTACATTGTACAAGGGCAGCATCTTGTCTGGAGTCTCGTCATCCCCTAGTGAACAATATTAGGTTGTCAAAAGAAAATGAAAATATGATATGATGTGATAAGAAATAGTTGAATGATGATGGCTCATAAGGTTTTGATGTGTAACCTATAGCAGTACTGCACGGCAATTTAACTATATCCGGATCTATTGATCCTTATTGTTTGATAATTAGTACAACCTAAGGTCACTACGACAATCACAATCAAAATTTCCTATATGATAATATAATTTAGAGAACAACTTCTTGAATAACAACATCGTCTAATATTTCGGCAACAAATCTGTGACCAGGGATCAGGTTTTGATGTGTAACCTATAGCAGTACTGCACGGCAATTTATGACTATATCCGGATCTATTGATCCTTATTGTTTGATAATTAGTACAACCTAAGGTCACTACGACAATCACAATCAAAATTTCCTATATGATAATATAATTTAGAGAACAACTTCTTGAATAACACATCGTCTAATATTTCGGCAACAAATCTGTGACCAGGGATCAGGTTGTGGCAGGGCAACACGATGCTTATAATCCGGCCATTCACAACATGTGAATAAGAATAAGATATATATTGATTCATCTAATCTGATCTTTTTATTGAATTAGGTACACCCAAAATCAGGTATAGGTAAGTGAGCTAAGTCTCACGCACTCTCTTCACAAGGCCTTGCAGAAGGAGCTAATACTGATCAGTTTTGTTTTTTATTATATTGCAGGGATTTCGTTCGATGGTATTCAAGTTGTTCTCCCCCTCCTAATGCACTAGCCTAAACTACAAAGCATCCTTATTCGATTATCTTTCTTAATTCTGCTTTGTATTTATCTCAAATTTCAATTTGCAAATATGCATCTGATTTATAATTCCAGGAATTAAGTATGTTTCACTTTTAAATCCCAGTATGCATTTCATCCAATATCGGGATAATCATGAGATATGGTAATACGAATTTTGGAAGAAGTTTCTTTCAATATGCACATAGCACAAAACATTGTAACTTGGGTTGAGTTAGCTTGCGTGACTGCTGGTCCGTGTCCTATGCGTCCTAGACTCTTACTAATCATCCTCTAAACATATTATTTAAGGGTTATCGAGAGCCCATCACTAATTAAGATATAGTATCCTAGAATTTATGGTTTAGTATAAACGATATTTTCTGGATATCGAAAATTTGGTTAACTTCTGAAATTCGTAAAAATTTGGCAGTCACCTTTGTATTTCGAGCTCTAAAAATTTAACAATTCAGACCTGGGGCAACCCTTCGTAGCATTTCCTAGGTACGCCGACCTCCTTCGGTGGAACAACTCAACACCGGAACACATGCAATATGTATATGAATTTGAAATTCATAAAACTTAAGTAAAAGAAAATCTTCTTTCTTACCTTGGCAAGCGCATTTAGCGCTTACCGAGTATAGCAGTAATTATTAGCAGTTGGTTATAGCTCCAATACTCGATTGTGACGACAAGAAAATAACTATCTTTCTCATTAGTAACCACAATTTATGGAAAATAAATTATAAGCAAAATTATACTATATATGCATTTGTAAGGTATTGATCACTCAAAATTCAAGTATTGAATAAAATGGAATTCCATGTTTTTGAAAGTTCCCAAAAATTCTAGAAACCTCAATACATTTAGCAACTAAATCCATAGTTTTATAGCTAAAAGTAATTTCAAATCAAAAATTATTCTGAATTCTAAGTTAATATGATTCCTACAATCATAATTTTGGCTAATTCGGCCCGAAACTTAGGATATGAAAAGATATGAGTTATAGGATGATATATTAAGGTTTCCTAAACCCACCATGTAGAAATGACACTACAAACTATAGTTTGGTGCTGAAATTTGATTTACATAGTCATTTATTTGTCAAAATCCCAATTTTGATTGATATGGTCAAAATGTCTAGCAATCCAAAAACCATTATAATTCCTAAAATTATTTTGGAGGAATTTGGCTCTTGATGGTTTTGCCATATATCTTCAAGTTAACTGAAGTTGAGTATAACACATATGTGACTAATATTCCTACAAAAAGAATACTCCATGATTATCATTCCTTATATCCCCATTCACAAGTATTGGTGTAAGTATAGGTTTCCTTAAATTCCTACATCCTTATAAAACACATATTTATATTATTATACGAGCATACTTGTAAATATGTACATATACCAATCACACATCAATAATTCTACATGAATACTACATATATTAATCTAATGTATCAAGTTCAAAATTAATTGTGTCAATACAATAAAGTTGTGACCAATGTACATATTTTCATTCACTATTAGCTCACATCTAATTGTTTAGGAATTTAAAATAGAGCATATATATATATATATATATATATAATTATATATATATATATATATATATATATATATATATATATGCCAATGATCTCTAGCTCAATGGTTAGAGTGAGGCACATCCTCCCAAGAGTTGCAGGTTCGAGCAACGGAGAAGCATATTTAATTCCATGTGGAGGAATAAATGTGACTGCGTGCCGAATGTGGTGAGATACAAGTGTTAGTGCGGGCCTTTGGGCCGAGTTTGATGCGGAGAGATACAAGTACGGGTGTGGGCTTTCGGGCCGAGTTTGTAGGCCTTCGGGCCAGAAGTCTGTAACACAATTACCTGTTCCAAAAATAGAATGGATTGGGAAGGGACTTGCCTTGCTATTAGGTTTCCCAAACCGAAATCGATATTTAATTTCCCTTTTTTTTCCAAATATAACCTATTCCAGAGTATAAACATATCCCAATTTATAGATCCTGACATAGGTTCCTATATCTGAAAGAAATTAGGAAAGAAGAAGAGTTACACCTATAATAGGAAAACAGACCAGAAGGAAGGATGAGTGGTGCTAGAGGTCGGGACCGAAGGGAGGCGTTAGTTGTTTGGAGAGAGAAGGGATGAAAAGAAAAGAATGATTCATATAGAAAAGGGATTGGAATAAAGAGGGGGTGTTGGAAATTGATATGGGAGGAAAGAATGATAGCAGCTGCAACTATTGTCATGCCCTGGTTCCGTAAAACCGATCGTCCCCACATGAGCGTAATGTCGTGTGAGACTAAGTTACACTCGCACAATGCAAGTACCGAAACGGCCGATTGAACAACTAGGCGACAGAGTCGCACATAAGTCTCAAGCAGAAATATTAAATAACCACAAAAAGTACATGAATGAAATCATCTTTATTGATATTGAAATAGAAGATTGTAACAGGTCGAAGCCAAGATTACAATCATTCAATATCTCTCTCTCTCTCTATAATGAATCATGCCTTGGTGCTTACAACATCGAGAAGTAATGCAATAGATGATGTCCACGCATTATGTCCCGTACACAAGCGAAGAATTCGACGCATACGCACCCCTCGAATCGCCAAGATCCGTACCGAATGATTTACTCCCTGCACCATGCAGACAATCTAGTGGGTATAATACATAGAATGCATTGGTGGGACGGCATATCGCCCACCCAACAAACCAAAACGTTATTTCTGTGAGTGCACACAATATTAGGTGGTTTTTCTAATCTTATCTTAGGATCAGTTTCATGGCATACCAAACTTGTATCTAGAATCATAATCGTGTCACGCACAGAATGGAACTTACCGATATTTATTGTCCGTCCTTCCTTGTTTTCATACAATAATAAGTTTATAACATAAGATCTAGTGCCACGTTATAGATCCATAATATCATATATTGCGTCGTAACACGTGTCTCTGCAGAAGCCAAATGTTAGGCTCAATAGTTGCATTGTGTGCCGTGTATACATCTATTTTCTAACTCAACTAACCACCAGCACGCTGATTGTCGCTAGCACACCGCCTTAACCTATTTGAGGGTTATTGGCAATACAAGCCATCCTGGACAATAGCTTGGTATAGATGGAGATCCTTTCAGCGCGGGTAGCGAGCCCTCTGAAAGTTCCCGAATCACCGGGTGTTTTAACCAGCTTAGATACATCGTGTCCGAATTGGTCCTGTGGCCCTGGGATACCGTTCGAGGAATAAAAGCCCTTGTGCACAAGTTGTCCATTACCATGAAAGTATCTACTCAACTTACCATACTACTCAAGCCGATACTCATCTAAACTTCTCATCTCTCTGCAGCTCCTAGACCAGGCCTATTGATGTTGCCCGAAAGCTACCATACCTCTATCCCATGCAATTCTTATGTATTTAGGAATATTAACATCCCTCCAATTGGTTCCCATCCTGACTAGAAGGAATTACCTTTGATTTGTCAAAATTGCTGAAAATATAGCCAAATGTGGGCCACAAAACCACAACCAATAAAGATATGATAGACACTTTCCTGATACTGATTACAAGGAAACATAAACACCAATTACAATATATTTATTTTGTAAAATATTGCTGGTATGCAATCTATTCTTATGTACTATCCAAGTTAAAATGTAAACTTTTATTTATTATTCTTGAAGAGAATAGGAACTTGGTCGCAACCGACTGTGAAGTTGTTTAGTATCTCAGACTCTACCAAGGGAATTGCAATAACAATATAGTTAGTTAATGATAGTGAATTTTAGGAGTACAGAATGTTTATGGTTTCGGAATAGAAATCCTTTTTGAAACCAAAATGTCTGCATGAAACTGAGGATCAGCTCTCTTTAAAATTTTATTCCTTTTGGTGCAAATTAGGTAGCTTGTCAATGTTTCCTTACAAATTCCATTTAAATATCAATCAGTTTTTTTCATTCTTCTGCACAAATACAATGCATAATTACTTGTTTGATCCAATTCTGAGAACCTATTTCCTTTTTGCACTCTCATCCCCATTTCTTGTTCTCATATGTACAGTGAATAGGGACACTAATGGAACCAACCAAAGCTATTGATGTTCCTGACTGCGGACATGATGGCCTATTGGATAGGATTAGCCAACTCCCAGATTCTGTCCTTAGTCTCATCCTATGCAAGGTTATGGACACAAGGCAAGTCGTGCAGACGATGATAGTTTCAAAGATGTGGCAAAATCTATGGGCTCCTGTGGCCTACTTGTGCTTTCATGATAGCCTCGAGGACTTCCCGAACATTGCATCCTTTGTTGATACTGTACTGCAGCTCCGTGACCCATCCGATATTCACACCTTCCGTGTGCAGTGGCGGCGTAGTGTCGATGCCCACAGAGACCATCATCTTACTAAATGGGCTGAGCATATAGTTAGGCGCAATGTCAAAGTACTCGAACTTGATATCTATGCTGGTGAACATGCTGAAGAAGTCATGGAATTTCCTTGTTGCATCTTTACTTGCCAAACTCTGGTGGAGCTGAAGTTGGAAACTGATTGGATGGGCGCAAAGTTAAGCGCTCGTGCAATTGTAAAGCTCAGTCGACTAAGCAAATTGCATCTCTACGGTTTCGATGCAAATTGTGATTCGTTAAAGAATCTAATATCGGGATGTCCCGTCCTTGAAGATTTGGAATTGGTGGGATGCAACCTTGAGGATCCTGAAGTTTCATCGGACACGCTGAGGCAATTGATTATAGAATCTTGTGATATTAGTGGGACTCGGATGCGCATTTCTTGTCCTAATCTTCGGTCTATTTCTGTTTACATCAATAGTTTGAGAGGCTTGAATTCTTATGGGAGAATGTCTCATCTGTTGTCGATGCTACTATACAAATTGATGACTGGGATGGTAATCAATGTTTTCCTGTCGATGTTGATTCAGAACCTCTGAAGTTCATTATTACCATAAGCGAGGTACTCCACTATTCTAATTTGTTAACCTGAACTTATTGAAATGTTTCTCTCAGTTTTGATTCATTCTGTACACTATTTTGGCAATATCTGTTGGGATTTAGATATGCGTTAACGAAAATCAAGTGTCAACTCCCTGGAACCAACAAAGATAATGGACTGTACCTGCTACCTAGAACCAAGATTGATCACACGAGCGAGCATATGTGATATGACTTCGTCACCTGACAAATCCCAATCTCTATTAATAATTATAAGATTGATATAGTGTATATTGCTTCATTTGCCCTAAAAACCGATCCCCTACAACTTCTAAAGAGAACAAATTTATACCGAGATTGTTTGAAACTTCCAACCCTAACTAGGATTCTGTATCCAGTAGTGGCTGCCCACTATCCAACGATAATGATAAACGACGACACTTCGAATAGAACCTCCTACTATCTTGAAGAGAAAGACCTATGACCTAACATGAATCTCCTCGTAGAAGTGGTGGTGTTTTTCTTGAATCTGCTCAACAAGCACATAGAAGAAATAGCCCCCTCAACCCTTTTAATAGAGCCAAGAAATCCTAGCTTAGCCCCTAAGCTAGCCAACTTCAAACCTGGTCGTCTAAACGTATAGATCCAATAGCCCAAAGAATTGTTGAAATCTTGCACTATGCAGAACTCCATAGAACTGGCATACCACCGGTATATGCCAGTGATATACTTAATGCACACAATATTCATGCTACAAAATGTTGAAATTTACAGCAGTATTTCGGTATACTAGTACTGTTGTTCTGGCTCCAATGGAGCCCTAGTCTTGCTGCAATCGGTCGGTTGTCTTCACTGCAACTTTCGTCGATGATTGCACAATGCTTCAGCGTGTCATCCACCTCAAAATAATGCTGGATTTCCAGCAAACTCCCTCTCTAGTCTGATGAGGTGTTGGCTCATGGCTCATCAATTAGATTTATGCATATTGTCCGCGAATTAATTTTTGCTCACTGTCGTTACCGAGCTCAAATCCCTCTAGATGTTCCACATCTTCTGCCGTCCCCAGTTGCTCGACCACCATGTCGATGCTAACTGTCGTGCGTAGCATCTTGGAATAGTTAGGATCTTCCTAAGATCAATAACTTGACCAAGACTATAGTCCATGACCATCAGCCTTACATTGAGTCTCTGGTGCCTATCTCTAACTTTTGCCTTCCACCGAAATGTGCTCCCATTCTAATGACTTTCTCACGTTTGGCTAACCTAACCACGCGACAATGCAGTTTCTCGAGATTAAGCTCCCGAACTACCTACGCTCATGTCCAACATGAAAGCTCTCATGCACATCCGCATCCTCAAGCAGAGAAATACCATACATGATGCATGTATCAGAGGCCGACATCTCTACAAACAGAAGTGTACCCATCATATCTTGAGTTGGTTGGTACCCTTGACATCCTTTACTTTGAACTAGTGAAATCGATGCCGCTCTGTTGAGTTTGGACATCCCTTCCGACGCTAAACCCGGATCCGTGAAACAACCCCCACATAGAGACATACTAGCTACCAATAGTTAAGAGCCATTCGTAAGCTTCGATCAATGTCCTTAAAATATCGCGTCATGCATTATCCGTCATCTTTCCGATCAAAACCAGAATGAAGTGCAATTTTGGTACATAATGGGCCCTTTGAGGATAAGCTTCTCGTCAAGTACATGTCACAGATCCCCTCAAATGTCATTGTTCCCTTGTCGTCCATCTTCACACATCAAAATTGTAGGACCGATTGTAGGAACGAGTTGTAAAGCGTATTACTCTAGAGGGGGGGTGAATTAGAGTAGGCAGCGAAAATTAACTATTTAAAAAAGTTAGTAACAAGATCACAGATAATATATCACAGATATGTAAATAAAAGTAGAGAGAGAGCAAACGCAAACACGAGGATGTATACTGGTTTCCCTCTGTTGAGGACTAGTCCAGTCGGAAGAACTCTAGCTTCCAGTTGAATCCACTATGGAAAATCACCACAAGTTTTTATCCGAAGTTCTTGCAACTTCTACAACGCGAGCTTTGATCCGAAGTACTCGACCAACTTCAATTGTGAAGTGTGTAACTTCAATCAAGCCTCTGATTACAACCACTCTGAAACTTCTAGACCGTACCACACTGGCAAATCGACTAGAGGATTGTAACTGGCTTGGGATTTGAAAATGAATAGCTCAGAATACTTTGGAAGAAGTAGTAGTCTTATAGAGAAGAGATATGAAAGTGAAGGAGTGAATTGAAATGATCGAAATCCTTCTCTATTTATAGTTTTTCCAAAGGCAGAATTCTGACAGAATTCGGGCAGAATTCGGCAGAACTCTTTGAGAAAATCTCGGTGGGATCCGTAACTGCAGGGAGACCAAGTTCAAAAAGGCAATGTTCACTAACCGAACTCTGGCCGAATTCGGGCCGAACTCTGGCCGAATTCGGGCCGAGTTCTGTTGGAGTTCTGTCAGGGTTTTTGCAAATTGGTTTTAGGCTTTTTGAAAAGTCAAACAGTTAGGAAGTAGTTTGGGCTTTTGTAAGTGGGCTTGTTTTCAAAATGAAAGGGTATTTTGAAAACGTTTCTTGGGTAGCCTATTTGCCAGTACGATGCAGTTTACATTGTATTCCTAGACTCAATAAATATGAAAATATATTGTTGAAATAGGAAAACCAAGAGCCCTTTGATGACGCATTTCTTCAAATATTTGAGCAGACTTAAAGACGCCTTTTTCACTTGACGGCGGTCGTCCAAAGATAAACAGATCTTCTTGTATAACAGCGGAACCCCCGATGCGAGGCCCCGGATAGGTCGTTAGGCGGTTCAGAAAATCTTCTTGTATAACGCCGTCTTGGCCCATCAATAATTCTCCATTGCATATGTCCTGGTTTGATCATGTTTGATCATGCTTCAGCATGTCTACAAATACATGTTAGAAGAACAAAGCAGTATGATGCATTATGATACAACATATGATGTAGAACAGTAGGACAATTCTAACATTAGGACAATGCTAAGTTTAAGTAGCAACATGATAGTGATTACATGAATATTAGTGACATCATTATGTTAAACTTAATTGATTAGCCATATTCAAAAACATGACATAATCATTGGGCTAACAATCTTCCCCTTTTTTATTATGGCAAATCTTTTAAGTTTAATATATATACAATAGATGCATGTATCACTAATAAACACAAATACTAGAATAGTGTGTGCTGACTTAAACTTATTTCCCCCCACTTAAAATTATTTCTTCCCACTTAAACTTATTTTTCCCCCTTTGACATGATCAAAAAATAAGCTCCCCGTAATTAGAGCTAAAATGAACTCAAACATAAGTAAAGAAGGAAAGCAAAAATAATCATGATCAAGGGTTAGGAGAATAGTGTAACAAGTATAAAAAAATGCATAGCTATAGTAGAAAACTTATCAAAATACAACATAGTTGGTTGAACTTAAAAACATTGAAATCAATCAATACATAGTTTACCAACTAGAAATCCAAAAATGAAATATATTTTGAATGTCATTTGACAAAAAAATCTATCGATATAGTAGGAATCAATCATTGGTCATAAATAAATCATAAGGAAACGCAGATCTAGTATATAAAAAAAATCAAAATATAATGAGATTTTAACAATGATCACAAAAAAAAATATGATCATAATTTGCCCATACAAATTAGTGAATCAATTCAATAAAGAGTATAATCCTCGAAAAGAATCAAATATGTATACTAGAATCTATGCAAAATCTATTCCAAAGTTCATGCATTTGAATTCAATTACCTTAGCATGATATATATCCATCAGATAAACATGAAGGTAATGAAGACAAAATACTTGAGAAGGAGAAATTCAGTCGACTTGAATGCTCCCCCGCAAAGTATGATCAGTCTAAATATAGATAATCATGAACTTTGAGATAAAACCTCAATAAGAAATGTCAAATCATTTAAACTCAAAAGGATTATCAATAAATTATACCTTTGGCAGGATAACTTTTAGAAACAAAAAAATGAGAGAATTAAAAATAATATTAAATCATATATTCTCTCATAAACTCAATACAAATCCAAATATCATGAACAACTCAACAAGATATTTTAAGTAAAATAATATATGTCAATGATGAACTAGCTATATCACATATTAAGGGCATAAAATAATTGAAACAATTAATTTTCTCCCCCTTAAAGTATGCGTATATAGTTCAAAAATAATTTATATGCATAAAATAGATAAAAGAAATAATCACAAGATCTAAGGGATATCCAAGATATGCAACTTTTCTTTCCTTTGATCAAATGCTATAAAGTTCCAAAACAAATATCATCTTTAGGCAAATAAAAGAAATATCCAATGAATAAATGCTTAAAGATGAACAAACAAAATATATCTCCAATAAAAATAACACAAATCATTTCATGTAAGTAAAAGATTTTTGAAAGCTGTCTTTAATAATAACATTTGAGTACCAGACAGATTCAATAAATCAAAAAGAAATCAAAAAGACTTTTCAAAAATATGGAATTTATTACGAAAAACTGTCTTAGTAAATGTTCGAATGCATCCATTTAGTCCTCAGACTGAAAGCTGGCAATTCGAATCACGGAAATAATTTCAAATAAAGAATCCATAAAAAAATCTATTTGAACAAATAAACATAACCTGATAAATGTCCAAAAAAAGAGTGTATTCTAGATATATGGCATGTCAAAGGGATAATTGATTAGAAATAATGAACTGCTCCACCTTTACATGGCTATATCCAAAAATAAAAAATAGATAAAATTTAAAAATAAAATTCAGAGACATATTTTCGAAAGTAGTAAACTAATTCAAAATATTATGTCTTCTTATCAAAGTTCATTTCTTCCCTTTTAAAGCCTTAGCATGGTGTCCACCTGACAACCGTAAGGCTAAAGAAAGAACGCTTTGAGAGAGAGAGATTCAATTTTCTTGACTTCTCCCCAAAGAATTACTGCTATGGCAGTTAGTAACTTGAATAAAAGAGAATAATAAAGCTTAAAATTATGAATATACGCAAATTAAAGACGAAATCACAAGATCATAATATTCACTGAGTAGTCACAAAATCATTAAGTCTGAATATCGAAAAGTGTGACAAAATATATCGAAAGATGACAAACATTAACCTATGGAAGATCAATGTATGTTACCTTTTGTAAAAATAAATCATTAATAATATTATCCATCAATCTAAAATCCAAAATCCATCAGATAACAACTGCAGCTAGATCTCAATAAATCTTTAATTTATTAAAGCGTTGATCAATCTTGGGTTAGCTGTAGAGGTACTGTCCCAGCTAACGGAGGTTCACCGGGGAACACTTAAGTACCGCTTCGCTTCGACCGTAGTCGTGGTGACAGACAGACCTTTTGTAGGCTTGTAACCAAAATAAATCTCTTCTTTAATAACCGAGGATTTAAAAAGAATTAGTGCAATATGAAATCAATTATATTCTATGGATTTAAAAAATCTTAGAACAATGTAGCATACGGCATAAGATCAATTTACATTTATCCATATGTGCTACAAATCATTGGGTAATCATAAAATATAAAAACATTAGTAAATCAAAATGTAAGACCTAGATACGTTGATGTATTCTGGAACCTAGGAGATTTGACAGCACCTTGGATCCAGAACTAGATAATAGTTGCAAGTACACCTTAATAAATCTTAAGTCTATAAAGTATTGATCACTTCGGGTTAGCTGTAGGGGTCGGTTCCCAGCTAGCGGGAGTCCGAAGACTAGTGCACCGTGTCGCTTCAGGCTATACACCTGTATGACAGAAGGACCCTTTTGGCTGTTCCCAAAATGATTTCTACTCTTAAGAACTTAGGTTCAAAGGAATATATGCAGTATCATCGAACATCATCGAAATCCAAAATTTCTAAATATAGGAGAAGTAAATACCCAAAGAATGGTTTATCAAGATCAAAATATTAAAAACATCATGTATACAAAATGTAACCAAAAAGCCAAGAAAATAAAAAAAATCATTAAAAGAGGCTTTTAGGAATAAATAAAGATAAGAACATAAAAAAAATTGATAGCTTAAGTATGAGATAAGCACAAGTTTAAAAAAAAACTACTTTTTAAAAATAATATAGAACTTGAACTTAACTCATATATCTCGTAAAGATATTTATACAAAATATAAGAAACATGAGCAATATATAAAAAATGAATTATTTATGTATCTTTAATAAGCATAAAAAAAATATCATAAGATCAAAACATGCATAAATATGCTTTGTCAGACAAAGATGTAATTGATTCATAAGAAGTTAATAAAAATAATTAAAATATGAGAATCAATAATAAAGTATATTATGCAAGCACAAGGTTAACATAAAAATATATGTATATACTTTTCAAGTAAATAGCAGACTTGTGCTAAACATACATACTCACAAAATACTGATCAAAGTAAATATGACATGTTAAAGACAAATCGGTAAGAAGTGACCATTAAAAAAAAATTAAAGACGAAGAGACAAAAGCATATTCACCAAAACAAAATTAAGCTCCTATGCATGCTTCAAGAACAATAAATAGCATACATAGACAAATGTGTCACACTAATAGAAAATAAAAAAAAAACTATATAGTGTGAGCTGATCATTTAGGCTAGACAATAATCATTCTAAGATTATATCTCACATTGATTCAAATAATAAACAATTTAAAAGATATCAATGAAAGCTAATAGCAAGACATCAAAAAGAACATGCTAGATATTAGAAACTATTTAGTAAGCATGTTACCGAAGTGGTTCTAGTGACCACACTTCTGTTGGTGCAATTGCATGAAAGATGACCTTTGTAGCTTTGCAACCACCAACATGTTCCATGGTTCTATTTGATATGAGAAGCTTCATCTGCAATATTAGGTGAAGACTTTGGTATCCAATACTTGGATCCACATTTGTTAGCTTTAGGAACCCATTTGCACAAGTTCATATCAACTAGTTTTCTAATCTGACAATGATTAGAAACATGTCCATTTATACCACAATAATGACAGAAAGAATTAATATTAGTACTATGTATAGTAGTATGAGAATGTGCAGTAGTGTGATACGATGTGCGTGGATACTTGTAATAGAAAACATGGTTATGTGAAGCTTTAGCTTTGCTTGCTTCCTTTCTAAAAGATCTAACGTGTGTGACTTTGTGATGTGCTAAGTGTCTTGTGTTAGACTGAGTCGTAGGTTGTACTACCTGCTTTCCCAGTCTAATCTCTAACTTTTTAGAGTTAGCACAGATCTCATCATACTTAGCAGAGAGAGCATCAATTCTAAATGAAGCAATAGAATACTTCTTCTTTTCTGATTCTAATTCCTCCTTAAGCTTAGCATTTTCTTGAGTACTTTTCTCAATGCATTCAAGCGCCTCATGCAATCTAAACTCAAGTGTGGATATCTCAATAGAATTATCAGAAGTAGAAGTATCTCTAGCATCATTCAATAAGCAAGTAAGCTTTTTAATCTCACGCTTATAGGATAGAATATCCTTTCTAGCTTGCTTATATTTATCTAATAATTTCTTGTGTTCTTCTAACAGATCACTGAAAGCATCAGATAAATTATCATAAGAAAATTTACTCTCTTCAGAAAAAGAATTATTTTGTACCTCGTTAGATAATGCCATTGTGCATAAATTTGCAGCTTGATGAGGTTTTTCTTCTTCTTCTTCTTCTTCTTCTTCTTCTTCTTCTTCTTCAGACTCTCTTGTTTCGCTTTCACACCATATGCCCGATGATCTTCCTTCATTTGATTGTTCGTAGTGACCCTCCTTTCTTGTAGTAGGACAATCTTCTTGGATGTGGTCTATCTTCTTGTAATTGTCACATACAAGCTCTTCGTCGTATAAGGGATTATGTTGTACCTTAAATCCCAATTCCACCATGTACATATTTGCATCATTAAGAAAACTATCCTTCTCTCTGGAGTTGCTAGCTTTGCTTTCATACCTGCACTCATAAGTAGCTTCAAGAACTTTCCAAATTTTATGAGATGTTGTGCAAGTATTAATATGATTAAATACATTTGTGTCTACAGCACAATTAAAGATATGCATAGCTTTTGCATCAAGGCTAGCTAATTTCTTCTCTTCCTCCGTGTAACTATAATAGGGCTTGTTGATTGTAGAGGATGTGAGAATAGAAGTGATAGTAGGCTTCTTGTAGCCGGTGACAACAATTGACCATAAGTCAAAATCTAGAGACTTTAAGTAGAAGCTCATCCGTGTCTTCCAATAGCTATAGTTTGTTCCATCAAATAGTGGGAGTCTATTTGAGGATTGCTCTTCAGTTGTGAAGTACATACTTGCTATATGTGATACAGTGATCTAAGTAACAGCAGTTATAAATAAGAATATAATAGAAATGTTACCTCACTTTACCTGTATAACCCGCTCTGATACCAATTATAGGAACAATTGGGATCAGAATATATTACCTCTGGTTGCAGTACTGGCTCTGATACCAATTGTAGGAGCAATTGGTATGAGCAGCAATATCTATATACCAAGCACCCGCTCTGTAGTTGTAGCACTGGCTCTGATACCAATTGTAGGACCGATTGTAGGAACGAGTTGTAAAGCGTAATACTCTAGAGGGGGGATGAATAGAGTAGGCAGCAGAAATTAACTATTTAAAAAAGTTAGTAACAAGATCACAGATAATATATCACAGATATGTAAATAAAAGTAGAGAGTAGAGAGCAAACGCAAACACAATGATGTATACTGGTTTTCCTCTGTTGAGGACTAGTCCAGTCGGAAGAACTCTAGCTTCCAGTTGAATCCACTATGAAAAATCACCACAAGTTTTCATCCGAAGTTCTTGCAAGTTCTACAACACGAGCTTTGATCCGAAGTACTCGACCAACTTCAATTGTGAAGTGTGTAACTTCAATCAAGCCTCTGATTACAACCACTCTGAAACTTCTAGACCGTACCGCACTGGCAAATCGACTAGAGGATTGTAACTGGCTTGGAATTTGAAAATGAATAGCTCAGAATACTTTGGAAGAAGTAGTAGGCTTATAGAGAAGAGATATGAAAGTGAAGGAGTGAATTGAAATGATCGAAATCCTTCTCTATTTATAGTTTTTCTAAAGGCAGAATTCTGACAGAATTCAGGCAGAATTCGAGCAGAACTCTTTGAGAAAATCTCGGTGGGATCCGTAACTGCAGGGAGACCAAGTTCAAAAAGGCAACGTTCACTAACCGAACTCCGGCCGAACTCTGGCCGAATTCGGGCAGAACTCTGGCCGAATTCTGTCCGAGTTCTGTTGGAGTTTTGTCAGGGTTTTTGCAAATTGGTTTTGGGCTTTTTGAAAAGTCAAACAGTTAGGAAGTAGTTTGGACTTTTGTAAGTGGGCTTGTTTTCAAAATGAAAGGGTATTTTGAAAACGTTTCTTGGGTAGCCTATTTGCCAGTACGATGCAGTTTACATCGTATTCCTAGACTCAATAAATATGAAAAATACATTGTTGAAATAGGAAAACCAAGAGCCCTTTGATGACGCATTTCTTCAAATATTTGAGCAGACTTGAAGGCGCCTTTTTCACTTGACGACGGTCGTCCAAAGATAAACAGATCTTCTTGTATAACAGCGGAACCCCCGATGCGAGGCCCCGGATAGGTCGTTAGGCGGTTCAGAGAAATCTTCTTGTATAACGTCGTCTTTGGCGCATCAATAATTCTCCATTGCATATGTCCTGGTCTGATCATGTTTGATCATGCTTACAACATGTCTACAAATACATGTTAGAAGAACAAAGCAGTATGATGCATTATGATACAAACATATGATGTAGAACAGTAGGACAATTCTAACATTAGGACAATGCTAAGTTTAAGTAGCAACATGATAGTGACTACATAAATATTAGTGACATCATTATGTTAAACTTAATTGATTAGCCATATTAAAAAACATGACATAATTATTGGGCTAACAAAAATATGTCGTTCCAGTATGCACAAAGATCTTCCCTCGTAGAGCGGCATGGTAAGACGACCATGTGTCTAAGACCCAGTCATGGTCATGACACGTGTTACAAGGTTCCATGTCTTGATCACTGTGATAATAAGATCTCCCACAGCCAGGAGATTCTCCTGATCGTCCACCTTGACTTTGGCTCTCTCATTTTTGAGCTTCTTGTAGTCCCACTTATAACAGCCTCGCTCACCATGGTGATGGCAATTGTCCTTGTGACCTACCCTCGCAAGATCCCTGGAACTTCCTCATGTTCTTGACTATAACTTCTTTCCGGAAACAACTAGGATAAACTCTTCTTGTTGGTTATATTGGATCTCCTCATTCAACATGCTAGTTTTGACCTTCTCCATCATGAGAACTCTATCCGACGAGAGTTACTTACTGATATACCAATTTCTTCTACTATTTAACAGAGAACTCAGGAGCAGTAGGGCCTGAAGCTCGTCATCAATCGACATCTTCATCGTAGAAAGTTAATTGATGATCCCCTGAACCTCATTCATATGTTGCGCTACCTGGGTCCCCTCCGTATATTTTAAGTTGCCGAGTTGATAGATAAAGAATGCCTTGTTCCTAGTCATCTTTTAGTCTTACAACAAATACAACTTCTCCCATAATTTCTCTGCTGAACTCTCTATTTAGACATGGTGAAATACCGATTCATCCAACTATTGGCGGATGAATCCAATGGTCTTCTGATCTACCTTCTTTAAGTCATCAACAAACATGTCCTTCGATTTCGTGATGTCGTCCTGCAACGGATCATGCAAATTCATGCTATAAAGCATATTTTCCATCATTGGCTTCCAAATCATCGGTTCCTCCTGTGAGGATAATCATATGCAGGTTGATCTTCTCCGTAGCCATGGCTTATACCTTCATCCTTTCTAACCGAGAGCTCTAAAACTACTTATTGGGATTCAAAGATGCGAGCAATGGAATCAAGCGTCGACCACCTAAAGTCCCCACAATAAATAAAATGAACTGTACCTACTACCGGACAAATCCTAATCTCTATTTACAATAATAGATTAATGTAGTGTATATATTGGTTCCATTGCCCAATAACCGATTCCTTATAACTTCTCTAGAAGGAGAACAAATTTACATCGAGATCATATGAAACCTCTAACCCTAACTAAAAGTCCATACCTAGTATTGGTTATCCACTGTCCAACGGTAACGATCCCCTTGACGAAGGCGACGACACTTTGTCTATAACCTCCTTCTATCTTGAAGAGCAAGACCTACGAGCAAGCACAGATCTCCTTGTAGAAGTGGTTGACTCTCCTTAATTCTTCTCAATTAGCACGCAAAAGAAAGAGCACCCGACGCCTTAATAGAGCAAAGAAACCCTAATTTTGCTCTCAAGCTAGCCAACATCAATCCTGATTATCCAAAACGTAGATTCATCCTCCGAAAATAATGCTGAAATCCCATACTACACGAATCTCCACAGAACCGAGATACCGTAAGTATGCCGGTGGTATACTTAACGTGCATAAATTTGTGCCAAAAGTTGTTGGAATTTCAGAGCAATATGCGGTATACCGATGTTATTCTAGCTCCAATTGATCCTTGGTCTCGCCGCAACCTATCCGCCTTCTTCGCGGCAACTTACGTCAATGACTCCACGCTGTATTCCCAACTCTATCGAGTCAAATCATATTAGTAACCTTACTATTTTGCCAAATACATATATTTTTCATTAACATATAATTATAACTACGGAACTGGGTAGCACATGAACGTAAAGTGGGTTTCATGATTCTCAAAGGATTTTGGTTTTATTTTTGACCTGTTTTGATAATCTAGGTCTGGCACCAATTTCAAGGTGATTATCTTGTTGTCGTCCCTCTAAATGGAATTCTTATGCCATTGAAAAGAGTTTTCTCACTCAGAACAATAAGAAGAAGAATAGAAGTTACTTTTATCTCTTTCGGTTTAACTTGTACTATAGAGATGAGAACACTTAATGTTTGTTTTGTTTTCATTTAGTTAGTTTCCTTTAATGTCAAATAAGCATAGTTTAAAGTATTGGCTGATACCGATCCGATACGACTGCTACTGATACGGTTTGGCATGTCCCGAACCGATACCGACCGATACCCGATACTGACGGATACCGACATTGGGGGGTCTCTTTCCGATCAATTCTGCAAGAAAATTGAATGAAAAAGACAAATCAACAAGGGTTTGAAGCATAATAAGGCTGTAAAAGCATGTAAAAGAAAAAAAAAGATCTACTGCATGTAAACCAATCGGTAAGGCTGACTACTATTTCATTTATTTCAAAACTACTAAGAAATAACACTGAAATTACTTAAAATTATGCCAAAATGTATCAAATATATTTTTAAATGTTAATAATTTATTAATAATTATTTGTTTTATGATTCCAAAAAATCCAATACTCTGATCCGAAACTGCCGATACTACCGATATCACCGATACTCATAGAAATGTTCCGATACCGATAATGCGGACCTTGAAATGAGGTTGTTCAATATGATTGAATTGCTACAGTCTTGAAGTATTTCTTTACTCTTTCTTATTGTGCACCTAGTATCTCTGGGAAGATGCAGGAGTTAAGGTATTTCTAAAGCGGAAGCCTTATGTGCAACAAAGGGAGAGCAATTTTTTCCCCATATTTTGTAACCTTAAGAGGCTGAAGCTTTATGGACAACATATGAAGGATAATTTTGCTACAGTGGTCAACTTCCTACAGCGCTCGCCTAATCTAGAGCTGCTTACATTACAGAGAGGACTTGTAAGATCCCCTTACCTTCAAATTAAACTTCCCATTATTAGTATTCCTGTAAGCCTCGAAACGTGTAAGATTAACCTTCCGTATTTGTTCTCGTATAGGATCCAGAAGTGAGAGAGGTGCGATTGTATGGTTGTCCGCACCGCCAGATGAAGGTCATATTCGACTGTGATGAAGAGAATGCGAAACTCATGGAGATGTTGTTGTACTTTGTCTACAGCAGATGCGATTGTCCATCATCCAGTAGGGGTTGAGTGTAGTTTTATCTATACTTTGGATTTTATTTTCCATTATATGACGGTTATTTGCACATTTAAGAAGCTTATTTATGCTATTTACATGAGATATTGAGATATGGGATTTTTCTAAATATTCTTATTTTTTCCTTCATATATTATCTTGAAAGATGTCGCATTCTGTGTCAAGAAGAAATTTCTGGAACGGTTTTATCATTTATGTCAATTTGAAGTTGATCATACTTGGCTATTGCATTCAGTGCAAAAGTTGTAATCAAGGTTCACATTACTAGCCGAAATTGATATGTATTGACACTATTGTATCATTTTTGGCATGGTATGGTCTGATACGGACTTCCATATGTATCAATCGATATTGGCCTATACTGACTTTTGGCATTCTTTTCTCGTCAATTCATTATCAACATGCTGTAGCCATTGCCATTTATTGTTGTATATATATTTATAAATTCACAACATTCATCTATCTTAAAATTGTTTCATCCAAAACTATTTAGTACACGTATTACTTTGTCTAAAAGTAAGTAAAAAAAGTAAAGTTTACTTTAGGTCATGAACAATATTGAATATTTTCCATTCAAAACAACAAATAATTTACAAATTTATTCCTATATGTATCAAATATTTGTCTATTTTTTAATATAAAATTTATTATTGTTCGTCTTCTGAAACAAAAACTCAGAAACCTCGGAGACTTCGATCAAAAAACGTCGACATCGATACCCTAAAAAAAGGATCCAAAGAATCTGAAACCGATTTCGATACCGATCTATGTTGTGAACCTTGCTAGTGATCCCTCCCTCCTTGTGGCTATTCTCACTTGTTTTATTTTTTGCTACTAAGATCGACCAGGTTTCTCACAATAATATATAGTTTGTAATTGTTATTATTTTATCAGTTGGTATTTAATTTGTTAGGATAAAGAGTTATAAAAAAAAAGGAGTAGAAACTGTTGTAACATTGTAACATGTCTGTTCTAGATGGCCTAAGAACTTCCTTTTTGACTTGTTTGTGTTACTCTGCTAAGATGGGTTGAAAAGGTAAGGCAAGGGAAGGCAAGGCAAGGGGTACTACTGTTTAGATAATAGAATTCCTTTCTTGAAAATTCTTATGTTCCATTAGCAAAGTTAAAGTGTTAAAAAAAAGGAATTCAATTTTTTCATACTCATGTTTGGCTAGGACGTTGGGAATATGTAGTTTAAAAAAAAAATCAATTTTTTATTTCCATGTTCGCCTGCCAGTTCCAAGTCATGCCTAGGGTAGTTCCTCTTGTGTGACTTCAATTGTCAGGCGACATACGAGATTACTTTTCCATTTTGTATACGCACACATCCCAAACCCAGACATGATACATCGATGTAGATCTGAAATTTCTTAGTGTCGTCTGGAAGTGCAAGAATAGGAGCCAAAACGAGCCGCTGCTTTAGCTCCTGAAAGCAAGCCTCACAAGTCTGTCCACTCAAATGCGGACTCCCTTCTGGGTGAGGCAAGTCAGAGGCGGCACGAGCTTTGAAAAGTCCTTCAGAAATCTTCTTTGGTATAAGATGGGTGATCGATGAGCCTGTGATGGAGTGACGTATGGTTCTTGCTGGCTACTCTGATTCTCGGAAGAAATTATGCAATGGGACAGGCTCACCACGTGGTAATGGTGAATAGTGAGCCCTTCCACTAGTATAATAATACATGGTAATATTAAAGGCCAAAAAAGAAACTAATCAAACAATTGCCTTTCGAAAATAGTAAGATATTACCATGTGTTATTATACCATTGGACGGCCATTCACCACAGCCACATGGTGAGTCCGTCCCACTTTCTTGATTCTCGGATGGACACACTTAGCTTCATATTTGTAAACAAGATAAGCCAATTATTATAGTATTGGATGGGATGCCGATCGGTATAACCTTAATACATACTGAATACAGTTAGCTGTGGCTCATCAGTTGAGGAGTTTGGCCTAGAATATGCAGTGGTGTATTAGTTGAGATGCGTTTTGCAACGATGGGGGTTTACCGTTTACTCCACCCGGTTGTCGATGCAATTTTACTCGAACTAGATTGGGGTCCAAATTAACCTCAAAAGTACGTAGTCTTCAAGATGGCCTCTCTGTAAAGAAAGCCGAACTTTATCCAACCTGGATTTGAAGGGCGTACGGACGAGATCCAAAACTTGGACTCGTAGGACTAACGATTCCAATGGGGACCAGCACTGCCTACTGTATGTGGGTATTTCTTTCTAGGACTAATTTTGAAATAAACACATAGTATTTGCCGATCACCTCTGGTCCAAGTGGTTGAGGTGGAAGGCATCTGCCACATCTATCCGGGTTCGAACTGCGGTGGGAATATATTATTCCTTCCATTTAATAAATGGTGGGGGTTAGAAGGCAGTGGGCCCGATAGGCATGCAGTATGCAAGAAACGTAGTATTTGAATTGGTTGTGACTTTTGGGGAATAAGAGGGAATCACTTGGAGCTAAGGTAGGGTTTGGCGCGAAAGATAATCGTTATGTTTTAGGAGACAATTTCTGAATTATGGTTAGATCCATAAAGGATCAAAGAATTATGCAGTCTTCCAAATGCAAAATCATTTGCATGTTAAATTATGTTTGAGGAGACAAATTTTCTGAATTTCCGTTCGATCCCTACGTGTAAAATACCCACCCCACACGTCCGCTCGGCACCTGCCTACGTCTTGCATGACATGCATGTTAAATATGACTCGGATCCAATTTGGCAATAACTTATTGGATGTTGACGTAGAAGTATAGACTTCAATACTTTTGGAATTGAAAGTTTGACATATTTGGTAATAAATGCTATCATATATTAGGAATCCTACTCCAACCGCTTTGCAACTACATGTATGTGTGCCCATGGTCGTTTTTTTAGCATGTGCAAGTTGTGCGATCGTACATGGCCCCAAAAACCGGAAAGTCCTAAATTTTTTAACCTTCATATATATTTCTAATGTGAAATGTCCATTTTTAGGTTTCGGCTTTCCTATTTTTAGAAATTGATGTAACATGACCATTAGAATGTTAGAAAAAGGCCCATTTTTAGAGGGTTAAAAAAGGTCATTTTTAGTATTTGGATAGGGCCCTTAGAATGTCAAAGATGGCCCTGTGTGCGCGGAGAAGACATACATATATATATTTTGGAGGATAAATTTTATTCCAAAGCAATGCAATAATCGTACAACATACAATCAAAGTGGGACTCCCGCTTTCAAATCCCCATAACATTTACATCAAATTCGATGTTATGAAGCATGCCCACCAGAGGTGTGGCCAGACCCTCAAATATCCGACGGTTTCGTTCCCGCCAGACATGCTAAACTGAAGCAGCCAGACGAACTCTGGCGGTTCGGAACTAGTCCTCCCCTCGATCTCTACTATCCCGGATCACCGTGATGATGTCCCCTATACCCTTCCCGGAGTCGCATCCTCCCAACACTCTACTCTGCTCCTTCCACATCTGCCAAGCCAGGTCACACTCGAAGAAGATGTGTCTTATAGATTCTTGCTCCAGACTGCACAGCACACACTTGGAATTTGGAACCGGCACTCCAAAAGAACTCAACCGATCCCTAGTCAAAAGACGACCCAGAAGGAGCTTGTAGATACAAAGCTGCATCTTCCTGGCCAGACCCTTGCACCATACGAACTCGAAGACAGGACTCTGTGGAAAAGCGCGCCATATGAGATTGTAGCAACTCCGGAATTGGAACTCCCCAGTTCCCGGAGACGCTCCAGTCGGCTCCCAAATTCACCGATCAGCAGGCAAGTCTGGATCAATGACAATAGTACTAATGGCAATAGTATTAATTATCGTTGAAAGCAAGAGCTGCAAAGAACGTTGGAACGTTGTTTATTTTCATTCTGTTTTGTTTTTGTTTTGGTCGAGGGCTAAGTTCACTCTTTTAGAGAGAAATTGTCGGATTAAGGTTTGAGATACTTGATTGCAATTCAAAAATATATGTGGAAGGAATTTCTCCTTCATAATTTTTTAATTATTCATATACTCTCGATGCTATTTTCATAACAAAATTGGTATCAGAAGAAGGTTAACGTCATTGTTATGGATATGAACATGACAAGTTGAAGTTTGACGTACAGACATTTACTGGGAGTTTGTAGTGTATCAGATTTGAAATGAAATCTGCTTTCTCTCAGAACTTTGGATTCTAATAGCTGGAGTATTACTGTTGGAGTGGAACAATACAAATTTGGAAGGGAGTTCACACTGATTAAAGGGAGAAAAAAAACCTTGTATGCACGCATGAAGGGATACCTTGATAAGGATATTGTCAACTACGGACCGGATGTTGCTGTTTATGCTCTAATATGGAGGAAATTGCTATTCAAGGTGGAGGTACTACACGGTTTGTTCGCGTTGATGAGTTCAATTGTCTATTGGACTCAACTAATTATGATCATTGATTCAATGTGCTTATGGAGATGAAATTATATCAAGGTGGTGATGCTTATATGACTTCCCATATTCAAAAATAAATTGGCCTAGGTCGGATCATATATAAGTCAATGTGGGTCGAGGTGTTTGAGTCGGCCTTCAACATGCACAATGATCGAGTCAAGGACCTGCGACATCATTATAGTTGTGACCACCCATTCAAGTGCTTTGGCATACACAATGATGTAAAGGAATTGCAACTTCATATTTGCAGTAGAAAGAAATGACTGCGTTGTTAGCAATATTTTGTAAATACACAATTAATGTAAACGGAGATGTTGAGAAGTATGTTACTTTAATTATCAGATGGAGGCAGGAGCCCTTCATTTTTAAACAAGAGAAGATCAAAAACACCAAAGTGCTCATGAGACTACCCAAACCATGATTGCTAGTTAAGCATGATATGAATCCACATATTGGCACGAATGGTAGTTGCCATGTTAAGTGCATTTACCCTTAAATACTTTGGGCCTGCTAATATAATCGGTTATACAGATTATTTGGAATAATTTGGGCACACAAAAATGAAATCATAGTAATGTGAAAAATTCAAGTAATATGAAGATATATTTATTATTTATAATTAATATTAGACTAATTTAACATATATCAAATTATTAATTTGTATATTGATAGGCTCTACTTATATTATCCATTTGTTGCAACTGATATTTGTATTACACTATTGTCATGTCCCGCTCCCAGAATACAGTAGATCGAGTTCGCAACTAACATCTCCAGGTTACGATCCATACGAATATAATGTTACCAGTGTCCGCGATTGTCACCCGTGAGGTTCTAGCTAGGATGGGAATATAAGAAACACTAAACTGACTTCTATTTCAATAAACCATAACTATTTTACATAATCTAATTATGTGGTACAACTCATACTACCTATTACATCCAAAACCATTAATGTACATAGGTTGTCCAGCTACAAAATGTTACCACTGCATTCTCGAGATGGTTGTTGATTATTCCTCAGTTTCATCTACATTGTACAAGGGCAGCATCTTGTCTGGAGTCTCGTCATCCCCTAATGAACAATATTAGGTTGTCCAAAGAAAATGAAAATATGATATGATGTGATAAGAAATAGTTGAATGATGATGGCTCTTAAATAAGGTTTTGATGTGTAACCTATAGCAGTACTGCACGGCAATTTATGACTATATCCGGATCTATTGATCCTTATTGTTTGATAATTAGTACAACCTAAGGTCACTACGACAATCACAATCAAAATTTCCTATATGATAATATAATTTACAGAACAACTTCTTGAATAACAACATCGTCTAATATTTCGGCAACAAATCTGTGGCCAGGGATCAGGTTGTGGCAGGGCAACACGATGCTTATAATCCGGCCATTCACAACATGTGAATAAGAATAAGATATATTATTGATTCATCTAATTTGATCTTTTTATTGAATTAGGTACACCCAAAATCAGGTATAGGTAAGTGAGCTAAGCCTCACACACTCTCTTTACAAGGCCTTGCAGAAGGAGCTAATACTGATCAGTTTTGTTTTTTATTATTTTGCAGGGATTTCGTTCGATGGTATTCAAGTTGTTCTCCCCCTCCTAATGCACTAGCCTAAACTAGAAAAGCATCCTTATTCAATTATCTTTCTTAATTCTGCTTTGTATTTTATCTCAAATTTCAATTTGCAAACATGCATCTGATTTATAATTCCAGGAATTAAGTATGTTTCACTTTTAAATCCCAGTATGCATTTCATCCAATATCGGGATAATCACGAGATATGGAAACACGAATTTTGGAAGAAAGTTTCTTTCAATATGCACATAGCACAAAACATTGTAACTTGGGTTGAGTTTAGCTTGCGTGACTGCTGGTCCATGTCCTATGCGTCCTAGACTCTTACTAATCATCCTCTAAACATATTTATTTAAGGGTTATCAAGAGCCCATCACTAATTAAGATATAGTATCCTAGAATTTATGGTTTAGTATAAACGGTATTTTCTGGATATCGAAAATTTGGTTAACTTCTGAAATTCGTAAAAAATTCGGCAGTCTCCTTTGTATTTTGAGCTCTAAAAATTTAACAATTCAGATCCGGGGCAACCCTTCGTAGCATTTCCTAGGTACGCCGACCTCCTTCGGTGGAACAACTCAACACCGGAACACATGCAATATGTATATATGAATTTGAAATTCATAAAACTTAAGTAAAAGAAAATCTTCTTTCTTACCTTGGCAAGCGCATTTAGCACTTACCGAGTATAGCAGTAATTATTAGCAGTTGGTTATAGCTCCAATACTCGATTGTGACGATAAGAAAATAACTATCTTTCTCATTAGTAACCACAATTTATGGACAATAAATTATAAGCAAAATTATATCATATATGCATTTGTAAGGTATTGATCACTCAAAATTCAAGTATTGAATAAAATGGAATTCCATGTTTTTGAAAGTTCCTGAAAATTCTAGAAACCTCAATACATTTAGCAACTAAATCCATAGTTTATATAGTGTTGAGAATTAATAAGGGATTTAGTCCCACATTGGAAAAATGTAGTATGAAGATGAGCTAGACTTCCTATAAGTAGTGGAGTAGCCAATCAATAAAAATACAACAATTATTCTCTACATGGTATCAGAGCCATAACCTCAAAAAAAAATTCCCAACCCGCCCAAAGCCAACCCCCCTGCCCCGACCCCCCCCTGCCCCGACGCCCACCCCCCTGGCCCTGCCGCCGCCGACACCCCCCTTGCTGCCCCCCTCCGCCCCAAGCCGACGCCCCCTGCCCCCGACGCCCACCCCCTGCCCACCCCCTGCCCACCGCTGCCCCCCTACCCCCCTCCCCCGCCCCCTTGCTGACCCCGACGCCCCCTGTCCCCTAACGATGCCATCCCCCCCACGCCCCCCTCTCTCTTCCGACCACATCTGCGGCCGATACCCTCCCCCCCATAAACTCTAATTTGCGAGCACGATTATGTGGACGATTATTTGACGACGGATGGTTGTCAAATACTTTATTTGCACCTTTTGTTCCTAGATTACGTCCTCCGAACTACAAATATTTTATTTGTATTCCGTTCTCGATCTGCAAATTAGGATCTACATGCGTGCGCCAGTGTTGGCCAAGTTAGCAACGCATTCATAAGGTCTCTGTTGGAGACTTTACATAGAGACGAAGCCGACGACGACGACGAAGCCGACGACGACGACAAATCGCAGTTGAAGACGCCATAGATTCGATCAGTGGTAAACTGATAGCAGAAGAGATGAAGGCCTTGGTTGATGATATTTTATCAAAAAGATTAACCGAGGCAATCCCACGTGTGATCCATACTGATGTGGATCCGTCACCCTACAAAATGGGAAAGCTGGACAAGCTGAAGACAAAGTTGGAAGGCACATCCAACTACTTGAAATGGTCACGGCAGGTACTACGAACGCTCAAGGGACGAGGCTTGGTTGGCTACGTCAATGGCCAAACCAAGGCGCCAGATGATCCCTCCTCAAAGGAGTTTGCTATTTGGAAAATTGTCAACAATGTTGTGGCTGGATGGTTGACAGCCTCCTTGACCGACCAGGTGTCGGGTAATGTAGAGGCAATGGAGGCTGCTGCTGATATATGGCGGACTTTGAAGGATATGTACTCCGGCTCCGGCAATCCTATGCGGATATTCCAACTGCAGGATGAACTTGATAGGGTGGCCCAGGACGATCGTACCATCTCTGAGTACGCCGCACTGTTGAAAAAATACTGGTCTGATCTGGATCACTATGATCCTCTTGGGATAGAAGATGCACAAGTTGAACCAGCATTTGTGAAACATTTCTAAAAGTTTTTGGATTATATTTCGCGACAACGGATGATGAAGTTCTTGAAGGGTCTTAACCCTGTGTTTGAGCATAGAAGGAATGTACTCCTAGCACAGTCCATGCTTCCAACCTTGGAAGAAGCCATAGCTGCCATGGCACAAGAAGAGGCTCTATTGAAATTGATGCCCAATAAGGGCTCTTTCCAGGGGGAGCAAGCCGCTGTTGACAAGTCTGTCCTTGCCGCCTTCAATCAGCCTCCCTCTGTGGCCGGTGTTTGCCACAACTGTGGTGACTCAGGGCATTACATCAGATTTTGTCCAAAACTCCTGTCGAGTGATCGTGGACGGGGCCGCGAAGGACGTCGAGGTGGTAGAGGCGGTTATGCTGGAAGAAGGGAAAATTATTCTGGCAGCCACAAAGCAAATCTGGCGGAAGAAGGGGGCGAACATCACCTGGCTGAGTTAACCCCTTTTGAGATGGAGTTCCTCACGAGGTTACGCAGCACGAAGCTGGGTTCGGACGACAGTCATGGGGCATCATCTTTCTCGGAAGATCACAGCACTTGCTTTGCCCAGACCAGCACATGTATTCCTGCCCGTGCTCTTGCGGCAGCTGTCCACCAATCAGGTTGGATTATGGACTCTGGGGCATCTCACCATGTTATGGGGTCCCGCGGTGAGTTCCAGGACTATACTCACTACCGACGTCGGAGAGCATTCAGACTGCTGATGGTAACTCCAGCCCTGTCATGGGTAAAGGCACTGTCGTATGCACCCCTTCTCTCACTCTCACCAATGTGTTACATGCTCTGTCTTTTCCTGTCAATCTTCTTTCTATTAGTGCCATTATTTTTGATCTTAACTGTACAGTTTCCTTTGACATTCCTACGGTGACTTTTTAGGTAAAGGGGACATGACGACGACTAGGGACTGACACATGGCATAAGGGGCCGTGGTACTTGGACAGGACTGGACTGGACAACGCATTGGCATCTCTGGTAGCAGACACACCACCTGAAGATTCACGGCGCAGTGTAGAAGATGAATTGCTACTCCACCACCAGCGTGTCGGTCATTCTTCTTTTAAAATTATTAGTCGAATGTATCCGTCCTTATACCAAAGGGCTAATAAAGAAAAATTATTTTGTAATGCATGTGAGTTGGGTAAACATACCAGAAGCACGTATGTGAGTTCAGGACATCGAAGTTCAGCTGCATTTGATATGATACATTCGGACGTATGGGACCCTTGTCCTACAACCGGTATTAACGGTTTTTGATGGTTCGTCACTTTTATTGATTGTCATACTCGCGTGACATGGGTCTACCTTATGAAGAATAAAGTGACATCTTTGAGGCGTTTTGCGAGTTTCATCGTCGGATAGAAACACAATATGGCACTAAAATTAAGTGCTTACGGTCTGACAATGGGACAAAGTATACAAAAAAGCAGGTTGCTGAGTATTTATCCACTCATGGAATACTACATCAAACTTCATGTGCCTACACACCGGCACAAAATGGTGTGGCCGAACGGAAGAACAGACACCTGCTGGAGGTCGCACGGACGATGATGCTGGCTATGAATGTCCCAAAACACTTATGGGGGCAGGCGGTTTTAACGGCCTCTTATCTCATCAACAGAATGCCATCTCAGGTATTGGACTAGAAGACACCGTTGGAGATGCTTACTGGTGCAACCACGTACACTGTTCCACCGAAAGTATTTGGGTATGTATGTTTTGCCCAAGATAATAGGACAGACGTTGGCAAACTGGATCCTAGAGCGGTTAAATGTATCTTTGTCGGGTACACGGCAACTCAGAAGGGATACGCAAGTTGGAGCCCAGGTGAGCGGAAGATGTTTGTAAGCATGGACGTTACATTCAGAGAACTGGAACCATATTATACTTTGGATGACGGTTCAGCGTTTGGTGACACACCTAACACACAGGGTGTTAGATGTGAGGGAGAAAAAATAAGCCCATCTGTGGTAGTCGGATCGGTCCCATGCCTGGTCGTAGAAAACTGGACGAAAAGGGAAGAAAGCAGTGACTCCGATACAGAAGATGAAGAAGATACATATGTTAAACATGGGGAGCAGCAGACAATGTAAAATGAGCTCCAAGTCTACAGAAGGAGACAGCAGAAGTCCAGTACTGTGCCTGTACCGTGCCCTGTGCCTACTATACCAAGTCCCTCGTCTACTCCTGCTCCAACTCTTGAAGATGTTACCCCCGTACAGAATCAATCTGATTCTGATGCAGATCTCTCTGACTCTGATGGTATGATCTCTCCACCACCTATTGCTCCCTTAAGGAGATTTTCTCGCATCATTGCGGGTAAGGCTCCTAGTTGTTTTGATGATTATGAACATGCTATTGCCAACTACCTGTCTTATTCTAACATTTCTTCGAATTATCGAGCCTTCATTGCATCATTAGACTCTACTTCGTTGCCCAAAACTTGACAAGAAGCAAAGAAAGATCCAAGGTGGAAAGCTGCAATGATGGAAGAACTTGGGGCACTGGATAAAAATAAGACGTGGGAGCTGCTTTCATTACCCAAAGGGAAGAAAACTGTGGGATGCAAATGGGTGTACACAGTAAAAGAGACGTTAAAAGGAAATGTGGAATGATACAAGGCGAGGTTGGTTGCAAAGGGATACACACAATCATATGGCATCGACTATGATGAGACATTTGCTCCAGTATCGAAAATGAGCACCGTAAGAACTCCGGTCTCCATTGCAGCAAACTATGGGTAGAAGCTATACCAATTAGATGTGAAGAATACCTTTCTCCATGGGGACCTACAAGAAGAAGTGTACATGGAACTCCCGCTAGGGTGCTACGCTACAGAATCAGACGGAGGGACGTCGCATGAAAAAGTGTACAAACTAAAAAAATCGCTATATGGGCTAAAGCAATCTCCTTGAGCCTGGTTTGACAGATTCAGAAAGGCTGTTACAGGCATGGGATACCATCAAGCAAATACAGATCATACGGTCTTTCTTCAGCATGCAAGAGGCCATATCACTATACTTGCTGTATACGTGGATGATATAGTAATAATAGGTAATGATGAAGTCGAGATCTCTAAACTGAAGTCAAAACTCGTGAAGGAGTTTGAAGCGAAGGATTTAAGAGCGATGAGGTACTTTCTAGGTATCGAGGTGTATGAAGGCGAACAAGGAATTGTTCTCTCACAGAGAAAATACACACTAGATCTGCTGAAGGAGACATGGATGCTGGGATGCAAAGCAGCAGTCACTCCAATTGACCAGAAGTACAAGTTGGGAGCAGAAGCAGGAGAGCCAGTTGATCGTGAAAGATATCAACGACTTGTAGGGAGATTGATTTATCTGGGGCACACTCGCCCTGATATCTCATTTGCGGTGAGTGTAGTAAGTCGCTACATGCATGATCCAAGAGCGGGTCATATAGATGCAGTGTTTCAGATCTTGAGATATCTGAAAGGGACGTCGGGGAAAGGGCTATGGTTCAAGAAGAATGGATGTATAGAAGTTGAGGGATACTGCGATGCAGACTGGGCGAGCTGCATAGACGATAGAAGGCCTACCACGGGATATTGTGTTTTTGTAGGAGGAAACTTGGTCTCATGGAGAAGCAAGAAACAGTCAGTCGTAGCACGATCTACAGCTGAAGCAGAATACAGAGCAATGGCCTTAGGAGTGTCGAAATTGTTGTCGGTGAAAGCGTTGCTGACAGAGTTGAAGTTGGACAAGGGAGCACCGTTACGTCTTCTGAGCGATAGTCAAGCTGTAATAAGTATAGCTAATAATCCAGTTCAGCACGACAGAACGAAGCACATCGAGATCGATCGATTCTTCATCAAAGAGAAGCTGGAACAAGGGATACTGAAGATTGATCATGTTCGCTCAGAAGAACAAGTGGCAGACTGTTTGACTAAGGGTGTTAGTTCATTAAGTCTGTCGAAGCTATGTAACAAGATGAGAATGATTAATATCTATCGCCCATCTTGAGGGGGAGTGTTGAGAACTAATAAGGGATTTAGTCCCACATTGGAAAAATGTAGTATGAAGAGGAGCTAGACTTCCTATAAGTAGTGGAGTAGCCAATCAATAAAAATACAACAATTATTCTCTACATATAGCTAAAAGTAATTTCAAATCAAAAATTATTCTGAATTCTAAGTTAATATGATTCCTACAATCATAATTTTGGCTAATTCGGCCCGAAACTTAGGATATGAAAAGATATGAGTTATAGGATGATATATTTAAGGTTTCCTAAACCCACCATGTAGAAATGACACTACAAACTATAGTCTGGTGCTGAAATTTGATTTACATAGTCATTTATTTGTCAAAATCCCAATTTTGATTGATATGGTCAAAATGTCTAGCAATCCAAAAACCATTATAATTCCTAAAATTATTTTGGAGGAATTTGGCTCTTGATGGTTTTGCCATATATCTTCAAGTTAACTGAATAGTTGAGTATAACACATATGTGACCAATATTCCTACGAAAAGAATACTCCATGGTTATCATTCATTATATCCCCATTCACAAGTATTGGTTTTCTTTTTCGAGATAAATTCCTACATCCTTATAAAACACATATTTAGATTATTATACGAGCATACTTGTAAATATGTATCTACATACCAATCACACATCAATAATTCTACATGAATACTACATATATTAATCTAATGTATCAAGTTCAAAATTAATCGTGTCAATACAATAAAGTTGTGACCAATGTACATATTTTCATTCACTATTAGCTCACGTCTAATTGATTAGGAATTTAAAATAGAACATATATATATATAAATATATATATATATATATATATATATATATATATATATATATATATATATATATATATATATATATATATATATATGCCAATGATCTCTAGCTCAATGATTAGAGTGAGGCACATCCTCCCAAGAGGTTGCAGGTTCGAGCAACTGGAGAAGCATATTTAATTTCAAGTGGAGGAATAAATGTGACTGCGTGCCGAATGTGGTGAGACACAAGTGTTAGTGTGGGCCTTTGGGCCGAGTTTGATGCGGAGAGATATATACAAATACGGGTGTGGGCTTTCGGGCCAAGTTTGTAGGCCTTCGGGCCAGAAGTCTGTAACACAATTACCTGTTCCAAAAATAGAATGGAGTTGGAAAGAGGACTTGCCTTGCTATTAGGTTTCCCAAACCGAAATCGATATTTAATCTTCCTATTTTCTTTCCAGATATAACCTATTCCAGAGTATAAACATATCCCAATTTATAGATCCTGACATAGGTTCCTATATTTGAAAGAAATTAGGAAAGGAGAAGAGTTACACCTATAATTGGAAAACAGACCAGAAGGAAGGATGAGTGGTGCTAGAGGTCGGGACCGAAGGGAGGCATTAGTTGTTTGGAGAGAGAAGGGATGAAAAGAAAAGAATGATTCATATAGAAAAGGGATTGGAATAAAGAGGGGGTGTTGGAAATTGATATGGGAGGAAAGAATGATAGCAGCTGCAACTATTGTCATGCCCGGTTCCGTAAAACCGATCGTCCCCACATGAGCGTAATGTCGTGTGAGACTAAGTTACACTCGCATAATGCAAGTACCGAAACGGCCGATTGAACAACTAGGCGACAGAGTCGCACATAAGTCTCAAGCAGAAATATTAAATAACCACAAAAAGTACATGAATGAAATCATCTTTATTGATATTGAAATAGAAGATTGCAACAGGTCGAAGCCAAGATTACAGTCATTCTCTCTCTCTCTCTCTCTCTCTCCTCTCTCTCTCTCTCTCTCTTTATAATGAATCATGCCTTGGTGCTTACAACATCGAGAAGTAATGCAATAGATGATGTCCACACATTATGTCCCGTACACAAGCGAAGAATTCGACGCATACGCACCCCTCGAATCGCCAAGATCCGTACCGAATGAGTTACTCCCTGCACCATGCAGACAATCTAGTGGGGTATAATACATAGAATGCATTGGTGGGACGGCATATCGCCCACCCAACAAACCAAAACGTTATTTTTGTGAGTGCACACAATATTTGGTGGTTTTTCTAATCTTATCTCAGCATCAGTTTCATGGCATACCAAATTTGTATCTAGAATCATAATCGTGTCACGCACAGAATGGAACTTACCCATATTTATTGTCCATCCTTGTTTTCGTACAATAAAAGTTTATAACATAAGATCTAGTGCCACGTTATTGATCCATAATATCATATATTGCGTCGTAACACGTGTCTCTGCAGAAGCCAAATGTTACGCTCAATAGTTGCATTGTGTGCCGTGTATACATCTATTTTCTAACTCAACTAACCACCAGCACGCTGATTGTCGCTAGCACACCGCCTTAACCTATTTGAGGGTTATTGGCAATACAGGCCATCCTGGACTATAGCTTGGTATAGATGAAGATCCTTTTAGCGCGGGTAGCGAGCCCCCTGAAAGTTCCCGAATCACCGGGTGTTTTAACCAGCTTAGATACATCGTGTCCGAATTGGTCCTGTGGCCCTGGGATACCGTTCGAGGAATAAAGCCCTTGTGCACAAGTTGTCCATTACCATGAAAGTATCTACTCAACTTACCATACTACTCAAGCCGATACTCATCTCAAACTTCTCATCTCTCTGCAGCTCCTAGACCAGGCCTATTGATGTTGCCCGAAAGCTACCATACCTCTATCCCATGCAATTCTTATGTATTTAGGAATATTAACATCCCTCCAATTGGTTCCCATCCTGACTAGAAGGAATTACCTTTGATTTGTCAAATTTGCTGAAAATATAGTCAAATGTGGGCCACAAAACCACAACCAACAAAGATATGATAGACACTTTCCTGATACTGATTACAAGAAACATAAACACCATTACAATATATATTTATTTTGTAAAATATTGCTGGTATGCAATCTATTCTTATGTACTATCCAAGTTAAAATGTAAACTTTTATTTATTATTCTTGAAGAGAATAGGAACTTGGTCGCAACCGACTGTGAAGTTGTTTAGTATCTCAGACCCTACCAAGGGAATTGTAATAACAATATAGTTAGTTAATGATAGTGAATTTTAGGAGTACAGAATGTTTATGGTTTCGGAATAGAAATCCTTTTTGAAACCAAAATGTCTGCATGAAACTGAGGATCAGCTCTCTTTGATTTTTTTTTATTCCTTTTGGTGCAAATTAGGTAGCTTGTCAATGTTTCCTTACAAATTCCATTTAAATATCAATCAGTTTATTTTCATTCTTCTGCACAAATACAATGCATAATTACTTGTTTGATCCAATTCTGAGAACCTATTTCCTTTTTGCACTCTCATCCCCATTTCTTGTTCTCATATGTACAGTGAATAGGGACACTAATGGAACCAACCAAAGCTATTGATGTTCCTGACTGCGGACATGATGGCCTATTGGATAGGATTAGCCAACTCCCAGATTCTGTCCTTAGTCATCTATCCATCCTATGCAGACGATGATAGTTTCAAAGATGTGGCAAAATCTATGGGCTCCTGTGGCCTACTTGTGCTTTCATGATAGCCTCGAGGACTTCCCGAACATTGCATCCTTTGTTGATACTGTACTGCAGCTCCGTGACCCATCCGATATTCACACCTTCCGTGTGCAGTGGCGCGTAGTGTCGATGCCCACAGAGACCATCATCTTACTAAATGGGCTGAGCATATAGTTAGGCGCAATGTCAAAGTACTCGAACTTGATATCTATGCTGGTGAACATGCTGAAGAAGTCATGGAATTTCCTTGTTGCATCTTTACTTGCCAAACTCTGGTGGAGCTGACGTTGGAAACTGATTGGATGGGCGCAAAGTTAAGCGCTCGTGCAATTGTAAAGCTCAGTCGACTAAGCAAATTGCATCTCTACGGTTTCGATGCAAATTGTGATTCGTTAAAGAATCTAATATCGGGATGTCCCGTCCTTGAAGATTTGGAATTGGTGGGATGCAACCTTGAGGATCCTGAAGTTTCATCGGACACGCTGAGGCAATTGATTATAGAATCTTGTGATATTAGTGGGACTCGGATGCGCATTTCTTGTCCTAATCTTCGGTCTATTTCTGTTTACATCAATAGTATTGAGAGGCTTGAATTCTTATGGGAGAATGTCTCATCTGTCGATGCTACTATACAAATTGATGACTGGGATGGTAATCAATGTTTTCCTGTCGATGTTGATTCAGAACCTCTGAAGTTCTTATTACCATAAGCGAGGTACTCCACTATTCTAATTTGTTAACCTGAACTTATTGAAATGTTTCTCTCAGTTTCGATTCATTCTGTACACTATTTTGGCAATATCTGTTGGGATTTAGATATGCGTTAACGAAAATCAAGTGTCAACTCCCTGGAACCAACAAAGATAATGGACTGTACCTGCTACCTAGAACCAAGATGATCACACGAGCGAGCATATGTGATATGACTTCGTCACCTGACAAATCCCAATCTCTATTAATAATTATAAGATTGATATAGTGTATTATTGCTTCATTTGCCCTAAAAACCGATCCCCTACAACTTCTAAAGAGAACAAATTTATACCGAGATTGTTTGAAACTTCCAACCCTAACTAGGATCTGTATCAGTAGTGGCTGCCCACTATCCAACGATAACGATAAACGACGACACTTCGAATAGAACCTCCTACTATCTTGAAGAGAAAGACCTATGACCTAACATGAATCTCCTCGTAGAAGTGGTGGTGTTTTCTTGAATCTGCTCAACAAGCACATAGAAGAAATAGCCCCCTCAACCCTTTTAATAGAGCCAAGAAATCCTAGCTTAGCCCCTAAGCTAGCCAACTTCAAACCTGGTCGTCTAAACGTATAGATCCAATAGCCCAAGAATTGTTGAAATCTTGCACTATGCAGAACTCCATGAACTGGCATATCACCGGTATATGCCAGTGATATACTTAATGCACACAATATTCATGCTACAAAATGTTGAAATTTTACAGCAGCATTTCGGTATACTAGTACTGTTGTTCTGGCTCCAATGGAGCCCCAGTCTTGCTGCAATCGGTCGGTTGTCCTCACTGCAACTTTCGTCGATGATTGCACAATGCTTCAGCGTGTCATCCACCTCAAAATAGTGCTGGATTTCCAGTAAACTCCCTCTCTAGTCTGATGAGGTGTTGGCTCATGGCTCATCAATTAGATCCTATCTCTAACTTTTGCCTTCCACCGAAATGTGCTCCCATTCCAATGACTTTCTCACGTTTGGCTAACCTAACCATGCGACAATGCAGTTTCTCCGAGATTAAAGCTCCCGAATTACCCACGCTCATGTCCAACATAAAAGCTCTCATGCACATCCGCATCCTCAAGCAGAGAAATACCATACATGATGCATGTATCAGAGGCCGACATCTCTACAAACAGAAGTGTACCCATCATTTCTTGAGTTGGTTGGTACCCTTGACATCCTTTGCAGCTTTGAACTACTGAAATCGATGCCGCTCTGTTGAGTTTGGACATCCCTTCCGACGCTAAACCCGGATCCGTGAAACAATCCCCACATAGAGACATACTAGCTATCACGGGATCGACAGTCTGATCCTCAAGATTCGATACATCTTCATTCTTCTTTTTTTTCCAGACACCGAATCTTCTGTACTCCTCAAATCTTCTTGAAGACTCTTCCTTGCAAGCCCCTGATGATCAACAATCCCACGTCGAATACCTCTCTAACCATTACTCGATGTCTGTTACTCGCCTATATGCTTTAGTGGCTTGAGCATGTACATGTCACAACACATCCCCTCGAACCAATAGTTGAGAGCCATTCGTAAGCTTCCGATCAATGTCCTTAAAATATCGCGTCATGCATTATCAGCCATCTTTCCGATCAAAACCAGATTGAAGTGCAATTTCGGTACATAATGGGCCCTATGAGGATAAGCTTCTCGTCAAGTACATGTCACAGATCCCCTCAAATGTCATTGTTCTCTTGTCGTCCATCTTACACATTAAAATATGTCGTTCCAGTATGCACAAAGATCCTCCCTCGTAGAGCGGCATGGTAAGACGACCTTGTGCCTAAGACCCAGTCATGGTCATGACACGTGTTACAAGGTTCCATGTCTTGATCACTGTGATAATAAGATCTCCCACAGCCAGGAGATTCTTCTGATGTCCAGCCTTTGGCTCTCTCATTTTTGAGCTTCTTGTAGTCCCTTATAACAGCCTCGCTCACCATAGTGATGGCAATGTCCTTGTGACCTACCCTCGCAAGATCCCTGGAACTTCTTCATGTTCTTGACTGTAACTTCTTTCCGGAAACAACTAGGGTAAACTCTTCTTGTTGCTTATATTGGGTCTCCTCATTCACATGCTAGTTTTGACCTACTCCATCATGAGAACTCTATCCGACGAGAGTTACTTACCGATATACCAATTTCTTCCACTATTTGACAGAGAACTCATGAGCAGTAGGTCCTGAAGCTCGTCATCAATCGACATCTTCATCGTAGAAAGTTAATTGATGATCCCCTGAACCTCATTCATATGTTGCGCTACCTGGGTCCCCTCCGTATATTTTAAGTTGCCGAGTTGATAGATAAAGAATGCCTTGTCCTAGTCATCTTTTAGTCTTACAACAAATACAACTTCTCCCAAAATTTCTCTGCTGAACTCTCTATTTAGACATGGTGAAATACCGAATCATCCAACTATTGGCGGATGAATCCAATGGTCTTCTGATCTACCTTCTTTAAGTCATCAACAAACATGTCCTTCGATTTCGTGATGTCGTCCTGCAACGGATCATGCAAATTCATGCTATAAAGCATATTTCCATCATTGGCTTCCAAATCATCGGTTCCTCCTGTGAGGATAATCATATGCAGGTTGATCTTCTCCGTAGCCATGGCTTATACCTTCATCCTTTTGAACCGAGAGCACTAATACTACTTATTGGGATTCAAAGATACGAGCAGTGGAATCAAGCGTCGACCACCTAAAGTCCCCACAATAAATAAAATGAACTGTACCTACTACCGGACAAATCCTAATCTCTATTTACAATAATAGATTAATGTAGTGTATACATTGGTTCCATTGCCCAAGAACCGATTCCTTATAACTTCTCAAGAAGGAGAACAAATTTACACCGAGATCATATGAAACCTCTAACCCTAACTAAAAGTCCATACCTAGTATTGGTTATCCACTGTCCAACGGTACGATCCCCTTGACGAAGGCGACGACACTTTGACTATAACCTCCTTCTATCTTGAAGAGCAAAGACCTACGAGCGAGCACAGATCTCCTTGTAGAAGTGGTTGACTCTCCTTAAATCTTCTCAATTAGCACGCAAAAGAATGAGCGCCCGGCGCCTTAATAGCAAAGAAACCCTAATTTTTGCTCTTAAGCTAGCCAACATCAATCCTGATTATCCAACGTAGATTCATCCTCCGAAAATAATGCTGAAATCCCACACTATACAAATCTCCACAGAACCGAGATACCGTAAGTATGCCGGTGGTATACTTAACGCGTATAAATTTGTGCCAAAAGTTGTTGGAATTTCAGAGCAATATGCGGTATACCGATGTTATTCTAGCTCCAATTGATCCTTGGTCTCGCCGCAACCTATCCGCCTTCTTCGCCGCAACTTACGTCGATGACTCCACGCTGTATTCCCAACTCTATCGAGTCAAATCATATTAGTAACCTTACTATTTTGCCAAATACATATATTTTTCATTAACATATAATTATAAACCACAGGAACTGGCAGCACATGAACGAAAGTGGGTTCATGATTCTCAAAGGATTTTGGTTTTATTTTGACCTGTTTTGATAATCTAGGTCTGGCACCAATTTCAAGGTGATTATCTTGTTGTCGTCCCTCTAAATGGAATTCTTATTCATTGAAAAGAGTTTTCTCACTTAGAACAATAAGAAGAAGAATAGAAGTTACTTTTATCTCTTTCGGTTTAACTTGTACTATAGAGATGAGAACACTTAATGTTTGTTTTGTTTTTTCATTTAGTTAGTTTCCTTTAATGTCAAATAAGCATAGTTTAAAGTATTGGCCGATACCGATCCGATACGACTGCTACTGATACGGTTTGGCATGTCCGATCCGATACCGACCGATACCCGATACTGACGGATACCGACATTGGGGGTCTCTTTTGATCATTCTGCAAGAAAATTGAACGAAAAAGACTAATCAACAAGGGTTTGAAGCATAATAAGGCTGTAAAAGCAGGTAAAGAAAAAAAAAAAGATCTACTGCATGTAAACCAATCGGTAAGGCCGACTACTATTTCATTTTATTTCAAAACTACTAAGAAATAACACTGAAATTACTTAAAATTATGCCAAAATGTATCAAATATATTTTTAAATGTTAATAATTTATTAATAATTATTTGTTTTATGATTCCAAAAAATCCAATACTCCGATCCGAAACTGCCGATACTACCGATATCAACGATACTCATAGAAATGTTCCGATACCGATAATGCGGACCTTGAAATGAGGTTGTTCAATATGATTGAATTGCTACAGTCTTGAAGTATTTCTTTACTCTTTCTTATTGTGCACCTAGTATCTCTGGGGAGATGCAGGAGTTAAGGTATTTCTAAAGCGGAAGCCTTATGTGCAACAAGTGAGAGCAATTTTTTCCCTATATTTTGTAACCTTAAGAGGCTGAAGCTTTATGGACAACATATGAAGGATAATTTTGCTACAGTGGTCTACTTCCTACAGCGCTCGCCTAATCTAGAGCTGCTTACATTACAGAGAGGACTTGTAAGATCCCCTTAACTTCAAATTAAACTTCCCATTATTAGTATTCCTGTAAGCCTCGAAACGGTAGTAAGATTAACCTTCCGTATTTGTTCTCGTATAGGATCCAAGAGAGAGAGAGGAGGTTGTATGGTTGTCCGCACCGCCAGATGAAGGTCATATTCGACTGTGATGAAGAGAATGCGAAACTCATGGAGATGTTGTTGTACTTTGTCTACAGCAGATGCGATTGTCCATCATCCAGTAGGGGTTGAGTGTAGTTTATCTATACTTTGGATTTTATTTTCCATTATATGACGGTTATTTGCACATTAAGAAGCTTATTTATACTATTTACATGAGATATTGAGATATGGGATTTTTCTAAATTTTCTTATTTTTTCCTTCATATATTATCTTGAAAGATGTCGCATTCTGTGTCAAGAAGAAATTTCTGGAACGGTTTTATCATTTATGTCAATTTGAAGTTGATCATACTTGGCTATTGCATTCAGTGCAAAAGTTGTAATCAAGGTTCACATTACTAGCCGAAATTGATATGTATTGACACTATTGTATCATTTTTGGCATGGTATGGTCTGATACGGACTTCCATCTGTATCAATCGATATTGGCCTATACTGACATTTGGCATTCTTTTCTCGTCAATTCATTAAAGATTTTTTTTAGCAAAGGTAAAAAGTAAATATTTTGTCGATAATCATTATCAACATGCTGTAGCCATTGCCATTTATTGTTGTATATATATTTATAAATTCACAACATTCATCTATCTTAAAATTGTTTCATCCAAAACTTTAGTACACGTATTACTTTGTCTAAAAGTAAGTAAAAAAAGTAAAGTTTACTTTAGGTCAAGAACAATATTGAATATTTTTCCATTCAAAACAACAATAATTTACAAATTTATTCCTATATGTATCAAATATTTGTTATTTTTTAATATAAAATTTATTATTGTTCGTCTTCTGAAACAAAAACTCAGAAACCTCGGAGACTTCGATAAAAAAACGTCGATATCGATACCCTAAAAAAAGGATCCAAAGAATCTGAAACCGATTCCGATACCGATCTATGTTGTGAACCTTCTAGTGATCCCTCCCTCCTTGTGGCTATTCTCACTTGTTTTGTTTTTTGCTGCTAAGATCGACCAGGTTTCTCACAATAATATAGTTTGTAATTGCTATTATTTTATCAGTTGGTATTTAATTTGTTAGGATAAGAGTTATAAAAAAGGAGTAGGAACTGTTGTAACATTGTAACATGTCTGTTCTAGATGGCCTAAGAACTTCCTTTTTGACTTGTTTGTGTTACTCTGCTAAGATGGGTTGAAAAGGTAAGGCAAGGGAAGGCAAGGCAGGCAAGGGGTACTACTGTTTAGATAATATAATTCCTTTCTTGAAAATACTTATAGCAAGAAGTGTTAAAAAAAAAAGGAATTCAATAATTTTCATACTCATGTTTGGTTAGGACGTTGGGAATATGTAGTTTAAAAAATAATCAATTTTCTTATTTCCATGTTCGCCTGCCAGTTCCAAGTCATGCCTAGGTAGTTCCTCTTGTGTGACTTCAATTGTCAGGCGACATACGAGATTACTTTTCCATTTGTATACACACATCCCAACCCAGACACGATACATCGATGTAGATCTGAAATTTCTTAGTGTCGTCTGTGAAGTGCAAAATAGGAGCCAAAACAAGCTGCTGCTTTAGCTCCTGAAAGCAAGCCTCACAAGTCCGTCCACTCAAATGCGGACTCCCTTCTGGGTCAGGCAAGTCAGAGGCGGCACGAGCTTCGAAAAGTCTTCAGAAATCTTCTTTGGTATAAGAGGGATGATCGATGAGCCTGTGATGGAGTGACGTATGGTTCTTGCTGGCTACTCTGATTCTCGAAGAAATTATGCAATGGGACAGGCTCACCACGTGGTAATGGTGAATAGTGAGCCCGTCCACTAGTATAATAATACTTGGTAATATTAAAGGCCAAAAAAGAAACTAATAAACAATTGCTTACTGAAAATAGTAAGATATTACCATGTGTTATTATACCATTGGACGGCCATTCACCACAGCCACATGGTGAGTCCGTCCCACTTTCTTGATTCTCGGATGGACACACCTAGCTTCATATTTGTAAACAAGATAAGCCAATTATTATAGTATTGGATGGGATGCCGATCGGTATAACCTTAATACATACTGAATAAGTTAGCTGTGGCTCATCAGTTGAGGATTTTGGCATAGAATATGCAGTGATGATTAGTTGAGATGCGTTTTGCAACGACATGGGTTTACCGTTTACTCCACCCGGTTGTCGATGCAATTTTACTCGAACTAGATTGGGGTCCAAATTAACCTCAAAAGTACGTAGTCTTCAAGATGGCCTCTCTGTAAAGAAACCCGAACCTTATCCAACCTGGATTTGAAGGGCTATGGACGAGATCCAAAACTTGGACTCGTAGGACTAACGATTCCAATGGGGACCAGCACTGCCTACTGTATGTGGGTATTTCTTTCTCGGACCAATTTTGAAATAAACACATAGTATTTGCCGATCACCTCTGGTCCAAGTGGTTGCGGTGGAAGGCATCTGCCACATCTATCTGGATTCGAACTGGGGTGGGAATATATTATTCCTTCCATTTAATAAATGGTGGGAGTTAGAAGGCAGTGGGCCCGATAGGCATGCAGTACGCAAGAAACGTAGTATTTGAATTGGGTTGTGACTTGTCAAGTTCAGTGTATATACTCTTTCACACCTGAGACAATGTGTAGTACACAAAAAAGAAAACGTAGTATTTGAGTTGGTTGCCACTTGTCAAGTTCAGTGTATACTTTCTTTAACACCTGAGACAGTACTGAACGGTTACTTCTTTCCATCTTTGTTTTTCCTCCTCTCCTCTCTTGATTGATAAACCCTAGGCTTTCTCATCTCCTCAATATTTCTGGTCTCAAAGAAGCAGTGACAGGAGATCAAGTGGGAAGGTTGTAATCCCTCTCCTCTTCTTTGTCTGTTGACACATTTTTTTTACTGTTACGGTTATTGCTATATTGTTATCATTTGTCTTCAATTTGTCTGTATAAAATGTGAATGCCCATCATATCAATTTAAATAAACCAAACATTGCTTTGATTTGTCCAAAAAATTTCCTGTTTTGATTGTCCATTATTCTGCTACTTCTATTGATTTAGTAATGGAAATAGGAATGGAGAGCATAGTTCCCATTAATCACTTTACTATGGGGAGAAAGCGAAGGGCCAGGGCCAGGGCCAGGGGTATTACATTTTGGGGAATAAGAGGGAATCACTTGGAGCTAAGGTAGGGTTTGGCGCGAAAGATAATTGTTATGTTTTAGGAGACACAATTTCTGAATTATGGTTAGATCCATAAAGGATCAAAGAATTATGCAGTCTTCCAAATGCAAAATCATTTGCATGTTAAATTATGTTTGAGGAGACAAATTTTCTAAATTTCCGTCCGCTCGGCACCTGCCTACGTCGTGCATGACATGCATGTTAAATATGACTCGGATCCAATTTGGCAATAACTTATTGGATGTTGATGTAGAAGTATAGACTTCAATACTTTTGGAATTGAAAGTTTGACATCTTTGGTAATAAATGCTATCATATATTAGGAATCCTATTCCAACCGCTCTGCAACTACATGTATGTGTGCCCATGGTCGTTTTTTAGCATGTGCAAGTTGTGCGATCGTACATGGCCCCCAAAAACCGGAAAGTCCTAGATTTTTTAACCTTCATATATATTACTAATGTGAAATGTCCATTTTTAGGTTTAGGCTTTCCTATTTTTAGAAATTGATGTAACATGACCATTAGAATGTTAGAAAAAGGCCCATTTTTAGAGGGTTAAAAAGGTCATTTTTAGTATTTGGATAGGGCCCTTAGAATGTCAAAGATGGCCCTGTGTGCACGGAGAAGACATATATATATATATATATATATATATATAATATATATATATATTATATATTATCGTTGAAAGGAAGAGCTGCAAAGAACGTTGAAACGTTGTTTATTTTCATTCTGTTTTGTTTCTGTTTTGGTCGAGGGCTAAGTTCACTCTTTTAGAGAGAAATTGTCGGATTTAGGTTTGAGATACTTGATTGCAATTCAAAATATATGTGGAAGGAATTTCTCCTTCATAATTTTTTACTTATTCATATAATCTCGATGCTATTTTCATAACGAAATTGGTATCAGAAGAAGGTTAATGTCATTGTTATGGATATGAACATGACAAGCTGAAGTTTGAGGTACAGACATTTACTGGGAGTTTGTAGTGTATCAGATTTGAAATGAAATCTGCTTTCTCTCAGAACTTTGGATTCTAATAGCTGGAGTATTGCTATTGGAGTGGAACAATACAAATTTGGAAGGGAGTTCACACTGATTAAAGGGAGGAAAAAAACCCTTGTATGCACGCATGACGGGATACCTTGATAAGGATATTGTCAACTACGGACTGGATGTTGCTGTTCATGCTCTAATATGGAGGAAATTGCTATTCAAGGTGGAGGTACTACACGGTTTGTTCGCGTTGATGAGTTCAATTGTCTATTGGACTCAACTAATTATGATCATTGATTCAATGTGCTTATGGAGATGAAATTTTGTAGAAATGAGGCTAATTTCTCAGATGATATTATTGAGGGCTACTGCCTACTACTTATAGAGGGTCCAAACCCTCTTCATATTACATCTAACCGATGTGGGACTAAAGTCCCTTATTTACTCTCAACACTCCCCCTCAAGATGGGCGATAGATATTAATCATCCCCATCTTGTTACATAGCTTTGACAGACTCAATGAACTAACACCCTTAGTCAGACATTTTGCCACTTGTTCTTCTGAGCGAACATAGTCAATCTTCAGTATCCCTTGTTCCAGCTTTTCCTTGATGAAGAATCGATCGATCTCGATGTGCTTCGTTCTGTCGTGCTGAACCGGATTGTTCGCTATACTTATCGCAGCTTGACTATCGGTCAGAAGGTGCAATGGTGTCCCCTTGTCTAGCTTCAACTCTGTCAGCAGCGCCTTTACCCATAGCAATTCTGATACTCCTAGAGCCATTGCTCTGTATTCTGCTTCAGCTGTCGACCGTGCTACCACTGATTGTTTCTTGCTTCTCCATGAAACCAGGTTTCCTATCGATCTTGATGTGCTTCGTTCTGTCGTGCTGAACCGGATTGTTCGCTATACTTATCGCAGCTTAACTATCGGTCAGAAGGTGCAATGGTGTCCCCTTGTCTAGCTTCAACTCTGTCAGCAGCGCCTTTACCCATAGCAATTCTGATACTCCTAGAGCCATTGCTCTGTATTCTGCTTCAGCTGTCGACCGTGCTACCACTGACTGTTTCTTGCTTCTCCATGAAACCAGGTTTCCTCCTACAAAAAACACAGTACCCTGTGGTAGACCTTCTGTCGTCTATGCAGCTTGTCCAGTCTGTATCGCAGTATCCCTCAACATCTGTGCATCCATTCTTCTTGAACCACAGTCCTTTTCCCGGCGTCCCTTTCAGATATCTTAGAATCTGAAATACTGCATCCATATGACCCGTTCTTGGATCATGCATATAGCGGCTTACAACACTTACTGCAAATGAGATATCAGGGCGAGTATGCCCTAGATAAATCAGTCTGCCTGCTAGCCTTTGATACCTTTCGCGATCAACAGGCTTTCTTGCTTCTGCTCCCATCTTGCACTTCTGGTCAATTAGAGTGACTGCTGCTCGGCATCCCAGTATTCATGTCTCTTTCAGCAGATCTAGTGCATATTTCCTTTGTGAGAGAACAATTCCTTGTTCACCATCACACACCTCGATACCCAGAAAGTATCTCATCTCTCCCAGGTCCTTCACCTCAAACTCTTTGGCGAGTTTCGTCTTCAGCTTAGTGATCTCAACTACATCATCACCTGTGATCACTATATCATCTACATATACAACAAGTATAGTAATGTAGCCCTTTGCATGCTGGAGGAAGACAGTATGATCTGCATTTGTCTGATGGTACCCCATGCCAGTGACAGCCCTTCTGAATCTGTCAAACCAGGCTCAAGGAGATTGCTTCAGCCCGTACAGCGACTTCTTCAGTTTGTACACTTTTCCATGTGACGTTCCTTCACCTGAATCTGACACAGAGTAGCACCCCGGAGGAGTCTCCATGTATACTTCTTCTTGTAGGTCTCCATGAAGAAATGTGTTCTTTACGTCTAGCTGGTGTAGCTTCCACCCATAGTTTGCTGCAATGGAGACCAGCGTTCTTACGGTACTCATCTTCGCTACTGGGGCAAAAGTCTCATCATAGTCGATACCATATGTCTGGGTATAGCCTTTTGCAACCAGTCTCGCCTTGTATCGTTCAACTTTTCTTTCTGGTGTCTCCTTCACTGTGTAAACCCATTTGCATCTCACAGCTTTCTTTCCTTCAGGTAATGGCACCAGCTCCCATGTCTTATTTTTCTCTAGTGCCCCAAGTTCTTCCATCATTGCGGCTTTCCATCTTGGGTCCTTCTTTGCTTCCTGCCAATTCTTAGGTAAAGAAGTGGAGTCTAACGAAGTGAGGAATGTTTGATAAGTCGGAGAAATATTAGAATAAGATAGGTAGTTGGCGATATCATGTTCATAATCTTTATAACAAATAGGAGCCTTTCCCGCATTAATGCGAGAAGACCTCCTTAAGGGAGCAATGGGTGGTGGGGAAAGCATACCATCCGAATCGGAGAGATCCGCTTCCGAATCCGAGCGATCCGGTGCGGGGAGTAACATCTTCAGGAGTCGGGACATGAGTAGACGAGGGACTTGGCACTATAGGCACAGGGCACGGCACAGTACTGGACATCTGCTTCTGTAAACTTGGAGCTCCTTTTCCCTTGTCTGCTTCTCCCCCTGCGTAATGTACGTATTGTTTTCGTCATCCTCCGTATCAGTATCATTGATGCTTTCTCCCCCTTTATTCCAGTGTGTCACGACAGGACAAGGTACCGATCCGACAACTACGTTTGGGGGTACTACCTCCCCCTCACGTCCAACATCCACTGTGTGAGGCGTGTTCCCAAACGCAGAACCTTCGTCCGAACCATAATAAGGTTCCAGCTCTCTGAATGTAACATCCATGCTTACAAACAGCTTCCGTTCAACCGGGCTCCAGCATACGTAACCCTTCTGTGTCCCGGTGTACCCAACAAAGACACACTTAACTGCTCGAGGATCCAGCTTACCGACGCCAGGCCTGTTATTGTAGACGAAGCATACGCAACCAAATACTTTCGGAGGAACGGTGTACGCAGTTGTCCCCGTGAGCATTTCCAAAGGCGTCTTCCAGTTCAGTAATTGAGAGGGCATCCTGTTGATGAGATAAGAGGCTGTCAAGACAGCATGCCGCCACCAAAATTTAGGGACATTCATAGCCAGAATCATTGTTCGAGCTACCTCCAGCAGGTGCCTATTCTTTCGTTCGGCAACACCATTTTGAGCCGGTGTATATGCACAAGAGGTTTGATGCAGTATACCATGAGAGGATAAATACGCAGCAAACCTCTTATGGGTATATTCCGTCCCATTATCCGACCGAAAACACTTAATATGAGCATTATACTGTGTCTTTACCCGTTGATGGAGGCTTTGAAATGCCTCAAAAATATCACTTTTATTCTTCAGCAGGTAGACCCACGTTACGCGGGTAGAGCAGTCAATAAAAGTAACAAACCATCTATAACCGTTAACACCGTTTGTAGGACAAGGGTCCCACACATCGGAATGAATCATATCAAAAGCAGCAGAACATCGATGCCCAGAACTCACATAGGAGCTTCTGGTATGTTTCTCCAACTCACAAGCATCACAAACTAACAACTCTTTATTTGCTTTTTGATATAAGGACGGATACAATCGACTAATAACGGGAAAAGAAGAATGTCCTACACACTGATGGTGGAGGAGCAGCTCGGCTTCGACACTTCGACTTCGGACTTCCGGTTGTGCGTCTGCAACCAAAGATGCCAGTGCTCTATCCAGACCGTTCCTGTCCAAGTACCATAGACCCTTATGCCATGTGCCAGTGCCTAGTCGTCTCCCCGTTCCCTTCTCCTGAAAAGTTACCTTAGGAATATCAAAGGAAACAATACAGTTTAGATCAAGGATAATGGCGCTAATGGATATAAGATTGACAGGAAAGGAAGGAGCATGTAAGACATTAGATAGAGTGATAGAAGGAGTGCAATCAACAGTGCCTTTACCCGTAACAGGCCTGGAGGTACCATCAGCAGTCTGAATACTTTCTGGCGGCGTTAGAGTAGAGTATTCCCGGAACTCACCTCGGGACCCCGTGACATGGCAAGATGCTCCAGAGTCCAAAATCCAAGCTGGCTGAGAGACAGATACAAGAGCACGCGGAGGTATACCAGCACTGGTTTGGGAGAAGTAAGTGCAGTAATCTCCTGTAGTGGACGGCGCCCCAGGAATGACTTGTCGTTCACCAGAACCAAGCTTTGAGCCGCGCATCTTCTCGAAAACTTCTCTCTCAAATGGAGTGATGTCCGCCAACTGATTGTCCCCACCTTCATCTGCCAGATGCGCCTTGTTGCCTCCAGAGTAAGTGCCCCTTCCACCACTGTAGCTGCCTCGACCACCTCGTCGTCCACAGCGACCACGGTCCCGACCATTCGAGAGAGTCCGTGTCGATTTTGGGCAAAAGCGGATGTAATGCCCTGTGTCACCACAGTTGTTGCAAACGCCTCCCGTAGAAGGAGGCTGTGTGAAAGTGGCAAGAGCAGATGTGTCAACTCCGGCCTTCTCCTCCTGGGAGATACCCTTGGTAGGCATCAGCTTCAACCGTGCTTCTTCTTGTGCCATGACAGCTATGGCGTCTTCTAATGTCGGCAGCTGTGGTTGTGCGAGAAGTACATTCCTCCGTTGCTCAAATACAGGGTTGAGCCCCTTCAAAAACTTCATCATCCGTTGCCGTGAGATATAATCCAGAAATTTCTGAAAATGTTTTGCAAAAGCCGGTTCAACCTGAGCATCCTCCATGCCAAGAGGATCATAATGGTCAAGATCAAACCAGTACTTCTTCAACAAGGCAGTGTACTCAGAGATGGTACGATCGTCTTAGATTACCCGATCGAGCTCATCCTGCAGTTGGAAGACTCGCTTGGGGTTACCCGAACCGGAGTACATGTCTTTCAATGTTCTCCAGATATCAGCAGCTCCCTCCATTGCTTCAACGTTACCCGACACTTGGTCGGTCAAAGAGGCTGTCAACCAACCAGCCACGACATTGTTGACAATGTCCCATACAGCAAACTCCTTCGAGGAGTGATCGACAGGGGCCTTGGTGTGGCCATCTACATAACCAACCAAGCCACGTCCCTTCAGCGTCCGCATCGCCTGCCGCGACCATTTCAAGTAGTTGGTCGTGCCTTCCAACTTCGTCTCCAGCTTGTCCAACTTCCCCATTTTGTACGGTGATGGATCCACAACAGTATGGGTCACGCATGGGGTTGCCTCCGGTAATCTCTTGGTCAGGAGATCCTCGACCAGGGCCTTCATTTCTTCTGCTGTCAACTTTCCATAGATGGAATCCATGACTTCTTCAACCGCAATCAGTGAGGTGTTGTTGTTTCCTGAGTTGTCTTCTTGTGAGTCATCTTCGTCTTAGTCAGCTACCGGGGGAAAACAACAAAACGAGATCCCTCAATGATATGTCGTAGTTTATACGACCAACTAGAACCGCGTCATGATAACGCGTTCAGACGGCTCAAGGATAACCAACGTAGTTGTGCCTCCTTGCATGAGACAAAACAGAGGTATACCAGCCGTGCAGAAACGATTGTAAAGACAACGTTTCTGAGATACGAAAATCTAAAGAGATTTCGTATTCGTAGTAGAGCTTCTAAAAAGAAGGTACTGATTCTCGAGGCAACTACAGAGATCTTCTAAAGAGAAGAAAATATGTTTTTTTTGACGGTTAGGGTTAGGGTTAGGGTTTGGATGGGGCTGCTAGAGCTAGGGTTAGGGTTTTCATTGTAAGAGAGGCTAGGGTTAGGAGGGGGGGCGGTAGGGTGCTGGCGGGTGGCGGGAGGGGGGGAAGGGTGCTGCTCCGGGGGGGGGGGGGGTCGGGGGGGTCGGGGGGGGGGGGGGGGGGGTTGGGGGTGGGCTGCTGCTCCGGGGGGGGGGGGGGGGATTCGGCTAATTTTTTTTTGTGGAGAGAGAGTGTTATGGCTCTGATACCATGTAGAAATGATTCTAATTTCTCAGATAATTTTATTGAGGGCTACTGCCTACTACTTATAGAGGGTCCAACCCCTCTTCATATTACATCTAATCGATGTGGGACTAAAGTCCCTTATTTACTCTCAACACTGTGTCAAGAAGAAATTTCTGGAATGGTTTTATCATTTATGTCAATTTTTCAGTGCAAAAGTTGTAATCAAGGTTTACATTACTAGCCGAAATTGATATGTATTGACACTATCGTATCATTTTTGGCATGGTATGGTCTGATACTGACTTCCATCTGTATCAATCGATATTGGCCTATACTGACATTTGGCATCCTTTCCTAGTCAATTCATTAAAGAACTTTTTTAGCAAAGGTAAAAAGTAAATATTGTGTCGATAATCATTATCAACATGCTGTAGCCATTGCCATTTATTGTTGTATATTTATAAACTCACAACATTCATCTATTTTAAAATTGTTTCATCCAAAACTATTAAGTACAGGTATTACTTTGTCTAAAAGTAAGTAAAAAAAGTAAAGTTTACTTTTGGTCAAGAACAATATTGAATATTTTTCCATTCAAAACAACAAATAATTTAATATAAAATTTATTATTGTTCGTCTTATGAAACAAAAACCCAGAAAACTCGGAGACTTCGATCAAAAAAACGTCGATATCGATACCCTAAAAAAGGATCCAAAGAATCTGAAACCAATTCCGATACCGATCTATGTTGTGAACCTTGCTAGTGATCCCTCCCTCCTTGTGGCTATTCTCACTTGTTTTGTTTTTTGCTACTAAGATCGACCAGGTTTCTCACAATAATATATAGTTTGTAATTGTTATTATTTTATCAGTTGGTATTTAATTTGTTAGGATAAAGTGTTATAAAAAAAGAGTAGGAACTGTTGTAACATTGTAACATGTCTGTTCTAGATGGCCTAAGAACTTCCTTTTTGACTTGTTTGTGTTACTCTGCTAAGATGGGTTGGCAAGGGGTATTACTGATTAGATAATATAATTCCTTTCTTGAAAATACTTATGTTCCATTAGCAAATTTAAAGTGTTAAAAAAAATAAGGAATTCAATATTTTCATACTCATGTTTGGTTAGGTTGGGAATACGTAGTAAAAAAAAAAAAAATCAATTTTCTTATTTCCATGTTCGCCTGCCAGTTCCAAGTCATGCCTAGGGTAGTTCCTCTTGTGTGACTTTAATTGTCAGAAGACATACGAGATTACTTTCCATTTTGTATACGCACACATCCCAAACCCAGACATGATACATCGATGTAGATCTGAAATTCCTTAGTGTCGTCTGGAAGTGCAAGAATAGGGGCCAAAATGAGCCGCTGTTTCAGCTCCTGAAAGCAAGCCTCACAAGTCCGTACAATCAAATGCAGACTCCCTTCTGGGTGAGGCAAGTCAGAGGCAGCACGAGCTTCGAGAAGTCCTTCAGAAATCTTCTTTGGTATTAGAGGGATGATCGATGAGCCTGTGATGGAGTGACGTATGGTTCTTGTTGGCTACTCTGATTATCGGAAGAAATTATGCAATGGGACATGCTCAAATTATGCAATGGGACAGGCTAACCACGTGGTAATAGTGAATACTGAGCCCGTCCACTAGTATAATAATACATGGTAATATTAAAGGCCAAAAAAGAAACTAATCAAACAATTGTCATACCGAAAATAGTAAGATATTACCATGTGTTATTATACCATTGGACGACCATTCACCACAGCCACATGGTGAATCCGTCCCACTTTCTTGATTCTCGGATGGACACACTTAGCTTCATATTTGTAAACAAGATAAGCCAATTATTATAGTATTGGATGGGATGCCGATCGGTATAACCTTAATACATACTAAATACAATTAGCTGTGGCTCATCAGTTGAGGATTTTGGCATTGAATATGCAGTGATGTATTAGTTGAGATGCGTTTTGCAACGACAGGGGTTTATCGTAATGGTGCATGGCACTCCACCTGGTTGTCGATGCAATTTTACTCGAACTAGATTAGGGTCCAAATTAACCTCAAAAGTACGTAGTCTTCAAGATGGCCTCTCTGTAAAGAAACCCGAACCTTATCCAACCTGGATTTGAAGGGCGTATGGACGAGATCCAAAACTTGGACTCGTAGGACTAACGATTCCAATGGGGACCAGCACTGCCTACTGTATGTGGGTATTTCTTTCTAGGACCAATTTTGAAAGAAACACATAGTATTTGCCGATCACCTCTGGTCCAAGTGGTTGCGGTGGAACGCATCTGCCACATCTATCCGGATTCGAACTGGGGTGGGAATATATTATTCCTTCCATTTAATAAATGGTGGGAGTTAGAAGGCAGTGGGCCCGATAGGCATGCAGTACGCAAGAAACGTAGTATTTGAATTGGTTGTGACTTGTCAAGTTCAGTGTATATACTCTCTTTCACACCTGAGACAATGTGTAGTACACACAAAAAAGAAAACGTAGTATTTGAATTGGTTGCCACTTGTCAAGTTCAGTGTATACTTTCTTTCACACCTGAGACAGTACTGAACGGTTACTTCTTTCCATCTTTGTTTTTCCTCCTCTCCTCTCTTGATTGATAAACCCTAGGCTTTCTCATCTCCTCCTCAATATTTCTGGTCTCAAAGAAGCAGTGACAGGAGATCAAGTGGGAAGGTTGTAATCCCTCTCCTCTTCTTTGTCTGTTGACTCATTTTTTTTACTGTTACTGTTATTGCTATATTGTTATCATTTGTCTTCAATTTGTCTGTATAAAATGTGAATGCCCATCATATCAATTTAAATGAACATCAAACATTGCTTTGATTTGTCCAAAAAATTTCCTGTTTTGATTGTCCATTATTCTGCTACTTCTATTGATTTAGTAATGGAAATAGGAATGGAGAGCATAGTTCCCATTAATCACTTTACTATGGGGTGAAAGCGAAGGGCAAGGGCCAGGGCCAGGGCCAGGGGTATTACATTTTGGGGAATAAGAGGGAATCACTTGGAGCTAAGGTAGGGTTTGGCGCGAAAGATAATAGTTATGTTTTAGGAGACACAATTTCTGAATTATGGTTAGATCCATAAAGGATCAAAGAATTATGCAGTCTTCCAAATGCAAAATCATTTGCATGTTAAATTATGTTTGAGGAGACAAATTTTCTAAATTTCTGTTCAATCCCTACGTGTAAAATACCCACCGCACACGTCCGCTCGGCACCTGCCTACGTCGTGCATGACATGCATGTTAAATATGACTCGGATCCAATTTGGCAATAACTTATTGGATGTTGACGTAGAAGTATAGACTTCAATACTTTTGGAATTGAAAGTTTGACATCTTTGGTAATAAATGCTATCATATATTAGGAATCCTACTCCAACCGCTCTGCAACTACATGTATGTGTGCCCATGGTCGTTTTTTAGTATGTGCAAGTTGTGCGATCGTACATGGCCCCAAAAACCGGAAAGTCCTAGATTTTTTAACCTTCATATATATTACTAATGTGAAATGTCCATTTTTAGGTTTAGGCTTTCCTATTTTTAGAAATTGATGTAACATGACCATTAGAATGTTAGAAAAAAGCCCATTTTTAGAGGGTTAAAAAGGTCATTTTTAGTATTTGGATAGGGCCCTTAGAATGTCAAAGATGGCCCTGCGTGCGCGGAGAAGACATATATATATACCTGTTTTGTTTCTGTTTTGGTCGAGGCCTAAGTTCACTCTTTTAGAGAGAAATTGTCGGATTTAGGTTTGAGATACTTGATTGCAATTCAAAAATATATGTGGAAGGAATTTCTCCTTCATAATTTTTTAATTATTCATATAATCTCGATGCTATTTTCATAACGAAATTGGTATCAGAAGAAGGTTAACGTCATTGTTATGGATATGAACATGACAAGTTGAAGTTTGAGGTACGGACATTTACTGGGAGTTTGTAGTGTATCAGATTTGAAATGAAATCTGCTTTCTCTCAGAATTTTGGATTCTAATAGCTGGAGTATTACTATTGGAGTGGAACAATACAAATTTGGAAGGGAGTTCACACTGATTAAAGGGAGAAAAAAAAACTTTGTATGCACGCATGAAGGGATACCTTGATAAGGATATTGTCAACTACGGACCGGATGTTGCTGTTTATGCTCTAATATGGAGGAAATTGCTATTCAAGGTGGAGGTACTACACGGTTTGTTCGCGTTGATGAGTTCAATTTGTTGACACAAAGTCACAGTCAACCAAATATTGACAACATTGACTAAATAATATCTGTAATTATTCAATACGACACACGGCGTCTGCATTAAGCTCAAGACAGACAATAACTCAGCCTCCGCTCTTTAGTTATTCGAGTCTGTATTTTACACTTTCTTTGAGTCTAGACTAATGTAATCTGAGTCATGCTGAGCTCTTGAAACTTAGACTATAGCCTACCTAATAATCCCAAGCTCCACCAAACCAGATATTGCCCAATGGTCCCCTTAGAACCACTCTGTGCTCTGGAGACAGAGTTCGGGCCGAACTCTGCCTCCACACAGAGTTCGGGCCGAACTCTGTCCCCTAGAAATCAGGAACCCTAATTTTAGGGTTAGCTGGTTGCTAGTTGTCCAACGGCCAAATATTTGAATTTTCCTACCCGAATTCTGGCCGAATTCTGCCTATAAAAACACTATAAATAGGGCATGAATTCTCTCATTTCAAATCATCCAATCTTCTCTTCTCTTCTCTCTTATAGCTCAAATAAGCCATACCCTTCCCATCTACTAGCCACAAGCCTCCTAAGTCTCGAGTGCTCAGCATCTCTCGGTTAGGATTCTTGTGCAAGAGTTGAAGAAGTCGCTTGGACAATTCCAAGCAAATCGCCACTGCGATCCTCTGTAAGAAGTTGACGTGTTCTTCTGAAGTAAAGGCACGGGTTGTAAACTACTATTTCACAAATAGTGAATTTAATCTTGAGCTAGAGTTCTCAGGCCTGGACTAGTCCTCCACGAGGGAAACCAGGTTAAAATCGCTGTGTTTGCGTATACTTTCTTGCTCTTCATTTACTTTCCGCATTTTACTCTGATTATTCATAGATCGTGAAAGAGTTAATTTTTAATTGGTCATTTTCTATATAAACTCTATTTACCCCCCTCTAGAGTTGCCAAACTGTTCTTCAATTGGTATCAGAGCTCTGTTCTCTTTACAAGGATTTACATCCTAGAGCTGATCCATGGCAACCACACAATCCTTGATTTCCAATCACGGTGAAGGACAGTCCACTCATAGGCCTCCCCTATTTGATGGAACTAACTACACGTATTGGAAAACAAGGATAAGTTTTTATCTCAAGTCTCTAGACTTCGACCTGTGGACAGTCGTCACTGACGGTTACAAAAAGCCCGCCAGGATAGTTGTCAACGGTGATCTCATTGAGAAATCACATGACAAATATTCTGACGAAGAGAAGAAACAGGCAAGTCTAGACGCGAGAGCTATTAATGCTTTATTCTGTGCTATAGACAGGAATGAGTTTAACAGGGTATCCACATGCACCACATCTCACGAAGTATGGAAGCTTCTAGAAGTGACGCATGAAGGAACCACCCAAGTCAAGGAATCAAAAATCAGTCGTCTTACACAAGAATACGAGGCGTTCAAGATGAAGCCAAACGAGACGATCACACAGATGTTCACAAGATTCCTCGACATCATCAACCCCCTGTCCTCACTTGGAAAACAATATTCAAATCATGAGAAGATTTGCAAGTTGCTTAGGGGGCTACCAAAAATTTGGAACCCTAAGGTGACAGCCATCATAGAAGGGAACGATCTCACTACCATGTCAATGGAGACCTTGATAGGTAAGCTCATGACTCACGAGCTTGACCTCAAGGACTTCGAAGAGCCTGCTCCGAAGACTAAGGAGATCGCTCTCAAAGCTCATCGACGAAGGGCTGAGCACGATGAGACCGAAGACGACAACTCGGATGACGAAGACCAAGCTCTCATGGTTCGCAACTTCAAGAAGTTCCTTCGTTTCAATAGAAGAAAGAAGGAACCACAAGAAGACGATGAAGAAGAGCCAACCTGCTATGGCTGCAAGAAGACTGGACACGTCCGAAAAGACTGTCCATTCTTGAAGAAGAGCAACCGCTATGAGAAGCCATACAAAAAGAACTCATCAAAGAAATATGCCAACACAAGCATTTGGCATGAAAGTGAAGCGAGTGACTCCGAGGAAGAAAAGGACTCTCCTCAAGATAAAGCAAATGTGTGCCTAATGGCAACTTCCAATAAGGTATCTAACGAAACTTTAGACGACTTCTCTTTTGATGAACTTGGCGATGCCTTCACTGATTTGTTCGATGATCACAAAAAGGTCATCGGTAAATACAAACATGCCAAGGACAAAATCAAAAATCTTGAAGACGAGATACAAAGAATTTCTTTACTTCTTGATAATGTTAGAGACACGTCACCCACTGATGTCAAAAATGAAGTATCCAAGCTTAAAATAAGCTTACATGATGCTGAAGCACGTATTGAGCAACAAACTCAGGAAATCACTACACTCAACACGTTGCTTGCTGAAGAAAAGAGTAGACACAAGATTTCTATGACTAAGATATATGGCTTAAATATTAAGGTTGATGAACTGCAAGCTGTTTCTAAGAGATTAGAAACCAAATTGGGTAAACAGGTTGTTCAACCTCAAACCCAATCACATGGGCACAACACCACTCATGCTAGTCAACCACGTCATCCTCATACAGCACATAACCATGCTTTTATATACACAAACTTTTATAAACCACGTGCACGTAAGAATACACCTCATCATACTGCACAAAGACACAACCAACATCACTCTACATATAGAAATCATCATCATGCCATGCCATATAGACAAAATCATCATGTTATGCCACATAGACAAAATCATCATACCATGCCACACCCACATGCCATGCCATATAGACAATATCAGCATGTCACACATCATAGACAATATCATCATGCTATGCCACATAGACACCATCACCATGCCACTCATTCCATGCATAATCACCATCACCATGCTAACTCTGCACATCATGTCCATCCACATCCTGTTGCTTATAGATATTATTCTCATGCTCCTAGTATAGATAAAAATGCTATCTGTACCTACTGTGGATCACATGGACACATTTTACCACAATGTAGAGTTAGAAGACTGGTAGACAAAAAGATATATGCATGGTTTCCGAAAACTAACTTTTCAGGTCCCTCAAGAACATGGGTACCGAAGGTCACATCTACTCTTGATGTAGGTGGACCTTCCCTCCTCAACTGAGAGTAAGTGGATTCTCGATAGTGGATGCTCGCGACATATGACGGGAGACGCAAATCTTTTTGCATCACTATCGATGAAGAGAGAAGGATACGTATCCTTCGGTAACAATCTCAAAGGGCACATAATAGGTAATGGTATTATTGGTCATCCTCCCTCTTCTGTAATAAAGGATGTCTGCCTAGTGACCGAGTTAAAGCATAACCTGCTCAGCATTAGTCATCTTGCTGATCATGGATATGATATTAACTTTGGACAAAACAATTGCCTTATCTATGATAGGTTAACGGGAGACATTGTTTTTGAAGGGAAAATGGAGGATAACATTTATATTTTCTATCTTTCTTTAGATACTAACAATGCAGGTAGATGTTTATATGCCCACAAAGATGAACGATTACTTTGGCACCAGCATCTTGGTCATGCCAATATGGATACTATATCCAGGTTATTAAACAAGAAGCTAGTGAGAGGATTGCCCGATATCACATTCAAAAAGGACACGGTATGTGCAGAATATGAATTGAACAAGGCAACCAAATCCTCATTTCATTCCATCAACTCTGTAAGTACTACTAGACCCCTGCAACTACTTCATATGGATTTATTTGGTCCTAGTAGAATAGCGAGTCTTGGTGGCAAGCTTTATGCATTTGTTATTGTTGATAATTTTTTAAGATTTACTTGGGTTTTCTTTCTCGTAAATAAGAGCGATGCTATTTCTGTTTTCAAAGTTTTTGTAAAGAAAGTTCAAAACGAAAAAGGCTACATGATTACTCGAATCCGAAGTGATCATGGAGGCGAATTCGTAAATTATGATTTTGAAAATTTTTGTAATGCAAATGGTTTTGATCATAAATTTTCTTGTCTAAGAACTCCTCAACAAAATGGTGTTGTGGAGCGGAAGAATAGGACTCTCGGCGATATGGCTAGAGTCATGTTGAATAAATTTTCACTTCCGAAATATTTATGGGCAGAAGCTGTCAGTACAGCATGCCACATTTTGAATAATGTGCTTATTCGTCCCATTACGAAGAAAACACCCAATGAGCTTTGGTTTGGGAGAACCCCCAATGTTTCTTATTTTAAAGTTTTTGGATGTAGATGTTTTATCCTTAACACCAAAGACAACTTAGGCAAATTTGATGCCAAAGCTGACGGTGGTATTTTCCTTGGTTATGCCGCCAAGAGTAAGGGATATAGAGTCTTTAATAAACGCTCACTAATTGTGGAGGAGTCAACAAATGTGACTTTTGATGAAGATAACAGTGCAGCAAATACTCTTGATGATGACGTTGAGCCATCAACTTCTACTCCAATGAATACTTCTACCGAAACAAATTCTCTGGAGGGCTTGCCAAAGAAATTCTCTTTCAAGCCTTCTCATCCAGAAAATTTAGTGATAGGTGAAGTTTTACGTGGAGTAACTACCAGATCATCACTAAGAGACTCTATTGCTAGCACTGCCTTTATTTCACAAGTTGAGCCGAAAAACATTTCTGAAGCTTTTAATGATGAATTTTGGATTTCTGCTATGCAAGAAGAACTCAACCAATTTGAGAGGAGCCAAGTGTGGGAACTAGTTCCTAGACCTGCTAATCACTTGATAATTGGTACTAAATGGGTGTTCAGAAACAAAGTAAATGAAGATGGTTCAGTCACACGCAACAAAGCTCGTCTAGTAGCTCAAGGATACAACCAAGAGGAAGGTATCGACTACGATGAGACGTATGCTCCTGTAGCTAGACTAGAATCCATTCGGATACTTTGTGCATTTGCAAATTATCAAAATTTCAAATTATTTCAAATGGATGTGAAAAGTGCTTTCTTGAATGGTTTTATTAAGGAGGAAGTTTATGTCAAACAACCTCCTGGCTTTGAAAATCACAAATTTCCCGACCACGTGTTCAAGCTGAAGAAAGCACTTTATGGCCTCAAACAAGCCCCCAGAGCTTGGTATGAAAGGCTAAGCAGTTTCTTGCTTGAGAAAGGTTTTTTCAAAAGGGAAAATTGACACTACACTTTTTATAAAATCTTTTAAAGACACTATTCTATTAATTCAAATTTATGTTGATGATATCATTTTTGGTTCTACTGATGAAACCCTCTGTCAAGAATTTGCCAAGTGTATGCAGACATAATTTGAGATGAGCATGATGGGAGAACTCAACTACTTTCTTGGTCTGCAAGTGAAACAAATGGCTAATGGAACTTTCATCTGTCAGTCGAAGTATACAAAGGATATGCTGAAGAAGTTCGATCTTGACAACGTTAAACCAATCAGCACTCCATGGCTACTTCAATCAAACCAGAACCAGATGAGAGTGGCAAACCCGTTGATCAACGTAAGTATCGAGGTATGATAGGCAGCTTACTTTATTTAACTGCTAGTCGTCCCGATATCATGTTTAGTGTTTGCCTATGTGCTAGATATCAAGCAAATCCTAAGGAATCACACTTGACCGCAGTTAAGCGTATCTTTCGATACCTTAAGGGTACGGTTACAGTGGGCCTATGGTATCCCAAGTCAACATCATTTGACCTCATTGGTTACTCTGATGCTGACTTCGCTGGATGCAAGGTCGACCGTAAAAATACGAGCGGCACATGTCATTTATTAGGAAAGGCTTTAGTCTTCTGGTTTAGCAAGAAACAGAACTCTGTCGCACTATCCACAACAGAAGCTGAATATATCGCAGCTGGGCGTTGTTGTGCACAAATTTTGTGGATGAAGCAAACCCTTGAAGACTATAATCTATCTTTCATGCACATTCCTATATTCTGTGACAATACTAGTGCTATTAACTTGACTAAGAACCCTATCTGTCACTCACGCACAAAACACATTGAGATTAGACACCACTTTTTGCGTGATCATCAGCAAAATGGCACGATTAACTTAGAGTTTATTGACACTGATCATCAGCTAGCAGATTTCTTTACTAAGCCATTATCCGAAGAGCGCTTCAATTTCCTTTGTCGTGAACTTGGAATTTTAGATGAAGCTGTCATAAATTGAAACTCACCTGCGTAAATATCGATTATATTATGATTCTCTTACGATGAACTTGCTATGGGTATAAGCCGAAAGGGCCCTTCTGACAACAAGGTGTAAAAGCCTAAGCGACACGGTGCACTAGTCCTCAGGACTACCGCTAGCTGGGATCCGGCCCCTGCAGCTAACCCTTGGCAAATTCAAACTATTGAATTATAATATATTTCCTTGTTTATTATATGGTTCGTTCTGATTTATTATTGCCTACTTGATATTTTATAAGTTCATTCTGATATTAGTATAACTCTCTATCTATTTGATTGATCTCATCAAGCTTTTATCCTCATTTCTAACTCCTTTTCAACACTTAACCATTTTTTCTATCTTCTAGCCCATTTTTCTGTTCTGGAATACTGATCCAGAACTCGGGCCGAACTCTGCCCCTAACAGAGTTCGGACCGAGTTCGGTCCCATTGTTCCAGCGTCGGGGACAGCCTCAGCTGTTTGATCATTTTCGATCGTACGGTCCGGATTCCCTCCGACCAAAGAAAACCCTCTCTTTATTTTCGGGTGTTCTTCTCTCTCCTTAATTCTTTCCTTCTTCTCCACCTCTCCAAACCTTTCCTACAAACCCTAACCCTAGTTTTCTATCAAGAGTGCTCCATTACTCCTCAAAATCAAGGGAAAGGGGTTTCTCATCATTCTCTTCCACTGTTTGTTGTTGATTTCAGGTATATATCCTTCTTTCTCTCCATTTCAAGTTCTCTATTTTTTTGCAAATGGCTCCTCGCTTGCCCAATCGTGGGAAGAGGATCCGAACCGAGGGTGCTTCCTCTTCGAATCCTCCTCCTCCCATTGAGCAAGTAGCTGAACAACCCATTCATCCGTTGTTCAACCCGCCTAGTCCCCACGATCCTAATACATATGATGATCGATTGTTTGTGTCGCTAGACGCATCTAACGAGTGGTTTAGCGACTTTCGGACCCGTCCGGTGTTCGGGGGACATCCTATAAATTTTACCATCTTTTCTCAATATGAATCATTGTTTCGTGATCTATGTTTGGATAAGTTAGTTGCCTCAAACTTTGTCATTTATCGTAGCGCCATCCAAATATTTTATTGCAATTTGACTCACGATGCGACCCACATCTATTCCCGGGTTGCCGGTATTGATATTGCTTTTGATGCTTCTGAGTTGGGCGAGTATCTTGCACTTCAAGATCTCGATATTTAGGATAAGCTTGTGGAAGCTCGCCAATTCCAATTTGTTGGTGAAACTTCTCTTAAAAGTTTCAAGGAGGAATTATGTGCTCCTAACATAAGTCCTCGCAAGCTTATGGCCAAGCATCTCAACCCATATTTCTATGAGCTTCATCGAATTATTTTCAACACTATCTTGCCAAAAGCTGGCTCCACCGATGAAGTTACATACTTTGAGATCTCTGCTTTGTATCACCTTCATTATCGTATCCCCTTCAATCTTCCACGGACAATGATGGACTGGATGATAAACTGTAGGAAGAAACCAAGAGCCTTAGTTTATCCTTTATACCTTCCTATGGTTTTTCGTGCGTTCATTATTCCTATTCATGACTGTCAGTTCTTGCCTGCTCCTGCTTTCCTGTCCAAGGCACGACGCCTTCAGGCAGTTGTTGCTTCTCCTGACACTTCTGAGCATTCTGATGAGGAGCCTGACGCCCCTCCACTCGGTCAGGATGCACCACCTCCACCTGCCACTCTTGAGTCTATTCAGACTATGCTCCGGGATCGTTTTGCTCTTGAGGACGATCGCTGGACTCAGATGGACTATCGGACTACCCTGCAGATGAGTGCCCTCAGCAACTCGCTGCATGATATCCGATATTCCATGTCTCGTCACCCCTCTATGCCCATTTCCATGGAGCGGGATCCTGGTCGCGCTGGATATCGCATTGACGACCCCTGGGTCATGCGTTACCTGGATCCGGATGCTGCTATCGTGGACCCCAGCCGTTCATTCACTGATCATTCAGACTCTGCTGGGCCTTCTCGTGCTCCGTGATAGAGATTGGCTATTATCTGCTGCTGCTGCTGATGATTATCTTAGTTGATGCTTTTTGATTTCTAGTTATTTAGTTTGTTTTTGGTTTTATGTACTTGGATGTTCTAAAACTCTGGTTGTGTGGGATGACATTTTATGCTTATCGTAGTTTTATATTCTATGCTAGTGACTCATTTTGATTATTCATATACTGTTTCTTCTCTGCTTGGTGTGGTTGCATCACTATTAATTGTCTATACTGTAGTTTCTATGCTATTCATTCATCTGCAGTCTATATTGCTAAATGCCAAAAGGGGAAGAACTATGTATATTCTGGATATATTTGTTTCTTTCGTATATCTGTGCTTGTTTGTGCTTTTTGGAGATATTATTTATCAGGCCAACAGGTTCAATGCATTATTTACGGGGGAGCTATTGCTTCTAGCTCAGCACCGTTCACTGATTATGGGGGAGCTATTATTTCTAGCTCGGCATCGATTATGGGGGAGCTATGTTGCTATAATCAACTGTGTCCAGGTATGAATGTTGAATATACATATATTATTTTGCCAATTATCAATATGGGGGAGATTGTTGACACAAAGTCACAGTCAACCAAATATTGACAACATTGACTAAATAATATCTGTAATAATTCAATACGACACACGGCGTCTGCATTAAGCTCAAGACAGACAACAGCTCAGCCTCCGCTCTTCAGTTATTCGAATCTGTATTTTACACTTTTTTTGAGTCTAGACTAATGTAATCTGAGTCATGCTGAGCTCTTGAAACTTAGATTATAGCCTACCCAATAATCCCAAGCTCCACCAAACCAGATATTGCCCAATGGTCCCCTTAGAACCACTCTGTGCTCTGGAGACAGAGTTCGGGCCGAACTCTGCCTCCACACAGAGTTCGGGCCGAACTCTGTCCCCTAGAAATCAGGAACCCTAATTTTAGGGTTAGCTGGTTGCTAGTTGTCCAACGGCCAAATATTTGAATTTTTCTACCCGAATTCTGGCCGAATTCTGCCTATAAAAACACTATAAATAGGGCATGAATTCTCTCATTTCAAATCATCCAATCTTCTCTTCTCTTCTCTCTTATAGCTCAAATAAGCCATACCCTTCCCATCTACTAGCCACAAGCCTCCTAAGTCTCGAGTGCTCAGCATCTCTCGGTTAGGATTCTTGTGCAAGAGTTGAAGAAGTCGCTTGGACAATTCCAAGCAAATCGCCACTGCGATCCTCTGTAAGAAGTTGACGTGCTCTTCTGAAGTAAAGGCACGGGTTGTAAACTACTATTTCACAAATAGTGGATTTAATCCTGAGCTAGAGTTCTCAGGCCTGGACTAGTCCTCCACGAGAGAAACCAGGTTAAAATCGCTGTGTTTGCGTATGCTTTCTTGCTCTTCATTTACTTTCCGCATTTTACTCTGATTATTCATAGATCGTGAAAGAGTTAATTTTTAATTGGTCATTTTCTATATAAACTCTATTCACCCCCTCTAGAGTTGCCAAACTGTTCTTCATAATTGTCTATTGGACTCAACTAATTATGATCATTGATTCAATGTGCTTATGGAGATGAAATTTATATCAAGGTGGTGATGCTTATATGACTTCCCATATTCAAAAATAAATTGGCCTAGGTCGGATCATATATAAGTCAATGTGGGTCGAGGTGTTTGAGTCGGCCTTCAACATGCACAATGATCGAGTCAAGGACCTGCGACATCATTATAGTTGTGACCACCCATTCAAGTGCTTTGGCATACACAATGATGTAAAGGAATTGCAACTTCATATTTGCAGTGGAAAGAAATGACTGTGTTGTTAGCAATATTTTGTAAATACACAATTAATGTAAACGGAGATGTTGAGAAGTATGTTACTTTAATTATCAGATGGAGGCAGGAGCCCTTCATTTTTAAACAAGAGAAGGTCAAAAACACCAAAGTGCTCATGAGACTACCCAAACCATGATTGCTAGTTAAGCATGATATGAGTCCACATATTGGCACGAATGGTAGTTGCCATGTTAAATGCATTTACCCTTAAATACTTTGGGCCTGCTAATGTAATCGGTTATGCAGATTATTTGGAATAATTTGGGCACACAAAAATGAAATCATAGTAATGTGAAATATTCAAGTAATATGAAGATATATTTATTATTTATAATTAATATTAGACTAATTTAACATATATCAAATTATTAATTTGTAAATTGATAGGCTCTACTTATATTATCCATTTGTTGCAACTGATATTTGTATTACACTATTGTCATGTCCCGCTCCCAGAATACAATACAGTAGGTCGAGTTCGCAACTAACATCTTCAGGTTACGATCCATACGAATATAATGTTACCAGTGTCCGCGATTGTCACCCGTGAGGTTCTAGCTAGGATGGGAATATAAGAAACACTAAACTGACTTCTATTTCAACAAACCATAACTATTTTACATAATCTGATTATGTGGTACAACTCATACTACCTATTACATCCAAAACCATTAACGTACATATGTTGTCTAGCTACAAAATGTTACCACTGCATTCTCGAGATTGTTGTTGATTATTCCTCAGTTTCATCTACATTGTACAAGGGCAGCATCTTGTCTGTAGTCTCGTCATCCCCTAGTGAACAATTTAGGTTGTCAAAAGAAAATGAAAATATGATATGATGTGATAAGAAATAGTTGAATGATGATGGCTCTTAAATAAGGTTTTGATGTGTAACCTATAGCAGTACTGCACGGCAATTTATGACTATATCCGGATCTATTGATCCTTATTGTTTGATAATTAGTACAACCTAAGGACACTACGACAATCACAATCAAAATTTCCTATATGATAATATAATTTAGAGAACAACTTCTTGAATAACAACATCGTCTAATATTTCGGCAACAAATCTGTGACCAGGGATCAGGTTTTGTTGTGTAACCTATAGCAGTACTGCACGGCAATTTATGACTATATCCGGATCTATTGATCCTTATTGTTTGATAATTAGTACAACCTAAGGTCACTACGACAATCACAATCAAAATTTCCTATATGATAATATAATTTAGAGAACAACTTCTTGAATAACAACATCGTCTAATATTTCGGCAACAAATCTGTGACCAGGGATCAGGTTGTGGCAGGGCAACACGATGCTTATAATCCGGCCATTCACAACATGTGAATAACAATAAGATATATTATTGATTCATCTAATCTGATCTTTTTATTGAATTAGGTACACCCAAAATCAGGTATAGGTAAGTGAGCTAAGTCTCACGCACTTTCTTCACAAGGCCTTGCAGAAGGAGCTAATACTGATCAGTTTTGTTTTTTATTATATTGCAGGGATTTCGTTCGATGGTATTCAAGTTGTTCTCCCCCTCCTAATACACTAGCCTAAACTACAAAGCATCCTTATTCGATTATCTTTCTTAATTCTGCTTTGTATTTTATCTCAAATTTCAATTTGCAAATATGCATCTGATTTATAATTCCAGGAATTAAGTATGTTTCACTTTTAAATCCCAGTATGCATTTCATCCAATATTGGAATAATCATGAGATATGGTAATACGAATTTTGGAAGAAAGTTTCTTTCAATATGCACATAGCACAAAACATTGTAACTTGGGTTGAGTTTAGCTTGCGTGACTGCTGGTCCGTGTCCTATGCGTCCTAGACTCTTACTAATCATCCTCTAAACATATTTATTTAAGGGTTATCGAGAGCCCATCACTAATTAAGATATAGTATCCTAGAATTTATGGTTTAGTATAAACGATATTTTTTGGATATCGAAAATTTGGTTAACTTCTGAAATTCGTAAAAATTTCGGCAGTCTTCTTTGTATTTCGAGCTCTAAAAATTTAACAATTCAGACCTGGGGCAACCCTTCGTAGCATTTCCTAGGTACGCCGACCTCCTTCGGTGGAACAACTCAACACCGGAACACATGCAATATGTATATATGAATTTGAAATTCATAAAACTTAAGTAAAAGAAAATCTTCTTTCTTACCTTGGCAAGCGCATTTAGCGCTTACCGAGTATAGCAGTAATTATTAGCAGTTGGTTATAGCTCCAATACTCGATTGTGACGACAAGAAAATAACTATCTTTCTCATTAGTAACCACAATTTATGGAAAATAAATTATAAGAAAATTATACTATATATGCATTTGTAAGATATTGATCACTCAAAATTCAAGTATTGAATAAAATGGAATTCCATGTTTTTGAAAGTTCCCAAAAATTCTAGAAACCTCAATACATTTAGCAACTAAATCCATAGTTTATATAGCTAAAAGTAATTTCAAATCAAAAATTATTCTGAATTCTAAGTTAATATGATTCCTACAATCATAATTTTGGCTAATTCGGCCCGAAACTTAGGATATGAAAAGATATGAGTTATAGGATGATATATTTAAGGTTTCCTAAACCCACCATGTAGAAATGACACTACAAACTATAGTTTGGTGCTGAAATTTGATTTACATAGTCATTTATTTGTCAAAATCCCAATTTTGATTGATATGGTCAAAATGTCTAGCAATCCAAAAACCATTATAATTCCTAAAATTATTTTGGAGGAATTTGGCTCTTGATGGTTTTGCCATATATCTTCAAGTTAACTGAATAGTTGAGTATAACACATATGTGACTAATATTCCTACAAAAAGAATACTCCATGATTATCATTCCTTATATCCCCATTCACAAGTATTGGTGTAAGTATAGGTTTCCTTAAATTCCTACATCCTTATAAAACACATATTTAGATTATTATACGAGCATACTTGTAAATATGTATCTACATATACCAATCACACATCAATAATTCTACATGAATACTACATATATTAATCTAATGTATCAAGTTCAAAATTAATTGTGTCAATACAATAAAGTTGTGACCAATGTACATATTTTCATTCACTATTAGCTCACATCTAATTGTTTAGGAATTTAAAATAGAGCATATATATATATGCCAATGATCTCTAGCTCCAATGGTTAGAGTGAGGCACATCCTCCCAAGAGGTTGCAGGTTCGAGCAACGGGAGAAGCATATTTAATTCCATGTGGAGGAAATAATGTGACTGCGTGCCGAATGTGGTGAGATACAAGTGTTAGTGCGGGCCTTTGGGCCGAGTTTGATGCGGAGAGATACAAGTACGGGTGTGGGCTTTCGGGCCGAGTTTGTAGGCCTTCGAGCCAGAAGTCTGTAACACAATTACCTGTTCCAAAAATAGAATGGAGTTGGGAAGAGGACTTGCCTTGCTATTAGGTTTCCCAAACCGAAATCGATATTTAATTTCCCTATTTTTTTTTTCCAAATATAACCTATTCCAGAGTATAAACATATCCCAATTTATAGATCCTGACATAGGTTCCTATATCTGAAAGAAATTAGGAAAGAAGAAGAGTTACACCTATAATAGGAAAACAGACCAGAAGGAAGGATGAGTGGTGCTAGAGGTCGGGAACGAAGGGAGGCGTTAGTTGTTTGGAGAGAGAAGGGATGAAAAGAAAAGAATGATTCATATAGAAAAGGGACTGGAATAAAGTGTGGGTGTTGGAAATTGATATGGGAGGAAAGAATGATAGCAGCTGCAACTATTGTCATGCCCCGGTTCCGTAAAACCGATCGTCCCCACATGAGCGTAATGTCGTGTGAGACTAAGTTACACTCGCACAATGCAAGTACCGAAACGGCCGATTGAACAACTAGGCGACAGAGTCGCACATAAGTCTCAAGCAGAAATATTAAATAACCACAAAAAGTATATGAATGAAATCATCTTTATTGATATTGAAATAGAAGATTGTAACAGGTCGAAGCCAAGATTACAATCATTCAATATCTCTCTCTCTCTCTCTATAATGAATCATGCCTTGGTGCTTACAACATCGAGAAGTAATGCAATAGATGATGTCCACGCATTATGTCCCGTACACAAGCGAAGAATTCGACGCATACGCACCCCTCTAATCGCCAAGATCCGTACCGAATGATTTACTCCCTGCACCATGCAGACAATCTAGTGGGGTATAATACATAGAATGCATTGGTGGGATGGCATATCACCCACCCAACAAACCAAAACGTTATTTCTGTGAGTGCACACAATATTAGGTGGTTTTTCTAATCTTATCTTAGGATCAGTTTCATGGCATACCAAACTTGTATCTAGAATCATAATCGTGTCACGCACAGAATGGAACTTACCGATATTTATTGTCCGTCCTTCCTTGTTTTCATACAATAATAAGTTTATAACATAAGATCTAGTGCCACGTTATAGATCCATAATATCATATATTGCGTCGTAACACGTGTCTCTGCAAAAGCCAAATGTTAGGCTCAATAGTTGCATTGTGTGCCGTGTATACATCTATTTTCTAACTCAACTAACCACCAGCACGCTGATTGTCGCTAGCACACCGCCTTAACCTATTTGAGGGTTATTGGCAATACAAGCCATCCTGGACAATAGCTTGGTATAGATGGAGATCCTTTCAGCGCGGGTAGCGAGCCCTCTGAAAGTTCCCGAATCACCGGGTGTTTTAACCAGCTTAGATACATCGTGTCCGAATTGGTCCTGTGGCCCTGGGATACCGTTCGAGGAATAAAAGCCCTTGTTCACAAGTTGTCCATTACCATGAAAGTATCTACTCAACTTACCATACTACTCAAGCCGATACTCATCTCAAACTTCTCATCTCTCTGCAGCTCCTAGACCAGGCCTATTGATGTTGCCCGAAAGCTACCATACCTCTATCCCATGCAATTCTTATGTATTTAGGAATATTAACATCCCTCCAATTGGTTCCCATCCTGACTAGAAGGAATTACCTTTGATTTGTCAAAATTGCTGAAAATATAGCCAAATGTGGGCCACAAAACCACAACCAATAAAGATATGATAGACACTTTCCTGATACTGATTACAAGGAAACATAAACACCATTACAATATATATTATATTTTGTAAAATATTGCTGGTATGCAATCTATTCTTATGTACTATCCAAGTTAAAATGTAAACTTTTATTTATTATTATTGAAGAGAATAGGAACTTGGTCGCAACCGACTGTGAAGTTGTTTAGTATCTCAGACTCTACCAAGGGAATTGCAATAACAATATAGTTAGTTAATGATAGTGAATTTTAGCAGGACAGAATGTTTATGGTTTCGGAATAGAAATCCTTTTTGAAACCAAAATGTCTGCATGAAACTGAGGATCAGCTCTCTTTAAAAAAAATTCTATTCCTTTTGGTGCAAATTAGGTAGCTTGTCAATGTTTCCTTACAAATTCCATTTAAATATCAATCAGTTTATTTTCATTCTTCTGCACAAATACAATGCATAATTACTTGTTTGATCCAATTCTGAGAACCTATTTCCTTTTTGCACTCTCATCCCCATTTCTTGTTCTCATATGTACTGTGAATAGGGACACTAATGGAACCAACCAAAGCTATTGATGTTCCTGACTGCGGACATGATGGCCTATTGGATAGGATTAGCCAACTCCCAGATTCTGTCCTTAGTCTCATCCTATGCAAGGTTATGGACACAAGACAAGTCGTGCTGACGATGATAGTTTCAAAGATGTGGCAAAATCTATGGGCTCCTGTGGCCTACTTGTGCTTTCATGATAGCCTCGAGGACTTCCCGAACATTGCATCCTTTGTTGATACTGTACTGCAGCTCCGTGACCCATCCGATATTCACACCTTCCGTGTGCAGTGGCGGCGTAGTGTCGATGCCCACAGAGACCATCATCTTACTAAATGGGCTGAGCATATAGTTAGGCGCAATGTCAAAGTACTCGAACTTGATATCTATGCTGGTGAACATGCTGAAGAAGTCATGGAATTTCCTTGTTGCATCTTTACTTGCCAAACTCTGGTGGAGCTGAAGTTGGAAACTGATTGGATGGGCGCAAAGTTAAGTGCTCATGCAATTGTAAAGCTCAGTCGACTAAGCAAATTGCATCTCTACGGTTTCGATGCAAATTGTGATTCGTTAAAGAATCTAATATCGGGATGTCCCGTCCTTGAAGATTTGGAATTGGTGGGATGCAACCTTGAGGATCCTGAAGTTTCATCGGACACGCTGAGGCAATTGATTATAGAATCTTGTGATATTAGTGGGAGTCGGATGCGCATTTCTTGTCCTAATCTTCGGTCTATTTCTGTTTACATCAATAGTATTGAGAGGCTTGAATTCTTATGGGAGAATGTCTCATCTATTGTCGATGCTACTATACAAATTGATAACTGGGATGGTAATCAATGTTTTCCTGTCGATGTTGATTCAGAACCTCTGAAGTTCATTATTTCCACAAGCGAGGTACTCCACTATTCTAATTTGCTAACCTGAACTTATTGAAATGTTTCTCTCAGTTTTGATTCATTCTGTACACTATTTTGGCAATATATGTTGGGATTTAGATATGCGTTAACGAAAATCAAGTGTCAACTCCCTGGAACCAACAAAGATAATGGACTGTACCTGCTACCTAGAACCAAGATTGATCACACGAGCGAGCATATGTGATATGACTTCGTCACCTGACAAATCCCAATCTCTATTAATAATTATAAGATTGATATAGTGTATATATTGCTTCATTTGCCCTAAAAACCGATCCCCTACAATTTCTAAAAGAGTACAAATTTATACCGAGATTGTTTGAAACTTCCAACCCTAACTAGGATTCTGTATCCAGTAGTGGCTGCCCACACTACAACAAAAAACCCTTTTAATGACGCTCGATAAGGAGTTTTAATGACGGTTGATACATAAGCGTTATTAAGTTGAAAAATACCTTTTTTCTATGACGGTTTGGGCTAATTCTGGGCTTTTTATAACGTTTATAAAATAAAGCGTTATTAATAGTTTAGAGCGGTGGCAAACTTGTAATTCTTTCATTGTATAAAAGCTAAGTGGGAGAGAGAGAATTTATTTCTCATCCATTTTCTAACCGAGCAGCTCCTCCCCAAACCTCTTCTCCCCCAATTTTTCACTTTTCATTTTCCCTCCTTTTCGGTTCGACTCCAATTTTTTCTCTCCTAAACTCCAGATCTACGCAAAGGTGGACGCGACGATGGTGGTGGTGAAGAGGCTGAAGAAGGTCGGGGTCGGGAGGAGGGAGTTCGAGCAGCAGATGGAGGCGGTGGGGAGGGTGCGGCACGAGCATTAGGAGGCGGTGGTATGATCCTCAACTTCAACTCCATTCTAGTTCGATTTTCGACTATTTTCTCACTTTTATCATCTGGGCAGCGCTTGATTCAGTAGATTTGAGTGTTTTATTTTGGGAAAGATTTGATTTTTCCCCCCTTAGGGTTAGGGTTAGGGTTTGTGTTGTTTGTTCTCGTTACGTTTGTGTCTCGCACCCAGTTATATGTCCAGGTTCATCTAGCTTACCCCGAGCGCCTCCGACGGCACCGTCGCGTACAGTAGCGTGCCGACGACGATGCCCAAGGCTCCGCCGTCGTCCTCGCACAGCTCGGTGTCGACGTTCTCGCCGACCGCGTGCGGGGAGGTCGAAGCGGAGAGGGGCTCCTCTTCGCGGGTGAGCGACGAAGAGGACGGCAACGTGAGGAAGAAGCTCAGGCTTACGAAGGAGCAGTCTGCTCTTTTGGAGAAAAGGTTCAGAGAACATAGCACTCTCAATCCAGTAACGCTCTACTTAGCATATATATTGTTCTGATAGCTTTCTTTTGTGCCTCTTTGGCATGTATATTATTTTATTTGTATAGGAAGTTTATTATTGAATGAAATTCCTTGGATTCGTGATGGAATTTTGTTGATTCACTAGTAGTGAAATTTGAATTCTATTGCTGTGTATGCTATTATTATATGGATTAGGTGTTAACAGAGTGCAATTGGACTCTTTTGTAGATTGTGTGTCAACATAGAAGGTTCTTAATCTGCAAATATGCTCTCGCGCTAGCTGAACAAGTATGTGCTCCTTGGTAACTGCTCTCCTAATTTCTCTTCTAATATTGAATGAAATTTAGATTCTCTAATATTTTGTGTGGTCTATCACCTTCAATAATATTGCCCCAGTTATTAACTTGAATTGGTTTAGGATTGTAAAAGAACTACATTAGTATCCAGTTGGGATATCGAGCTTCGGGTAAATGTGATCCATATACCTTCAGAAGAGCTAACAGTCAGTTTGCAGGGAAAAAAAAAAATGTGACAATGTTTAGACTTCTTTTGATAGTTACATTCATAAATAATAGAATCTTTTGGTTATCTCCATCTTGCTTACTGGTGTTAGTTCTTAGCATATATATTTTTATTTCTTTTAATTTTGTTTCGCTTCTTGTAACCTAGTTTATGTTTATTCTGCTTCTGAATATATAATGAACAGCTTGTGCTCTTTGCGGCTTGGAAGAGGCTTCTCCCATGACTGTGACTCGGTCTTTCCTCTCCTAAAGTTTGGGTAACAAGTCTTCCACACAACTTAACATGGATTTATTTAAGTTCAGTTAGCTGCCTTAGTTTCTGCTCTGTGAGCTTTTACTTGTGTTAACAAAGTATATATTAGTCTTGGATAAGACCAGTTTTATTCTCATTTAGTTGATTTACCTTTTACTTTCATCTATGTCATACTTCTGTACTTGCAAATTGACCTGAGTTACTACGGACCATAATATAACTTGAATGAAAGAATGAGCTATTTTACATATGCCAGAAAAAGCAAATACATTACATGGTAACAACTATGTGTTTGTGGTGAATCCTTGGTTGTAAAAATTGGAGTATTGGTGGCATAGATTTTAACATGGTATTAGACCAATTACAGTTTTATTTATTTAGAAGGTTCAAATCATGAATGGCATATTTTAAATTGGTTGAAAAAAAATAATTCCTTTCCCTCTATGTTGGGACTACATAAATGTTGGGACTACATAATTTTTTCCCTCTATGTTTTATTGCTTGTGTTTCAAGGACTTACTTGCTTATTGGTTCATAATTTTTTCTTGACCGGTCTGGATGGCTCATTGGTTGGAGAGTTTCCTAGGTACTGTTATCCCTAACTATAAGTTACATGTTGGTGCTGCTTGAGAAGTTTGATGCTGGCTGCTCAGCTTGCAATGTAATCTTTTTTAAGCTTATTCATGTTGATTTAAGAGAATGTACTGTCAAGTTTATTCATGCTTCCAATGTAATCTTTTTTTTGTTTTTTTCAGCTTTCCTTCTTTCATATGTGGACCAATCAATTGCAAGAGACATTAAATTCAAACAAACGAGGATACTGCTTTTTTCCATAAAGATTTTAGCAGTTGGAGGACCTTTAGTCCCTGGTAGTCCAACAGAGCTCTGGGTGCAGATTTTTTGGTAGTTGTAAATGTATATATGTATTTGTAAATGTATATATGTATTTGGATATTCTATTTTGAGAATGTAATGAAGATGTTGATATGTACTCTATTTTGAGAAATGTAATAAAGATGGTGATATATAATGTTAATTTGATTTTTAGGCCTGACAATTATATGGACTGATTTGGATGTGCTAATTTGAATAGTATAAAGTGTTATAAATGTGCTGCATTGAGCCTATACATGTTATCTATTCATGACGTTTTAAAATTGTTCTGAATTGTGCACTATATATTAACTATTCATAACGCTTTTATAGAAACTATTCATGACGGTTATTTTATGACGCTTTTGAAAAACATTTATAACACCCGTTTTCATGATGGTTGCTGTGAAAAAAAAAAGCGTCATGGTTCGTCATTAATGACGCTTTTTAGCCGTCAATAAAAGGGTTTTTTGTTGTAGTGCCACTATCCAACGATAATGATAAACGATGACACTTCGAATAGAACCTCCTACTATCTTGAAGAGAAAGACCTATGACCTAACATGAATCTCCTCGTAGAAGTGGTGGTGTTTTTCTTGAATCTGCTCAACAAGCACATAGAAGAAATAGCCCCCTCAACCCTTTTAATAGAGCCAAGAAATCCTAGCTTAGCCCTAAGCTAGCCAACTTCAAACCTGGTCGTCTAAACGTATAGATCCAACAGCCCAAAGAATTGTTGAAATCTTGCACTATGCAGAACTCCATAGAACTGGCATACCACCAGTATATGCCAGTGATATACTTAATGCACACAATATTCATGCTACAAAATGTTGAAAATTTACAGCAGTATTTTGGTATACTAGTACTGTTGTTCTGGCTCCAATGGAGCCCTAGTCTTGCTGCAATCGGTCGGTTGTCTTCACTGCAACTTTCGTCGATGATTGCACAATGCTTCAGCGTGTCATCCACCTCAAAATAATGCTGGATTTCCAGCAAACTCCCTCTCTAGTCTGATGAGGTGTTGGCTCATGGCTCATCAACTAGATTTTATGCATATTGTCCGCGAATTAATTTTTGCTCACTGTCGTTACCGAGCTCAAATCCCTCTAGATGTTCCACATCTTCTGCCGTCCCCAGTTGCTCGACCACCATGTCGATGCTAACTGTCGTGCGTAGCATCTTCGGAATAGTTAGGATCTTCCTAAGATCAATAACTTGACCAAGACTATAGTCCATGACCATCAGCCTTACATTGAGTCTCTGGTGCCTATCTCTAACTTTTGCCTTCCACCGAAATGTGCTCCCATTCTAATAACTTTCTCACGTTTCGCTAACCTAACCACGCGACAATGCAGTTTCTTCGAGATTAAAGCTCCCGAACTACCTACGCTCATGTCCAACATGAAAGCTCTCATGCACATCCGCATCCTCAAGCAGAGAAATACCATACATGATGCATGTATCAGAGGCCGACATCTCTACAAACAGAAGTGTACCCATCATATCTTGAGTTGGTTGGTACCCTTGACATCCTTTGCAGCTTTGAACTACTGAAATCGATGCCGCTCTGTTGAGTTTGGACATCCCTTCCGACGCTAAACCCGGATCCGTGAAACAACCCCCACATAGAGACATACTAGCTATCATGGGATCGACAGTCTGATCCTCAAGATTCGATACAACTTCATTCTTCATTTTTTTCCAGACACCGAATCCTCTGTCTCCTCAAATCTTCTTGACAACTCTTCCTGGCAAGCCCCTGATGATCAACAATCCTATGTTGAATACCTCTCTAACCATTACTCGATGTCTGTTACTCGCCTATATACTTTAGTGGCTTGAGCATGTACATGTCACAACACATATCCCCTCGAACCAATAGTTGAGAGCCATTCGTAAGCTTCCGATCAATGTCCTTAAAATATCGCGTCATGCATTATCCGCCATCTTTCCGATCAAAACCAGATTGAAGTGCAATTTTGGTACAAAATGGGCCCTTTGAGGATAAGCTTCTCGTCAAGTACATGTCACAGATCCCCACAAATGTCATTGTTCCCTTGTCGTCCATCTTCACACATCAAAATTGTAGGACCGATTGTAGGAACGAGTTGTAAAGCGTAATACTCTAGAGGAGGGTGAATAGAGTAGGCAGCGGAAATTAACTATTTAAAAAAGTTAGTAACAAGATCACAAATAATATATCACAGATATGTAAATAAAAGTAGAGAGTAGAGAGCAAACACAAGGATGTATACTGGTTTCCCTCTGTTGAGGACTAGTCCAGTCGGAAGAACTCTAGCTTCCAGTTGAATCCACTATGAAAAATCACCACAAGTTTTCATCCGAAGTTCTTGCAACTTCTACAACGCGAGCTTTGATCCGAAGTACTCGACCAACTTCAATTGTGAAGTGTGTAACTTCAATCAAGCCTCTGATTACAACTACTCTGAAACTTCTAGACCGTACCGCACAGGCAAATCGACTAGAGGATTGTAACTGGCTTGGAATTTGAAAATGAATAGCTCAGAATACTTTGGAAGAAGTAGTAGGCTTATAGAGAAGAGATATGAAAGTGAAGGAGTGAATTGAAATAATCGAAATCCTTCTCTATTTATAGTTTTTCCAAAGGCAGAATTATGACAGAATTCGGGCAGAATTCGGACAGAACTCTTTGAGAAAATCTCGGTGGGATCCGTAAATGCAGGGAGACCGAGTTCAAAAAGGCAACGTTCACTAACCGAACTCTGGCCGAATTCGGACCGAACTCTGGCCGAATTCTGTCCTAGTTCTGTTGGAGTTCTGTCAGGGTTTTTGCAAATTGGTTTTGGGCTTTTTGAAAAGTCAAACAGTTAGGAAGTAGTTTGGGCTTTTGTAAGTGGGCTTGTTTTCAAAATGAAAGGGTATTTTGAAAACGTTTCTTGGGTAGCCTATTTGCCAGTACGATGCAGTTTACATTGTATTCCTAGACTCAATAAATATGAAAAATATATTGTTGAAATAGGAAAACCAAGAGCCCTTTGATGACGTATTTCGTCAAATATTTGAGCAGACTTGAAGACGCCTTTTTCACTTGACGACGGTCGTCCAAATATAAACAGATCTTCTTATATAACAGCGGAACCCCCGATGCGAGGCCCCGGATAGGTCGTTAGGCGGTTCAGAGAAATCTTCTTGTATAACGCCGTCTTTGGCCCATCAATAATTCTCCATTGCATATGTTCTGGTTTGATCATGTTTGATCATGCTTACAGTATGTCTACAAATACATGTTAGAAGAACAAAGCAGTATGATGCATTATGATACAAACATATGATGTAGAACAGTAGGACAATTCTAACATTAGAACAATGCTAAGTTTAAGTAGCAACATGATAGTGATTACATGAATATTAGTGACATCATTATGTTAAACTTAATTGATTAGCCATATTCAAAAATATGACATAATCATTGGGCTAACAATCTCCCCCTTTTTGATTATGGCAAATCCTTTAAGTTTAATATATATACAATAGATGCATGTATCACTAATAAACACATAATACTAGAATAGTGTGTGCTGACTTAAACTTATTTCTCCCCCTTTGACATGATCAAAAAATAAGCTCCCCGTAATTAGAGCTAAAATGAACTCAAACATAAGTAAAGAAGGAAAGCAAAAATAATCATGATCAAGGGTTAGGAGAATAGTGTAACAAGTATAAAAAAATGCATAACTATAGTAGAAAAACTTATCAAAATACAACATAGTTGGTTGAACTTAAAAATATTGAAATCAATCAATACATAGTTTACCAACTAGAAATCCAAAAATGAAATATGTTTTGAATGTCATTTGACAAAAAAATCTATCGATATAGTAGGAATCAATCATTGGTCATAAATAAATCATAAGGAATAGAAATGCGCAGATCTAGTATATAAAAAAAATCAAAAATATAATGAGATTTTAACAATGATCACAAAAAAAAATATGATTCATAATTTGCCCATACAAATTAGTGAATCAATTCAATAAAGAGTATAATCCTCGAAAAGAAATCAAAATATGTATACTAGAATCTATGCAAAATCTATACCAAAGTTGATGCATTTGAATTCAATTACCTTAGCATGATATATATCCATCAGATAAACATGAAGCTAATGAAGACAAAATACTTGAGAAGAAGAAATTCAGTCGACTTGAATGCTCCCCCGCAAAGTATGATCAGTCTAAATATAGATAATCATAAACTTTGAGATAAAACCTGAATAAGAAATGTCAAATCAGTTTAAACTCAAAAGGATTATCAATAAATTAAATTACTTTTGACAGGATAACTTTTAGAAACAAAAAAAAATGAGAGAATTAAAAATAAATATTAAAATCATATATTCTCTCATAAACTCAATACAAATCCAAATATTATGAACAACTCAACAAGATATTTTAAGTAAAATAACATATGTCAATGATGAACTAGCTATATCACATATTAAGGGCATAAAATAATTGAAACAATTAATTTGCTCCCCCTTAAAGTATGCGTATATAGTTCAAAAATAATTTATATGCAAAAAATAGATAAAAGAAATAATCACAAGATCTAAGGGATATCCAAGATATGCATCTTTTCTTTCCTTTGATCAAATGCATATAAAGTTCCAAAAACAAATATCATCTTTAGGCAAATAAAAGAAATATCCAATGAATAAATGCTTAAAGATGAACAAATAAAATATATCTCCAATAAAAAAATAACATAAATCATTTTATGTAAGTAAAAGATTTTTGAAAGCTGTCTTTAATAATAACATTTGAGTACCAGACAGATTCAATAAATCAAAAAGAAATCAAAAAGACTTTTCAAAAATATGGAATTTATTACGAAAAACTGTCTTAGTAAATGTTCGAATGCATCCATTTAGTCCTCAGACTGAAAGCTGGCAATTCGAATCACGAAAACAATTTCAAATAAAAGAATCCATAAAAAATCTATTTGAACAAATAAACATAACCTGATAAATGTCCAAAAAAAAGTGTATTCTAGATATATGGCATGTCAAGGGGATAATTGATTAGAAACAATGAACTGCTCCACCTTTACATGGCTATATCCAAAAATAAAAATATAGATAAAATTTTAAAAATAAAATGCAGAGACATATTTTCAAAAGTAGTAAACTAATTCAAAAATATTATGTCTTCTTATCAAAGTTCATTTCTTCTCTTTTAAAGCCTTAGCATGGTGTCCGCCTGACAACCGTAAGGTTAAAGAAAAGAAACGCTTTGAGAGAGAGATTCAATTTTCTTGACTTCTCCCCGCAAAGAATTACTGCTATAGGCAGTTAGTAACTTGAATAAGAAGAGAATAATAAAGCTTAAAATTATGAATATTACGCAAATTAAAGACGAAATCACAAGATCATAATATTCACTGAGTAGTCACAAAATCATTAAGTCTGAATATCGAAAAGTGTGACAAAAAAAATATATCGAAAGATGACAAACATTAACCTATGGAAGGTCAATGTATGTTACCTTTTGTAAAAATAAATCATTATTATCCATCAAATCTAAAATCTAAAATCCATCAGATAACAACTGCAGCTAGATCTCAATAAATCTTTAATTTATAAAGCGTTGATCAACCTTGGGTTAGCTGTAGAGGTACTGTCCCAGCTAACGGAGGTTCACCGGGAAACACTTAAGTACCGCTTCGCTTCGACCGTAGTCGTGGTGACAGACAGACCTTTTGTAGGCTTGTACCCAAAATAAATCTCTTCTTTAATAACCGAGGATTTAAAAAGAATTAGTGCAATATGAAATCAATTATATTCAATGGATTTAAAAATCTTAGAACAATGTAGCATACGGCATAGGATGTATCAATTTACATTTATCCATATGTGCTACAAAATCATTGGGTAACAATAAAATATAAAAACATTAGTAAATCAAAATGTAAGACCTAGATACGTTGATGTATTCTGGAACCTAGGAGATTTGACAGCACCTTGGATCCAGAACTAGATAATAGTTGCAAGTACACCTTAATAAATCTTAAGTCTATAAAGTATTGATCACTTCGGGTTAGCTGTAGGGGCCGGTTTTCAGCTAGCGGTTGTCCGAAGACTAGTGCACCGTGTTGCTTCAGGCTATACGCCTGTATGACAGAAGGACCCTTTCGGCTTGTTTCCAAAATGATTTCTACTCTTAAGAACTTAGGTTCAAAGGAATATATGCAGTATCATCGAACATCAACGAAATCCAGAATTTCTAAATATAAGAGAAGTAAATACCCAAAGAATGGTTTATCAAGATCAAAATATTAAAAACATCATGTATACAAAATATCAACCAAAAAGCCAAGAAAATAAAAAAATAATTAAAAGAGGCTTTTAGGAATAAATAAAGATAAGAACATAAAAAAAATTGATAGCTTAAGTATGAGATAAGCACAAGTTTAAAAAAAATTACTTTTTAAAAATAATATAGAACTTGAACATAACTCATATATCCCGTAAAGATATTTATACAAAAATATAAGAAACGTGAGCAATATATAAAAAATGAATTATTTATGTATCTTTAATAAGCATAAAAAAATATCATAAGATCAAAACATGCATAAATATGCTTTGTCAGACAAAGATGTAATTGATTCATAAGAAGTTAATAAAAATAATTAAAATATGAGAATCAATAATAAAGTATATTATGCAAGCACAAGGTTAACATAAAAATATATGTATATAATTTTCAAGTAAATAGCAGACTTGTGCTAAACATACATACTCACAAAATACTGATCAAAGTAAATATGACATATTAAAGACAAATCGGTAAGAAGTGACCATTAAAAAAATATTAAAGGCGAAGAGACAAAAGCATATTCACCAAAACAAAATTAAGCTCCTATGCATGCTTCAAGAACAATAAATAGCATACATAGACAAATGTGTCACACTAATAGAAAAAAAAAACTATATAGTGTGAGCTGATCATTTAAGCTAGACAATAGTCATGCTAATATTATATCTCACATTGATTCAAATAATAAACAATTTAAAAGATATCAATGAAAGCTAATAGCAAGACATCAAAAAGAACATGCTAGATATTAGAAACTATTTAGTAAGCATGTTACCAAAGTGGTTCTAGTGACCACACTTCTGTTGGTGCAATTGCATGGAAGATGACCTTTGTAGTTTTGCAATCACCAACATGTTCCATGGTTCTATTTGATATGAGAAGCTTCACCTGCAATATTAGGTGAAGACTTTGGTATCCAATACTTGGATCCACATTTGTTAGCTTTAGGAACCCATTTGCACAAGTTCATATCAACTAGTTTTCTAATCTGACAATGATTAGAAACATGTCCATTCATACCACAATAATGACAGAAAGAATTAATATTAGTACTATGTGTAGTAGTATGAGAATGTGCAGTAGTGTGATATGATGTGCGTGGATACTTGTAATAGAAAACATGGTTATGTGAAGCTTTAGTTTGCTTACTTCCTTTCTAAAAGATCTAACGTGTGTGACTTTGTGATGTGCTAAGTGTCTTGTGTTAGACTGAGTCGTAGGTTGTACTACCTGCTTTCCCAGTCTAATCTCTAACTTTTTAGAGTTAGCACAGATCTCATCATACTTAGCAGAGAGAGCATCAATTCTACATGAAGCAATAGAATACTTCTTCTTTTCTGATTCTAATTCCTCCTTAAGCTTAGCATTTTCTTGAGTGCTTTTCTCAATGCATTCAAGCTCCTCATGCAATCTAAACTCAAGTGTGGATATCTCAATAGAATTATCAGAAGTAGAAGTATCTCTAGCATCATTCAATAAGCAAGTAAGCTTTTTAATCTTACGCTTATAGGATAGAATATCCTTTCTAGCTTGCTTATATTTATCTAATAATTTCTTGTGTTCTTCTAATAGATCACTGAAAGCATCAGATAAATTATCATAAGAAAATTTACTCTATTCAGAAAAAGAATTATTTTGTACCTCGTTAGATAATGCCATTGTGCATAAATTTGCAGCTTGATGAGGTTTTTCTTCTTCTTCTTCTTCTTCTTCTTCTTCTTCTTCTTCTTCTTCTTCTTCTTCTTCAGACTCTCTTGTTTCGCTTTCACACCATATGTCCGATGATCTTCCTTCATTTGATTGTTCGTAGTGACCCTCCATTCTTGTAGTAGTACAATCTTCTTGGATGTGGTCTATCTTCTTGTAATTGTCACATACAAGCTCTTCTTCGTATAAGGGATTATGTTGTACCTTAAATCCCAATTCCACCATGTACATATTTGTATCATTAAGAAAACTATCCTTCTCTCTGGAGTTGCTAGCTTTGCTTTCATACCTGCACTCATAAGTAGCTTCAAGAACTTTCCAAATTTTATGAGATGTTGTGCAAGTATTAATAAGATTAAATACATTTGTGTCTACAGCACAATTAAAGATATCCATAGCTTTTGCATCAAGGCTAGCTAACTTCTTCTCTTCCTCCGTGTAACTATAATAGGGCTTGTTGATTATAGAGGATGTGAGAATAGAAGTGATAGTAGGCTTCTTGTAGCCGGTGACAACAATTGACCATAAGTCAAAATCTAGAGACTTCAAGTAGAAGCTCATCCGTGTCTTCCAATAGCTATAGTTTGTTCCATCAAATAGTAGGAGTCTATTTGAGGATTGCTCTTCAGTTGTGAAGTACATACTTGATATATGTGATACAGTGATCTAAGTAACAGCAGTTATAAATAAGAATATAATAGAAATGTTACCTCGCTTTACCTGTATAACCCACTCTGATACCAATTGTAGGAACAATTGGGATCAGAATATATTACCTCTGGTTGCAGTACTGGCTCTGATACCAATTGTAGGAGCAATTGGTATGAGCAGCAATATCTATATACCAAGCACCCGCTCTGTAGTTGTAGCACTGGCTCTGATACCAATTGTAGGAACGAGTTGTAAAGCGTAATACTCTAGAGGGGGGGTGAATAGAGTAGGCAGCGGAAATTAACTATTTAAAAAAGTTAGTAACAAGATCACAGATAATATATCACAGATATGTAAATAAAAGTAGAGAGTAGAGAGCAAACGCAAACACAAGGATGTATACTGGTTTCCCTCTGTTGAGGACTAGTCCAGTCGGAAGAACTCTAGCTTCCAGTTGAATCCACTATGAAAAATTACCACAAGTTTTCATCCGAAGTTCTTGTAATTGTTCTACAATGCGAGCTTTGATCCGAAGTACTCGACCAACTTCAATTGTGAAGTGTGTAACTTCAATCAAGCATCTGATTACAACCACTCTGAAACTTTTAGACCGTACCGCACTGGCAAATCGATTAGAGGATTGTAACTGGCTTGGGATTTGAAAATGAATAGCTCAGAATACTTTGGAAGAAGTAGTAGGCTTATAGAGAAGAGATATAAAAGTGAAGGAGTGAATTGAAATGATCGAAATCCTTTTCTATTTATACTTTTTCCAAAGGCAGAATTCTGACAGAATTCGGGCAGAACTCTTTGAGAAAATCTCGGTGGGATCCGTAACTGCAGGGAGACCAAGTTCAAAAATGCAACGTTTACTAACCGAACTCTGGCCGAATTCGGGCCGAACTCTGGCCGAATTCTGTCCGAGTTCTGTTGGAGTTCTGTCAGAGTTTTTGCAAATTGGTTTTGGGTTTTTTGAAAAGTCAAACAGTTAGGAAGTAGTTTGGGCTTTTGTAAGTGGGCTTGTTTTCAAAATGAAAGGGTATTTTGAAAACGTTTCTTGGGTAGCCTATTTGCCAGTACGATGCAGTTTACATTGTATTCCTAGACTCAATAAATATAAAAAATACATTGTTAAAATAGGAAAACCAAGAGCCCTTTGATGACGTATTTCTTCAAATATTTGAGCAGACTTGAAGAAGCCTTTTTCACTTGACAGCGGTCGTCCAAAGATAAACAGATCTTCTTGTATAACAGCGGAACCCCCGATGCGAGGCCCCGGATAGGTCGTTAGGTGGTTCAGAGAAATCTTCTTGTATAACACCGTCTTTGGCCCATCAATAATTCTCCATTGCATATGTCCTGGTTTGATCATGTTTGATCATGCTTACAGTATGTCTACAAATACATGTTAGAAGAACAAAGCAGTATGATGCATTATGATACAAACATATGATGTAGAACAGTAGGATAATTCTAACATTAGGACAATGCTAAGTATAAGTAGCAACATGATAGTGACTACATGAATATTAGTGACATTATGTTAAACTTAATTGATTAGCCATATTCAAAAACATGACATAATCATTGGGCTAACAAAAATATGTCGTTCCAGTATGCACAAAGATCTTCCCTCGTAGAGCGGCATGGTAAGACGACCTTGTGCCTAAGACCCAGTCATGGTCATGACACGTGTTACAAGGTTCCATGTCTTGATCACTGTGATAATAAGATCTCCCACAGCCAGGAGATTCTCCTGATCGTCCACCTTGACTTTGGCTCTCTCATTTTTGAGCTTCTTGTAGTCCCGCTTATAACAACCTCGCTCACCATAGTGATGGCAATTGTCCTTGTGACCTACCCTCGCAAGATCCCTGGAACTTCCTCATGTTCTTGACTATAACTTCTTTCCGGAAACAACTAGGATAAACTCTTCTTGTTGCTTATATTGGATCTCCTTATTCAACATGCTAGTTTTGACCTTCTCCATCATGAGAACTCTATCCGACGAGAGTTACTTACCGATATACCAATTTCTTCTACTGTTTAACTGAGAACTCAGGAGCAGTAGGGCCTGAAGCTCGTCATCAATCGACATCTTCATCGTAGAAAGTTAATTGATGATCCCCTGAACCTCATTCATATGTTGCGCTACCTAGGTCCCCGATCCGTATATTTTAAGTTGCCGAGTTGATAGATAAAGAATGCCTTGTTCCTAGTCATCTTTTTGTCTTACAACAAATACAACTTCTCCCATAATTTCTCTGCTGAACTCTCTATTTAGACATGGTGAAATACCGAATCATCCAACTATTGGCGGATGAATCCAATGGTCTTCTGATCTACCTTCTTTAAGTCATCAACAAACATGTCCTTCGATTTCGTGATGTCGTCCTGCAACGGATCATGCAAATTCATGCTATAAAGCATATTTTCCATCATTGGCTTCCAATTCATCAGTTCCTCCTGTGAGGATAATCATATGCAGGTTGATCTTCTCCGTAGCCATGGCTTATACCTTCATCCTTTCTAACCGAGAGCTCTAAAACTACTTATTGGGATTCAAAGATGCACTACAACAGAAATACCCTTTAATGACGGCTAAAAACCGTCATTAATGACGAACCATGACGATTTTTTTTCTTCAGCCAAGCGTTATGAAATCGGGTGTTATAAATGTTTTTCAAAGCGTTATAGATAAATTGACCGAAAACGTCATTAATAGTATGAATTTCTACTACGTTCTATTTTCAAACCGTTATAGATAGTTATGTAAAACGTTATGAATAATTTAGTATGGTTGGGGTCAGGACATTTTGAAAGCGTTATGATTGGTCATTTGTATAACATTTATAACGCTCTATACTGCATGTTATACATTCCAAACCCTGCTCATTCAATTCGAAAACCACTTAATTTGAACCATATTCACAACAAAACATTGAAATGTAACATTAATCTCCATTTCATTGTCTCAAAATAGAACCACATTCCATTGTCTCAAAATAGGGTACATTCCATTATCTTAAAATAGAGTACACTTTAGCTATCATTCCACATTTCTCAGGCCATATATATATACATCTTCACAAAAATCTATAGATCAGTATCCAATATAGCTAGTACACTTTACATCAAAACTATCCACACATCCCACACCATAACATACAACTTCACATAAAGACCTGTGTCCACAGCACATGTACCCTGCAAAAGATAAAACAAGGATTAATAAATGTGATATAATGATATAAGTCATGATTAAAAACACACATTTATAAGATCACAATTCAACATATGTTGTGTGGAGTTTCTGTCAGATTCATCTTGTGTATATATAATGTAACTATCAAAAAGATGTTGGCTTATAAGGCCTGAGGCTATTGCCTGCAGGTAGGGCAAGTGGCAGTAGGCTACATTAGCTCATTCCCCCCCCCCTCTTTTCCAGCTTGACCTGCTATAGGGCAAGTCGCAGCAGGCCAGGCCAAAACAGTAGGCTACATTAGCTCATCCCCCCCCCCTTTTTTTCTATTGGTAATAGGTTATTTGTAAATGAAAAAATCGAAGAAAGTTCAAAGGAGAGGCTATGAGGAAGTTATTTAACCAATAACCAGAATCCTCAAGAGACAGAACATTTGGCACAAAAACTTCGATATGGCATTTCATATTTTTGATTTGAGGGGATGTAATCGGCATTAGTGGTCGATGAAGCTACATTGAGAATTATGATACGATGACAGATATGGTAGTGGACCAATCAGTCAAATATGAATGATTTAAACCATAAGTACTGGCATGTGACTAAAGATCCTGCAAACAATTCCTTTTTTATTCAGGAATTATAAGATCCCACATTGGTATGTATGCATCTCTAACCTTTATCTTTAATTATAAAGTTTTAAGAAATTAAGCCCTAGAACTGGAAATTTAGAAAGCAAAAAAATGTAAAATTCTACAAATTACAAGCAATATAAAGTTCCAAGAAATTAATAATTTATGTAGATAAATAATTAGGTAATTTTTTATAAAACTTCCAAATCTAGACAACATTTTGTTTATCAAACAATATGTTTGCTATTTGTATTTGTGTTGTATCGTAGCCGTGTCCGTGCAACAGAAGTGGAGTAAAAATAAGTAGCAGCAGGGCATGGATCTTCGTACCTGCTGTGGCTCAAGGAATTGTTCCTCTGTGGGAATAGCAGAGGAAGGAGCCCAAGAAGAAGAAACTTTGTAGAACTTAGGATCGACACACTGCTTAACTTTGTCTTCGTTCAACCTTGGAGTTGCCTGTAATATGATCATAAGGTTTGTGGTAGACACATTCATAGAAATAGGTAAGAAACTCAAAACAAGATGGTAAGAAGCAGGAACAGACCAAGTAACAAGACTCTGTTGTCCCTTAGGCATAGTGTGGTCTACTGCCATTATTCCTGTTAAAAGCTCTAGAAGGATAACATCGAAGCTATAAACATCACATTTCTGTTTCAGACATCTGGTCTTAGCATACCTGGAGAAGAAAATCAAAAGATAACGAAAAAAATTATGATATTGCAAAGATATTTGTAAACAAATTCAATACGTACAAGGAGTCAAACCATAGCATAGAAGTACCAAAGGATACTCGTCTATGGACTATTATATTATCTCCTATTTATGGTTCAGAGTAAACACAATATCAAACTATGCTGCAAACTTGCACGGATACAAGTTTGATACGTTGGCTGTCATACTGTAGACACATATGGGTTGCAATGATATTTTAAAGTGTCATTAGCAAATAAATCATTTAGAGAAAAATAAATTTGGCTAGTAGATACACTTGGATAATAAATAAAGAGAGGATTGACCTGAAGGGATAACATCCTGCCCTGCCTCAGCCTCATCCAAGCTAAGAGACGGCTCCTCAAATTTGTCACTTTTTGAGTTTTCAATAGTGAATTTAAGAAATATATGATTAATAAAAAAAATCAGAATGTTGCATTCACAATATTTGTGTATATAGAGGATCCAGAAGCTGCCATGCAGTCTTCTAAACACCAAACCATATAAATCAAAAAAATTGCAAGATGTCTGGTATCGTAATTGTTCTTCACTGGCATGCACAACAAAAGCAACTAGATTGACTGTTAGTATACTGTTAGTCCAAGATGGTCAACCATTACCAAGATCAAACACTAATTATGTCTATTATGGACTCAAATAATTTTTTTATAACTTATTCAAGACACGTCAAGTCTAAATATCCATTTTCTTCACCGTCTGATCCCAAAATAACCCATCCACCTGCCCAAAGATATGTGTATGAGTATTTTACAACTTATAAAAGATAGAAGTATTAAGTATGGCAGCTAGCAGTGGTTAACATGAGAAAACAGTTACAAAAGCATTACCTCTGGGAAACCACCGTACACATAAAGCCATAATACTGCTTACATCAAAAAGCAAGTGAAGGAAGATGTTTGCAAGATTTGGCATGTTTTCTGTGCAGCAACAAATCATATGGGAAAATTAAATAATACGAAGTAAAGTATACATTTGTCATTTGACGAAGAATTGGTGAAAGCGCCCAAATAATTGGTTCCAAATTTCAAACGTTTCTCAAACTGATAAATATCACCAACTAAAAGCATTTAAATAAAAACTATAACTGAAAAATCTTCTAATTCCTGATTGGGGTACAACTATGCTGCATGGACAAGGCAAAATGGAGTCGGTCTCCTATACTGTTTGTATCCATGCTATAGTTGTGTTACATACAAATGTATGTATCATGTGTCCCCGTATCCGTATTCATGCAGCTGCCATGTAGTCTTGCAAACACCAAACCATATGAATCAAAAAAATTGCAAGGTGTCTGTGTTGTAATTGTTCTTCACTGGCATGCACAACAAAAGCAACTAGATTAATCATTGTACGAAATAACCAAAACCAAATATGAACTATAGAATGATTTAAAATTTGAAATAAAATAACTAGATGTATAGATGGATCAACTACATATCATGCGTGAACATCCAATTTGATGAGAACTTCATACTTCATGAAATGAAGGGGAATAAGGTCAAGACAGCGCCACATAGCTGACGTGCTCTGGCAATAGAATTGTGCCATAGAGGAAAGGTTTCAAAATCTCTAACAAATAATACTCTCTTATAGGAATTCCCTTAAACAGTATTTGATCACTGTGATAATCCATCGATTTCAAAATCCCTAACAAATAATAATCTCTTATACAAATTCCATCACCTTTTATATGGAATATTATTTTAATAACAGAATTAATTTAATTAAGAAAAAGAATCTCAATAAACAAAATTCATCATTCATCGATAACTCAAATTAATAATCTATGGCATGTCCCTATCGAGAAGAACAAGAAAATACGACCTCATGGTGATATTGGATCCCTCCCTTCATAAGTCCACGGGAATTGATGCATTGGATCTAAACGAAGCCAGGGAGCCATCATCCTTCAGGATATTGCACTCTACCTACCAAAAATATCCAAAAAAAATTAGATCGTAAAAAAAAATTCAATATACCAAATTGAAAGCAAAAATAGAAAAGAAAATTCACCATTAGAGGGATCTCGACCTTGATATCTCGATAGGGGATCAAGAGGCGCTTTTCGTACTTTCCATCGAGGTCGAGCCACTGGGCGGTCTGTTTGAACATGCCTCTGATGATGATGGAAAGTAGCCCACTAAAAATGGCGGAGAAGAAGAAGAAAAGGTGAGTATTTATAGAGAGAAGGGGGAGATAAGTCTGTAAGAAGGAAAATAAGAACCTAGGGTTTCGTAAATTACTTCTGGTCGTGCCGGTGGTGGTGACGACCACCGCATCGACTGCCACCGGCTGCTTGGCCAGCCACTACCGGAAGCCGGCCTCCACCTCCTTAAATCGGGCCTGGAGTTGGACCAAACATTAGGAAATAGAAACTAGAAATAGAAACTAGGTCAAAATTAGGACATTTTACTAAAATCAAGTCGAGGCATTAGGGCATTTTACTAAAATCAAATCAAGGCAGAAATTAGGGCACAAAATAAGAAAAAATTTAGGACAAACCTTGGGGAGTTGATCGGGCTGAGGGGAGTTGGGGCGCGGCGAGCGGGGAGCGGGCTGAGGGGAGTTGATCGGGAGCGCCGGAGCGGGCTGAGAGGAGTTCGGGAGCGCCAGAGCGGGCGGAAGGGAGTTGGGGAGCGGCGGGAGAGAGAGAAGGAGAAAGAGAGTAAGTGCGGGAGAAGGGGGCTTTTCGACTTAAGTGCGGGAGTAAGTGCGGGAGAGTCGAGATTTCGACTTAAAATTTGTGTTTTTTCCATAACGCTCGTACCACTTAGAGACATTCCATAACGTTTTTAGATAACCGTCATAGATTACAGTCTTGCTGAAATTTGATGACGCTTCTTTATCAGCCGTCATTAAATCCCCATATCAAGCGTCATTAAAGGGTTTTTTGTTGTAGTGATGCGAGCAATGGAATCAAGCGTCGACCACCTAAAGTCCCCACAATAAAAAAATGAACTGTACCTACTACCGGACAAATCCTAATCTCTATTTACAATAATAGATTAATGTAGTGTATACATTGGTTCCATTGCCCAATAACCGATTCCTTATAACTTCTCAAGAAGGAGAACAAATTTACATCGAGATCATATGAAAACTCTAACCCTAACTAAAAGTCCATACCTAGTATTGGTTATCCACTGTCCAACGGTAACGATCCCCTTGACGAAGGCGACGACACTTTGACTATAACTCCTTCTATCTTGAAGATCAAGACCTACGAGCAAGCACAGATCTCCTTGTAGAAGTGGTTGACTCTCCTTAATTCTTCTCAATTAGCACGCAAAAGAAAGAGCGCCCGGCGCCTTAATAGAGCAAAGAAACCCTAATTTTGCTCTCAAGCTAGCCAACATCAATCCTGATTATCCAAAACGTAGATTCATCCTCCGAAAATAATGCTGAAATCCCTACTACACGAATCTCCACAGAACCGAGATACCGTAAGTATGCCGGTGGTATACTTAACGTGCATAAATTTGTGCCAAAAGTTGTTGGAATTTCAGAGCAATATGCGGTATACCGATGTTATTCTAGCTCCAATTGATCCTTGGTCTCGCCGCAACCTATCCGCCTTCTTCGCGGCAACTTACGTCAATGACTCCACGCTGTATTCCCAACTCTATCGAGTCAAATCATATTAGTAACCTTACTATTTTCCAAATACATATATTTTTCATTAACATATAATTATAACTACGGAACTGGGCAGCACATGAACGTAAAGTGGGTTTCATGATTCTCAAAGGATTTTGGTTTTATTTTTGACCTGTTTTGATAATCTAGGTCTGGCACCAATTTCAAGGTGATTATCTTGTTGTCGTCCCTCTAAATGGAATTCTTATGCCATTGAAAAGAGTTTTCTCACTCAGAACAATAAGAAGAAGAATAGAAGTTACTTTTATCTCTTTCGGTTTAACTTGTACTATAGAGATGAGAACACTTGATGTTTGTTTTGTTTTTTCATTTAGTTAGTTTCCTTTATGTCAAATAAGCATAGTTTAAAGTATTGGCTGATACCGATCCGATACGACTGCTACTGATACGGTTTGGCATGTCCCGACCGATACCGACCGATACCCGATACTGACGGATACCGACATTGGGAGGTCTCTTTTCCGATCAATTCTGCAAGAAAATTGAACGAAAAAGACAAATCAACAAGGGTTTGAAGCATAATAAGGCTGTAAAAGCATGTAAAAGAAAAAAAAAGATCTACTACATGTAAACCAATCGGTAAGGCTGACTACTATTTCATTTTATTTCAAAACTACTGAGAAATAACAATGAAATTACTTAAAATTATGCCAAAATGTATCAAATATTTTTAAATGTTAATTTATTAATAATTATTTGTTTTATGATTCCAAAAAATCCAATACTCTGATCCGAAACTGCCGATACTGCCGATATCACGATACTCATAGAAATGTTCCGATACCGATAATGCGGACCTTGAAATAAGGTTGTTCAATATGATTGAATTGCTACAGTCTTGAAGTATTTCTTTACTCTTTCTTATTGTGCACCTAGTATCTCTGGGGAGATGCAGGAGTTAAGGTATTTCTAAAGCGGAAGCCTTATGTGCAACAAAGGGAGAGCAATTTTTTCCCTATATTTTGTAACCTTAAGAGGCTGAAGCTTTATGGACAACTATGAAGGATAATTTTGCTACAGTGGTCTACTTCCTACAGCGCTCGCCTAATCTAGAGCTGCTTACATTACAGAGAGGACTTGTATGATCCCCTTAACTTCAAATTAAACTTCCCATTATTAGTATTCCTGTAAGCCTCGAAACGTGTAAGATTAACCTTCCGTATTTGTTCTCGTATAGGATCCAGAAGTGAGAGAGGTGCGATTGTATGGTCGTCCGCACCGCCAGATGAAGGTCATATTCGACTGTGATGAAGAGAATGCGAAACTCATGGAGATGTTGTTGTACTTTGTCTACAGCAGATGCGATTGTCCATCATCCAGTAGGGGTTGAGTGTAGTTTTATCTATACTTTGGATTTTATTTTCCATTATATGACGGTTATTTGCACATTTAAGAAGCTTATTTATGCTATTTACATGAGATATTGAGATATGGGATTTTTCTAAATTTTCTTATTTTTTCCTTCATATATTATCTTGAAAGATGTCGCATTCTGTGTCAAGAAGAAATTTCTGGAACGGTTTTATCATTTATGTCAATTTGAAGTTGATCATACTTGGCTATTGCATTCAGTGCAAAAGTTGTAATCAAGGTTCACATTACTAGCCGAAATTGATATGTATTGACACTATTGTATCATTTTTGGCATGGTATGGTCTGATACGGACTTCCATCTGTATCAATCGATATTGGCCTATACTGACTTTGGCATTCTTTTCTCGTCAATTCATTAAAGATTTTTTTTAGCATAGGTAAAAAGTAAATATTGTGTCGATAATCATTATCAACATGCTGTAGCCATTGCCATTTATTGTTGTATATATATTTATAAATTCACAACATTCATCTATCTTAAAATTGTTTCATCCAAAACTATTTAGTACACGTATTACTTTGTCGAAAAGTAAGTAAAAAAAGTAAAGTTTACTTTAGGTCAGAACAATATTGAATATTTTCCATTCAAAACAACAAATAATTTACAAATTTATTCCTATATGTATCAAATATTTGTCTATTTTTTAATATAAAATTTATTATTGTTCGTCTTCTGAAACAAAAACTCAGAAACCTCGGAGACTTCGATCAAAAAACGTCGATCGATACCCTAAAAAAAGGATCCAAAGAATCTGAAACCGATTCGATACCGATCTATGTTGTGAACCTTGCTAGTGATCCCTCCCTCCTTGTGGCTATTCTCACTTGTTTTGTTTTTTGCTACTAAGATCGACCAGGTTTCTCACATAATATATAGTTTGTAATTGTTATTATTTTATCAGTTGGTATTTAATTTGTTAGGATAAAGAGTTATAAAAAAAGGAGTAGAAACTGTTGTAACATTGTAACATGTCTGTTCTAGATGGCCTAAGAACTTCCTTTTTGACTTGTTTGTGTTACTCTGCTAAGATGGGTTGAAAAGGTAAGGCAAGGCAAGGGAAGGCAAGGCAAGGGGTACTACTGTTTAGATAATATAATTCCTTTCTTGAAAATTCTTATGTTCCATTAGCAAAGTTAAAGTGTTAAAAAAAAGGAATTCAATTTTTTCATACGTTAGTACGTTGGGAATATGTAGTTTAAAAAAAAAAAAATCAATTTTCTTATTTCCATGTTCGCCTGCCAGTTCCAAGTCATGCCTAGGGTAGTTCCTCTTGTGTGACTTCAATTGTCAGGCGACATACGAGATTACTTTTCCATTTTGTATACGCACATCCCAAACCCAGACATGATACATCGATGTAGATATGAAATTTCTTAGTGTCGTCTGGAAGTGCAAGAATAGGAGCCAAAACGAGCTGCTGCTTTAGCTCCTGAAAGCAAGCCTCGATCACAAGTCCGTCCACTCAAATGCGGACTCCCTTCTGGGTGAGGCAAGTCAGAGGCGGCACGAGCTTCGAAAAGTCCTTCAGAAATCTTCTTTGGTATAAGAGGGATGATCGATGAGCCTGTGATGGAGTGACGTATGGTTCTTGCTGGCTACTCTGATTCTCGGAAGAAATTATGCAATGGGACAGGCTCACCACGTGGTAATGGTGAATAGTGAGCCCTTCCAATAATAATACATGGTAATATTAAAGGCCAAAAAAGAAACTAATCAAACAATTGCCTTTCGAAAATAGTAAGATATTACCATGTGTTATTATACCACTGGACGGCCATTCACCACAGCCACATGGTGAGTCCGTCCCACTTTCTTGATTCTCGGATGGACACACTTAGCTTCATATTTGTAAACAAGATAAGCCAATTATTATAGTATTGGATGGGATGCCGATCGATATAACCTTAATACATACTAAATACAGTTAGCTGTGGCTCATCAGTTGAGAATTTTGGCATAGAATATGCAGTGGTGTATTAGTTGAGATGCGTTTTGCAATGACAGGGGTTTACCGTTTACTCCACCCGGTTGTCGATGCAATTTTACTCGAACTAGATTGGGGTCCAAATTAACCTCAAAAGTACGTAGTCTTCAAGATGGCCTCTCTGTAAAGAAAGCCGAACCTTATCCAACCTGGATTTGAAGGGCGTACGGACGAGATCCAAAACTTGGTAGGACTAACGATTCCAATGGGGACCAGCACTGCCTACTGTATGTGGGTATTTCTTTCTAGGACTAATTTTGAAATAAACACATAGTATTTGCCGATCACCTCTGGTCCAAGTGGTTGAGGTGGAAGGCATCTGCCACATCTATCCGGGTTCGAACTGCGGTGGGAATATATTATTCCTTCCATTTAATAAATGGTGGGGGTTAGAAGGCAGTGGGCCCGATAGGCATGCAGTACGCAAGAAACGTAGTATTTGAATTGGTTGTGACTTGTCAAGTTCAGTGTATATACTCTCTTTCACACCTGAGACAATGTGTGGTACACACAAAAAAGAAAACGTAGTATTTGAATTGGTTGCCACTTGTCAAGTTCAGTGTATACTTTCTTTCACACCTGAGACAGTACTGAACGGTTACTTCTTTCCATCTTTGTTTTTCCTCCTCTCCTCTCTTGATTGATAAACCCTAGGCTTTCTCATCTCCTCCTCAATATTTCTGGTCTCAGTGACAGGAGATAAAGTGGGAAGGTTGTAATCCCTCTCCTCTTCTTTGTCTGTTGACTCATTTTTTTTACTGTTACTGTTATTGCTATATTGTTATCATTTGTCTTCAATTTGTCTGTATAAAATGTGAATGCCCATCATATCAATTTAAATAAACATCAAACATTGCTTTGATTTGTCCAAAAAATTTCCTGTTTTGATTGTCCATTATTCTGCTACTTCTATTGATTTAGTAATGGAAATAGGAATGGAGAGCATAGTTCCCATTAATCACTTTACTATGGGGAGAAAGCGAAGGGCAAGGGCCCAGGGCCAGGGGTATTACATTTTGGGGAATAAGAGGGAATCACTTGGAGCTAAGGTAGGGTTTGGCGCGAAAGATAATCGTTATGTTTTAGGAGACAATTTCTGAATTATGGTTAGATCCATAAAGGATCAAAGAATTATGCAGTCTTCCAAATGCAAAATCATTTGCATGTTAAATTATGTTTGAGGAGACATTTTCTGAATTTCCGTTCGATCCCTACGTGTAAAATACCCACCCCACACGTCCGCTCCGCACCTGCCTACGTCTTGCATGACATGCATGTTAAATATGACTCGGATCCAATTTGGCAATAACTTATTGGATGTTGACGTAGAAGTATAGACTTCAATACTTTTGGAATTGAAAGTTTGACATATTTGGTAATAAATGCTGTCATATATTAGGAATCCTACTCCAACCGCTCTGCAACTACATGTATGTGTGCCCATGGTCGTTTTTTTAGCATGTGCAAGTTGTGCGATCGTACATGGCCCCAAAAACCGGAAAGTCCTAAATTTTTTAACCTTCATATATATTTCTAATGTGAAATGTCCATTTTTAGGTTTAGGCTTTCCTATTTTTAGAAATTGATGTAACATGACCATTAGAATGTTAGAAAAAGGCCCATTTTTAGAGGGTTAAAAAAAGTTCATTTTTAGTATTTGGATAGGGCCCTTAGAATGTCAAAGATGTGTGTGCGCGGAGAAGACATACATATATATATATATATTGGAGGATAAATTTTATTCCAAAGCAATGCAATAATCGTACAACATACAATCAAAGTGGGACTCCCGCTCTTCAAATCCCCATAACATTTACATCAAATTCGATGTTATGAAGCATGCCCACCAGAGGTGTGGCCAGTCCCTCAAATATCCGACGATTTCGTTCCTGCCAGACATGCTAAACTGAAGCAGCCAGACGAACTCTGGCGGTCCGGAACCAGTCCTCCCCTCGACCTCTACTATCCCGGATCACCGTGATGATGTCCCCTATACCCTTCCCGGAGTCGCATCCTCCCAACACTCTACTCTGCTCCTTCCAGATCTGCCAAGCCAGGTCACACTCGAAGAAGATGTGTCTTATAGATTCTTGCTCCAGACTGCACAGCACACACTTGGGATTTGGAACCGACACTCCAAAAGAACTCAACCGATCCCTAGTCAAAAGACGACCCAGAAGGAGCTTGTACAAAGCTGCATCTTCCTGGCCAGACACCTGCACCATACGAACTCGTAGTCAGGACTCTGTGAAAAAGCGCGCTGTATGAGATTGTAGCAACTCCGGAATTGGAACTCCCCAGTTCCCGGAGACGCTCCAGTCGGCTCCCAAATCCACCGATCAGCAGGCAAGTCCGGATCAATGACAATAGTACTAATGGCAATAGTATTAATTATCGTTGAAAGCAAGAGCTGCAAAGAACGTTGGAACGTTGTTTATTTTCATTCTGTTTTGTTTTTGTTTTGGTCGAGGGCTAAGTTCACTCTTTTAGAGAGAAATTGTCGGATTAAGGTTTGAGATACTTGATTGCAATTCAAAAATATATGTGGAAGGAATTTCTCCTTCATAATTTTTTAATTATTCATATACTCTCGATGCTATTTTCATAACAAAATTGGTATCAGAAGAAGGTTGACGTCATTGTTATGGATATGAACATGACAAGTTGAAGTTTGAGGTACAGACATTTACTGGGAGTTTGTAGTGTATCAGATTTGAAATGAAATCTACTTTCTCTCAGAACTTTGGATTCTAATAGCTGGAGTATTACTGTTGGAGTGGAACAGTACAAATTTGGAAGGGAGTTCACACTGATTAAAGGGAGAAAAAAAAACCTTGTATGCACGTATGAAGGGATACCTTGATAAGGATATTGTCAACTACGGACTGGATGTTGCTGTTTATGCTCTAATATGGAGGAAATTGCTATTCAAGGTAGAGGTACTACACGGTTTGTTCGCGTTGATGAGTTCAATTGTCTATTGGACTCAACTAATTATGATCATTGATTCAATGTGCTTATGGAGATGAAATTTATATCAAGGTGGTGATGCTTATATGACTTCCCATGTTCAAAAATAAATTGTCCTAGGTCGGATCATATATAAGTCAATGTGGGTCGAGGTGTTTGAGTCGGCCTTCAACATGCACAATGATCGAGTCAAGGACCTGCGACATCATTATAGTTGGACCACCCATTCAAGTGCTTTGGCATACACAATGATGTAAAGGAATTGCAACTTCATATTTGCAGTGGAAAGAAATGACTGCGTTGTTAGCAATATTTTGTAAATACACAATTAATGTAAACGGAGATGTTGAGAAGTATGTTACTTTAATTATCAGATGGAGGCAGGAGCCCTTCATTTTTAAACAAGAGAAGATCAAAAACACCAAAGTGCTCATGAGACTACCCAAACCACGATTGCTAGTTAAGCATGATATGAATCCACATATTGGCACGAATGGTAGTTGCCATGTTAAGTGCATTTACCCTTAAATACTTTGGGCCTGCTAATATAATCGGTTATACAGATTATTTGGAATAATTTGGGCACACAAAAATGAAATCATAGTACTGTGAAAAATTCAAGTAATATGAAGATATATTTATTATTTATAATTAATATTAGACTAATTTAACATATATCAAATTATTTATTTGTATATTGATAGGCTCTACTTATATCATTTGTTGCAACTGATATTTGTATTACACTATTGTCATGTCCCGCTCCCAGAATACAGTAGATCGAGTTCGCAACTAACATCTCCAGGTTACGATCCATACGAATATAATGTTACCAGTGTCCGCGATTGTCACCCGTGAGGTTCTAGCTAGGATGGGAATATAAGAAACACTAAACTGACTTCTATTTCAATAAACCATAACTATTTACATAATCTGATTATGTGGTACAACTCATACTACCTATTACATCCAAAACCATTAATGTGCATAGGTTGTCTAGCTACAAAATGTTACCACTGCATTCTCGAGATGGTTGTTGATTATTCCTCAGTTTCATCTACATTGTACAAGGGCAGCATCTTGTCTGGAGTCTCGTCATCCCGTAGTGAACAATATTAGGTTGTCAAAAGAAAATGAAAATATGATATGATGTGATAAGAAATAGTTGAATGAAGATGGCTCTTAAATAAGGTTTTGATGTGTAACCTATAGCAGTAACTGCACGGCAATTTATGACTATATCCGGATCTATTGATCCTTATTGTTTGATAATTAGTACAACCTAAGGTCACTACGACAATCACAATCAAAATTTCCTATATGATAATATAATTTACAGAACAACTTCTTGAATAACAACATCGTCTAATATTTCGGCAACAAATCTGTGACCAGGGATCAGGTTGTGGCAGGGCAACACGATGCTTATAATCCGGCCATTCACAACATGTGAATAAGAATAAGATATATTATTGATTCATCTAATCTGATCTTTTTATTGAATTAGGTACACCCAAAATCAGGTATAGGTAAGTGAGCTAAGCCTCACACACTCTCTTTACAAGGCCTTGCAGAAGGAGCTAATACTGATCAGTTTTGTTTTTTATTATATTACAGGGATTTCGTTCGATGGTATTCAAGTTGTTCTCCCCCTCCTAATGCACTAGCCTAAACTACAAAGCATCCTTATTCAATTATCTTTCTTAATTCTGCTTTGATTTTATCTCAAATTTCAATTCGCAAATATGCATCTGATTTATAATTCCAGGAATTAAGTATGTTTCACTTTTAAATCCCAATATGCATTTCATCCAATATCGGGATAATCACGAGATATGGAAACACGAATTTTGGAAGAAAGTTTCTTTCAATATGCACATAGCACAAACATTGTAACTTGGGTTGAGTTTAGCTTGCGTGACTGCTGGTCCATGTCCTATGCGTCCTAGACTCTTACTAATTCATCCTCTAAACATATTTATTTAAGGGTTATCAAGAGCCCATCACTAATTAAGATATAGTATCCTAGAATTTATGGTTTAGTATAAACGGTATTTTCTGGATATCGAAAATTTGGTTAACTTCTGAAATTCGTAAAAATTTCGGCAGTCTCCTTTGTATTTCGAGCTCTAAAACTTTAATAATTCAGATCCGGGGCAACCCTTCGTAGCATTTCCTAGGTACGCCGACCTCCTTCGGTGGAACAACTCAACACCGCACATGCAATATGTATATATGAATTTGAAATTCATAAAACTTAAGTAAAAGAAAATCTTCTTTCTTACTTGGCAAGCGCATTTAGCACTTACTGAGTATAGCAGTAATTATTAGCAGTTGGTTATAGCTCCAATACTCGATTGTGACGACAAGAAAATAACTATCTTTCTCATTAGTAACCACAATTTATGGACAATAAATTATAAGCAAAATTATATCATATATGCATTTGTAAGGTATTGATCACTCAAAATTCAAGTATTGAATAAAATGGAATTCGATGTTTTTGAAAGTTCCCGAAAATTCTAGAAACCTCAATACATTTAGCAACTAAATCCATAGTTTATATAGTGTTGAGAACTAATAAGGGATTTAGTCCCACATTGGAAAAATGTAGTATGAAGATGAGCTAGACTTCCTATAAGTAGTGGAGTAGCCAATCAATAAAAATACAACAATTATTCTCTACATGGTATCAGAGCCATAACCTCAAAAAAAATAACCGCCCAAAGCCAACCCCCCTGCCCCGACGCCCACCCCCCTGGCCCTGCCGCCGCCTACACCCCCCTTGCTGCCCTCCCTCCACCCCAAGCCGACGCCCCTGCCCCCGCGCCCACCCCTGCCCACCGCTGCCCCCCCCCGCCCCCTTGCTGACCCCTACGCCCCCCTGTCCCCTAACGACGCCATCCCCCCCACGCCGCCCTCTCTCTTCTGACCACATCTGCGGTCGATACCCTCCCCCCACAAACTCTAATTTGCGAGCGCGATTATGTGGACGATTATTCGACGACGGATGGCTGTCAAATACTTTTTGCACCTTTTGTTCCTAGATTACGTCCTCCGAACTACAAATGTTTATTTGTATTCCGTTCTCGATCTGCAAATTAGGATCTACATGCGTGCGCCAGTGTTGGCCACGTTAGCAGCGCATTCATAAGGTCTCTGTTGGAGACTTTACATAAAGACGAAGCCGACGACGACGACAAATCGCAGTTGAAGA
>JANAVB010010430.1:0-33962 GCA_029216955.1 Iris pallida | reverse complement strand
TTGAGTATTTTCTATATATATTATATAATATATATATATTCTATATATATATATAATATATATATATATATATATTAATATATGTACTTTTAACATATAATGTACATTCACTATGTATAATTTTACCTTATCAAATATTAATATTTATTTTGCACTTTTACCAATTTGTATTTTAGTATATTTAAATTACTGCACCATTTGTCCAAGCCTAGCATGGGTTTTTGGGCCCAAATCTTTTCACACATTCAGACCGTACAAGTCATATTGGACTTGATTCATGGCCTTGGGTCCTGTATTGAACTTTGGTTCAAGTTATGTACATGGACAAATACCAGATAATTAATTATTTAATTTTGATGTGTGCAATGCTGTTTATGATTTTCTAAAAATACTTAAAGTACTGTTAAAATTCTGGAAAATATACTTAGATGCTATGTTAATTTAGCTAATTTAGTATAATTTTATAGTATTTAATTTACAGTTTTGCCACTAGTTTGGCATATGAAACCAAAACTCATTTTCTGTATACTTAGGAAAACTAATTTTTATAAAACTTGTACTGGTTAATAAATTCCAAAAAAATTATAATAAATATCTATATTACAAGAATCTTTTGGTACTTTATTTTATTAAAAATAAGCTTTTTGTCTATCTCAAAATTGTTAAAACATAATGATTATTGATTTGTTTATTGAATAATTACGCTTGTAACTTTTTGTGTTACTTTGAGTTTTAGGGCCGTGTTGAAACCACCCCTCACTAGTGTAAAGACCCTAGAAAGTTAGTTAAAGTATTGTGTCACCCCACATTGGTCTCCTATGCTAAAATAATCATTTTGGCTAGGTGCCCAGTCACAAGTCGTGTTTGTACCAATTAGTGTCCTAGTGTTTTTAGCTTAGTGTAAAACTAAGTTTATGTATTTATTTCTACAGTGACGAGTTACCAGACATCTATAGCACTTTATAACGGCATCTGCTTTGCTTTGCTAGAGGCAGTACTTTCTACAAACTTTACATACTGCTATAAACCATAACTATGATCACCAACCATGTTAAATGCTGATCCTTGGGGTAGCAAGTTAGAACTTTTACATGTTGTATTACTTCAGTCTCTGCCATGTTTAGACTACTTTTTATATCTCTCTCACATGCTTAAATAACGGGTTAAGGGAAACTGCTAGTAGTGTACGTGATTCTGACCCCCTTCTCTGTATGTATTTATCGAGCACCGTTACATTCTATATGTATCTGTGTCGTATTCCTGGTCCGCGTTTGTGTATGGATATACACCGATGCCGTTATGTGTCGTATGTGCACATCAGAAAATTGATATGTACCGCTGTACATCCTGATTACCTATTGACTGATCACTCCCAACTACAGTTTTAAACTTTAAAATGAATATCTATTGCCATGATAAAATGTACCTAAAAATAAACAATGTCATTTCCTTTTCATCACATGATCATATTATATGTTTGTTAGATTTAGTACTTGCTCCCGTCCTGACGATACGTTGTAGGTGTCCTTACTGAGGAGGATTACTCTCGACACATATTATGGAGATACTGCCGAGGACCCCGGCTTTGCTTTACGAGGATGTTCCTGCGGGGAACCTCGCCTAGTTGTCTTTTTGCTTTAGACTTTTGAGAGTAGTCATGTATTAGACTACGTGTTTTGTAACTGACATATATCCAGTTTTACATTTCAGACTTGTACTTTGGACATTTACTATATATGACGACTTTTGTGTTTGAGCATTTATGACTTTTATTCACTTATAGAACTGTTAGCACATTTAGTCTTATCCTGTTGTCTTTAGAACAGCTTACTACTTTTTATCTCAAACGTAGGCTGGGCATATCACTCGGCCTGGCCCAACAATTTGGGTAGCGGGTCGTGACATGTTTTTAGTGGTGGGCCCATGCAGGTCAAGACTAATATGTTTGGTTACGTTATTGTACCAAGCATGCCTGCAATTAGAACTTAAGGTAATTAGACAACATTAGGAATGACGCTTAGAACACCTAGAGGAATGCTAGGATTGCAACATAGGAAATATCACATGCTTGCTATTATAATTAGATTTTTTTTCCTATGATTACTTACTTTAAACAAGTCCTTATAAGTCCTTTTTATTTGTAATTAGATGGTGCTTACTCGTTCATCCCAGTCTTTTACACCTGAAAATGGCGTGCTCCATATCCATTCAGCTGACCATTGACTGATACACCCCCACCTCCACCTACCATATTCCTCCACTCTACAGATCCATAAACCCAGATGCCTCCACCACCCTCTCATCACATGTCCAGCAGAACCCAATACTTCTACCACCCCTATCACTATACCTACACAGGCTTCCGTCACACTCGACGGGAACCAACTGCTCACTATGATTCAGGGTTTCCTAACAACCCATCAGGAGCAGACTACCCTACTTCGCCAGAGCATGGAGCGTTCTGAGGAACGTACCGTGGTCCTACCACCTGTGAGCTACGGCAGAGCGGGGACGATCAAGGACTTCATGGGTCTGAATCCCAAGAAGTTCTCAGGGACTGAGGGTATAGTATAGCAGATGACTGGCTAGACTCGATAGAGAGGAAGCTCCTTGGAGTTAGGATGTCGGGTGACCTCCAGGTCGAGGCAGCGGGATTTCTGCTGATAGACTTGGCAGGAGTCTGGTTCCGGAATGAGGCATTGTTTGCGAGAGGGAGAGCCACTTGGGATCAGTTCAAGACCCAGTTCAAGAAAAAATTCTTCTCGACCACTGCTAGAGTAGCCATGGGGCTACGATTCTAGAACATCCAGCAGGGGAACCGTTCTGTTGACGAGTATGCGGCAGAGTTTAGTCGCCTGAGCCGTTTCGCTCCTAGTCTGGTTGCAGATCCAGAGGAGATGACCCGTAGGTTTTGCCATGGTCTAGTTCCAGACTTGACATTCTTATAGTGGCGAACGGTACGACTGACTACTACCAGAGCCTAGAGTTAGCCCAGAGCATCGAGGAGCGTCTTCTTCTGTGTGCAAGAGGCCGGCTTCTGTACATCATGAGGGACCGTCCAAGCGTCAGGCTTTCTAGCAGAGAGCACCGACGCCGCCCTAGCAGACTTACCGTCCCCTACATCACATCACCCGACCCCGCCAGTTAGAGCCCCGGGACCCCGACAGCAGCCGAAGGGAGGTTTTTGTGCATTCTGCAAGAGGGTAGGCCACGACGCTTCCATCTGCAGGAAGAAGTTGGGGCAGTGTTTGGCTTGTGGGTCTGCCACCCATCAGCTTCGAGAGTGCCCAGCAGCCAGAATACCTAGAGGACCACTCCCGACCCAGCAGCAGAGGTTTGGACACATCTACAGCAGCAGAAGGGACCTCAGGGGAATTTTATAGCTAGCCCTTGAGCCAGAGCCGGAGCAGGTTTCGGAGCCAGATTACTTAGCTGACGTCATGACAGGTCATGTTTATTTGCATACTTTTCTAGCTCTATGTTTGTTTGATTCGGGTGCATCTCATAGCTTCCTATCATTAGAGTTTATGCATAACACCATCTAGTATCTACACCTACTGCAGAGATTAGTAGAGTGATGACGGGAGGAGGACCAGTGCCTATTAGAGCTATCTATAGGTGTTCTATTTTTATAGCCGGGAGAGAGTTCAGGGGACGATTCTTTGTGATGCCACTCCCCGGTTATGATATCATATTGGGGATGGACTAGCTTAGCTATGCCCATGCATCTATAGATTGTCATGAGGGTATATTTTGTTCAGTCTCCCAGGCACAGCACCATTCAGTATCAGGAGGACAGGGCCGGAGATCAGCCTAAGCCGAACTATTGTACAACAGTTGGGGATGTAGCACCGCCACACCCTATTATTAGGGAGTTTATGGATGTATTTCCAGAGCCAGGGCTTCCGCCTGACAGAGATGTGGAATTTACTATAGATTTAGTGCCGGGTTCATCACCAGTATCCCGGGCTTGCTATAGAGTGAATCCCAAGGAGGCCGTAAGATGAAAGAGCTATTGATGACCTGTTGAAAAAGGGTTTTATTCGATACAGTGCTTCTCCATGGGGAGCGCCAGTGCTCTTTGTGCCTAAGAAGGATGGTATAGTCCGGTTGTGTATTGACTACCGGGCCTTGAATGCCATCACCATCAAGAACAAATATCTCTGCCCAGGATAGATGATTTGTTCGACCAGTTGAGCGGGGTGAAGGTATTTTCCAGGATAGACTTGAGATCCGGGTACCACCAGGTAAAGGTTAGAGCAGCAGACATCCAGAAGACGTGTTCACACGAAGTACGGGCAGTACGAGTTTCTGGTGATGCTATTTGGTCTCACAAATGCGCCAGCTGTCTTTATGAATTTGATGAATAAGATATTTTACCAGTATCTAGATAAGTTTGTTGTAGTGTTTATCGACAACATCCTGATATACTCGAAGACGCCAGAGGAGCATGCAGAGCACTTGCGGATAGTTTTGGAGATTCTGAGGCAGGAAAGATATTTGCCAAATTGCCGAAGTGCGAGTTCTTTTTAGACCGAGTGGAGTTTCTCGGCCATGTAGCCACTGGAGATGGAATCTCGGTGGATCCCAGGAAGATTGCTGCAGTTGAGACATGGAAGGCTCCGACGTCAGTTTCAGAGATCAGGAGCTTTCTGGGTTTAGCAGGCTATTATAGAAAGTTCATCCAGGACTTTGCTAGGATAGCTGAACCCATGACGAAGCTGACGCGGAAGGACGCAGAGTACATTTGGTCAGAGGACTGCCAGACAGCATTTGAGGAGCTGAAGAGGAGGCTGACGACCCTCCAGTTCTGACTTTACCTTCAGGTTTTGGAGGTTTTACCATTTACAGCGATGCTTCTGGGAAGGGGCTAGGATGTGTCCTACAGCAGCATGGGAAAGTGATTGCTTATGCATCTAGGCAATTGCTGACTCATGAGCGGAATTATCCTACCCATGACCTCGAGTTAGCTGCGGTGATCTTTGCACTCAAGTTATAGAAACATTACTTATACGGAGAGCGTGTGAAATCTTTACTGACCACAAAAGCTTGAAGTATGTGTTCACGCAGAAAGAGCTGAACATGAGGCAAAGACGATGGTTGGAGTTGATGAAACTTCGACATCGATTTACAGTATCACCCCGGGAAGGCAAATGTGGTGGCGGATGCGCTGAGCAGGCATCCGATGGCATGGTACCTGATGATTGATCGGCATTTGCGGGAGGATCTGGAGAAGCTCGGTATCGAGCTAGTTCGGCCAGGATCAGATACAGATGATGGCGCTTGACATTCAGTCAGGTTTGATGGAGCAGATCCGGAAGGCATAGTCTATAGATGAAGCCTTCGCAGACTTCGAGCCCAAGCGTTAGCAGGATTGCTGGATGACTTCACTATAGCAGAGGATGGATCCTTGAGGCATGGCAGCCGATTGTGCGTACCGAAGAGAGAGCTGGTAGAGGCAGTCTTGCAGGAGGCGCACCGATCGAGATATTCTATTCACCCTGGTGCTAACAAGATGTACCGTGACTTGCAGGAACATCTTTGGTGGCACGGAATGAAGAGGGATGTATCACGTTTCATCTCGAGATGCCTAGTTTACCAACAGGTCAGGCGGAGCGCCAGAGGCCAGCTGGTTTGTTGCAGCCGTTATCCATTCCCGAGTGGAATGGGAACATTATGATGGACTTCGTCTCAGGGCTTCCTCGTTCCCGAGGAGAAAAGGATGCCATTTGGGTCATCGTGGAGAGGCTGACGAAGTGTGCGCACTTCATACCCTTCAAGGTGGGGCTTTCCACCGAAAAGTTGGCGGAGCTATACATGCACAGATAGTTCGTCTACACGGAGTGTCGGTGAGCATCGTGTCGGACAGAGACATCAGATTCACATCCCACTACTGGAGGAGCTTGCAGGAGGAGTTGGGCAGTAGGCTCAAGTTCAGTATGGCGTACCACCCGCAGACAGATGGGCAGTCCGAGAGGACGATACAGACACTGGAGGATATGCTGAGGACCTGCGTACTGGACTTCGGAGGATCATGGGAGAGCCATCTGCACTTGGTAGAGTTTTCATACAACAACAGCTACCAATCCAGTATCGGTATGTCTCCTTTCGAGGTGCTATATGGACGACGATACCACACACCGCTCTTTTGGGATGATGTTGAAGACAGAGTTATGTTTGGGCCAGAGATGATCACGGATGCAGCAGAGAAAGTCGGGATGATCAGAGACAGGCTCAGAGTAGCTCAGGACAGCAGAAATACTGGGCTGATGCTAGTCGCAGACCGATGGAGTTCACAGACGGTGATTGGTGCTAGTGAAGATATCACCTACTAGAGGGACGATCCGATTCGGACGAGGAGGGAAGCTGAGCCCCAGATACATCGGGCCATTCGAGGTACTTGACAGGATTGGAGAGGTAGCTTACAGGGTTGCACTTCTACCCAACCTAGCAGGAGTTCACGATGTCTTTCACGTATCTCACTGAGGAGATATGTTCCAGTCCCCAGCTATGTGCTAGATCATTCAGAGTTGGAGGTCGGACCGAGCCTTACAGTTTCTGAGCAGCCAGTGGAGATATTAGACAGGAGAGAGAAAGGCTGATGAACAAGGTTATACCCTTAGTACGAGTAGCTTGGAGCCGTCACTCTCCAGGTGAATCTACTTGAAAGAGGGAGTCGGACATGAGGGAGAGATACCCTTACTTGTTCGATCCAACCGCTACGAGGGAACCACCCGTTCCCGCTTGATACCTTAGAGGTTAGTTTCGATCATAGCCTTAGTCATTTGTTGCATTGCTTGCTATGTTAGAATATTGTAGGGTCTTCAATCCTTGTGAATTTCGAGGACGAAATTTTTCAAGGAGGGAAGACTTGTAAGCCCCTATTTTTCAAAAATTATTTAATTAGTGTTAATTAATTATTAATGTCATATTTTGCCTTAAAATAATTATTAAGATTTTTGGGAATTTTTCTAGAATTTTTAAATGATTTTTAAATGAGTTTTAAATGCAAAAATATTATTTTGTAATTTTTTAAATTGTTTTAATATAGTTTTGTAATATTAGAATGTTTTAATATCAGTTTGCAATTTATTAATTGTTTTAAGTGTGGAATGCAAATTTGTATTTGTACTTAGACACTGCTGGGACCATTATGTAATTTCCAAAAACCTAGGGACCCTAGTGCTAATTTTCCCTCTCACCCACCTCCGACGACTCGGCTGGCCGACTGCCACGTCGACGACGACCACCGACCTACTTTTCCCGCCTTTTCCTCCGGCCGCTCCACCGCCCTAACCAGCCTATAAGACTCCCCCCTCTTCCCCAGACCAAACCCTAACCCTAAATCCTCACCCAGCCACCCACGACCACCGTCTCCTCCACTTTTCACTCGCCTAACCCTAGTTCCGACGACGTCCCACCGCCATCTCCACACCAGTCGTCTCCGCCCCCAACCACCGCCAGTCGCTTTGCCTCGACGAGACGACCCCAGCGCCACCCGAGCGTCGCCTCGCCGACGCCTCCTCCGCCGACCAGCACGCTCGACACACCCCAGACTACCGCACGTGAGTAACGGGAGTCTTCTCGTGTCGCCCGTGTCCCGAATCCATGTACGTGGTTCACCAGGACACGGGGACACTAGTCCAGTGTTTGGACACGTATTTTAGCTTCGTACGTGTCGTGCATAGCACGGACACGTAGAATCCTGTCCCTAACTGTCCGGACACAGGATCGACTTTATTATTTTTTTATATAATAATTAATTCAAACCTAAATAAATCTAACTAAAACCCTAATCCTAACACAACCCTCGGGCTGACCCCCTGGCCAGCCCAACTAGTCTAAACCCCCCCTCCCCCCCCCCCCCCCCCCCCCCCCCCCCCCCCCCCCGCGCAGTGGGCCGAGCTCGAGCCCTGAGCTGCTGAGTTATTTCTTTTTCTTTTTCCTTTTTCTTTTCTTTTGTTATTTATATATATATATATATATATATATCTATATATATATATATATATTATATATATATATATATATATATCTATATGTGTGTGTGTATGTACATATATTTGTATATATATGTTATACTGTATATAGGCAGTATTTTTATATGTATATATATTTTTATACTTAGTAAATTTTTATATATATTTGTATTTATATATGTATATATGTATATATTTTCATAGTATATATATTATTATTATACTATTTATATATATGTACAATATTTTATATATATATATATATATATTATATATATAATATATATATATATATAATATATATATATATTATATACTTTATAATTGAGTATTTCTTTTATATATCTATATATATATTATATATATATATATATGTACTTTTAACATATGTATGTTATATTCACTATGTATAATTTTAACCTTATCAAATATTATATTTATTTGCACTTTTTACCAATTGTATTTTAGTATATTAAATTACTGCAACCATTTGGTGTCCAAGCCTAGCATGGGTTTTTGGGCCCAAATATGTTTTTCACACATTCAAGACCTGTACAAGTCATATTGGACTTGATTCATGGCCTTGGGTCCTGTATTTGAACGTTTGGTTCAAGTTATGTACATGGACAAATACGCAGATAATTAATTCTTTAATTTCGATTGTGTGCAATGATGTTTATGATTTTCTAAAAATACTTAAAGTACTGTTAAAATTTTGGAAAAATAGTACTTAGATGCTATGGTTAATTTAGCTAATTTAGTATAATTTTTATAGTATTTAATTTACAGTTTTGCCACTAGTTTGGCATATGAAACCAAAACTCATTTCTGTATACTTAGGAAAATTGATTTTATAAATATTGTACTGGTTAATAATCCAGAAAAATTATAAAATTTCTATAATTAACAAGGATATTTTTGGTACTTTATTTTATGTAAAAATAAGCTTTTTGTCTATCTCAAAAATTGTTAAAACACAATGATCATTTGATTTGTTTATTGAATAATTACGACTTGTAACTTTTTGTGTTACTTGAGTTTTAGCCATGTTGAACCTCACCCCTCACTAGTGTAAAGACCCTAAAAAGTTAGTTAAAGAAGTGTGTCACCCACATTGGTCCTCCTATGCTAAAATCATCATTTTGGCTAGGTGCCCAGTCACAAGTCGTGTTGCACCAATTAGTGTCCTAGTATTTAGCTTAGTGTAAAAACTAAGTTTATGTATTTATTTCTACTGACGAGTTACCAGACATCTATAGCACTTTTAATCGCAGCTTGCTTTGCTTTGCTAGAGGCAAGTACTTTCTACAAACTTTACATACTGCTATAAACCATAAACTGTGATTCACCAACCATGTTAAATGCTAATCCTTGGGGTAGCAAGTTAGAACTTTACATGTTGTATTACTTTCAGTCTCTGCCATGTTTAGACTACTTTTCATATCTCTCTCACATGCTTAAATAACGGGTTAAGGGGAAACTGCTAGTAGTGTACGTGATCATGACCCCCTTCTCCGTATGTATTTACCGAACACCGTTACATTCTATATGTATCTGTGTCGTATGTCTGGTCCCAGCGTTTGTGTATGGATATATACCGATGCCGTTATGTGTACGTATGTGCACATCAGAAAATTGATATGTACCCGCTGTACATCCTGATTACCTATTGACTGATCACTCACCTACTACAGTTTTAAACTTTAAAATAAATATCTATTGCCATGATAAAATGTACCTAAAAATGAAACAAACATGTCATTTCCTTTTCATCACATGATCAGTATTATATGTTTGTTAGATTTAGTACTTGCTTCCGTCCTGACAGGATAACGTTGTAGGTGTCCTTACTGAGGAGGAGTTACTCTGCGACACATATTATGAAGATACTGTCGAGGACCCGCTTTGCTTTACGAGGATGTTCCTGCGGGGAACCTCGCCTGTTGTCTTTTTGCTTTAGACTTTTGAGAGTAGTCATGTATTAGACTACGTGTTTTGTAACTGGACATGTATCCAGTTTTACATTTCAGACTTGTACTTTGGACATTTTACTATATATGACGACTTTTGTGTTTGGAGCATTTATGACTTTTATTCACTTATAGAACTGTTAGCACATTTAGTCTTATCCTGTTGTCTTTAGAACAGCTTACTACGTTTTATCTCAAACGTAGGCTGGGCATGACTCGACCTGGCCCAACAATTTGGATAGCGGGTCGTGACACTTACTGCTTCCAACCCTAGCCGGCCACAGGCAGTTCCATGCTCAAAATACTACTGTAGCTAGACTGTATTATTCCACTTTCAGAGTTTTATTGCATAACTGTTTTATTATTAATATCTAGAAAATTCTATTTCTATTATAAACTATTTTTGTCTCATTTTAATTATTGTATAAAATGCTAGAATGGGTTTGTATGTCTTGCTCCCTCCTGACTGGAGACAACATTTTTAGGTAATTACGACGACGAATTATTGTTCATATTACGGGCCCGACTTGGGTTTCGAGGACTTAGCTGAACCAGGACATAGAAATCAGGAGTCCTAGATGCACCCTCATGTTTAGTTCTTTCCTTTCCTTAAAATTTGTACTAAATAAACCAATGTGATATTTGAATTTTTCATGTTGTCTTTATTCATTTAGACTCTTAGTTGTATTTCCATAATGTTCAATAAAGTTTATTTCTCGTTAGGGATTTTTGTTCCTGCATTTGCTACTGGTTAATACAGCTTACTGTCGCCGTCTCACAATGGTGCAGTCTGGGCATGATCCGACTAGACCCAAATTATTGGGATCGGGTCCGTGATATGTTTTTAGTGGTGGCATATGTAGGTCAGATCTGTAAATTGGTCTAGTCAACTTAGTCTAGACCAGCATGCAGACCTGTAATTTGACCTAGGTCTAGATGAGACTTTAGGAAATAGACTCTAAAAATAACTAGAACACCTAGATTATATTCACCCTGTTACATCATTATAGGGCCGAAATTATCTATTAAATATCTATTTTTGCTTGCTTATAGTCTTATAGGCTATCTTGCTTATGTTTTTACCCTAACCTTTCAGAAGATGGCGAAAGGGAAGACGGACTCGCTCTGGGCCTGCAGACGAAGAGGTTGCTTCCTCCGAAAATACCCCTACCCAGGCTCAATTAGACCCCTCTCCAGTTCAGCCCCGTGTTGCACGGACTCCTCGTGTTGTGTACACCTCTACTGTGCAAGCAGCTGCACCGATTCCCCTGAGACCTACACTTTCGATTGCTAGCACGAATCCTCCAACTGCTCCACCAGTGCAGTAGACCCCGTCGAGTTCGTAGGCCTACTACGAGGAGTACTTGAGGCCCAAAGGGCTCAAACAGAAGTGAATCGCGAGCAGACCGCGATCATAAGGGAGGGCATGGAGAATGCCCACAATATCGCTATGGCAGTGCTCGACTCATCACAGACGGACGCAAGGCCTGTCAAGGTAAGATAGTAGAATTGGTAAGTTTTACGTTTTATTTAAAAAATATAAATCTGACTGGCAGTCTATTATCCAGGAGAAAGTTGGAGACGTTGAAAGCTTCAAGAAGATGAATTTGCGGCCTTTCAATGGAACTGAAGGCCTTGTATACGCGAACGAATGGCTGGATGACATGGAACGCATCCTCGGCGTTGCTCGAATCCCAGCCGACCTTATGGTAGAGGTTGTAGCTCTACAGTTCCATGATCTTGCTAGCACATGGCATAGGAACGAGCCAAGATTTCAGACTGGAGGAACCTCCTGGCATTCCTTCAAGAAGCAGTTTAAAAGGAAGTTCTTCCCGGAAGCTGCCCTAGAAGCTATAGGAAGGCAGTTCCATGACCTGAAGCAAGGGGATAGTACCATTAAGGAGTACGCAGCCGAGTTCAACCGGCTCGACAGATTTGTACCTCGCCTGGTAGCAGACCCGGTGGAGCGTGCCCAGAAGTTTCGGCACGGATTACGAGAGAAGATCCGTACTCTAGTTGCCGCCAATGGAGCCAAGACCTATGACAAGATGCTGAAGGTGGCCCAAGATGTAGAGGCCAGTTCGTCTACTCGAACCAAGAGAGAGCACCAGAATCCAGCAGTAATCATCAGAGCAACTTCAAGAGGCCCAACAACAACAACAGGCCCTATTATCATCAGCATCCAGCAGCACCCAATAAGGTGCCCTATAGTACCAGCAACAGAAGACAACCATCTGCGCCTATTGCAAAAGGCCTGGTCACACCACAGACGTTTGTAGAAAGAAGCTGGGATACTGCCTTGCTTATGGGTCTGCCACCCACCAAGTAAAGGACTGTCCAACCTTATTCATCAGGACTGGAGCTGGATTGCAGAGCGGTCCATTACCCATCCAGCAACAACGCTACAAACCAGCAGAGGGTCGAGCAAGCTTTTGCCTTGGCCGTTGAGGAGCTTGAAGAAGAGCCAAAGGCTGAAGGAGATGTCATTGCAGGTGCTATTTTATTACATTCGCACCCGCTTTAGCTTTATTTGATTCTGAAGCATCACACAGTTTTATATCATCGGATTTTATTGCTGCATACCATATAGATGTAGGATATAATAAGATGATTTGTAGAGTAATGACCGAAGGGGGACCTATTCCTATCACAGTAACTTACACATGTCCCATCACCATCTCAGGTCACACCTTCCTAGCACCCGTTCTAGTTATGCCTCTCCCTAACTACGATGTAGTCTTGGAAATGGACTGGCTGAGCAAGCAACACGTCCTGATAGACTGTCATCGGGGTTGTGTTATCTTTAGTCCACTAGGAAGACCTGAGTTTAAAGTATCTCAAGCACCAAAGAGCATGGGGTGTGTCTCATACACCTCCATCATAAAAGATTTCGGAAACCTTCATCCCCTAATAGCAGAATTCTTAGATGTCTTCTCCGACAACCTATCCGGACTACCCCCTGATCGAGATGTGGAGTTCACTATCGATCTAGTACTTGGCTCTTCCCTATGTCACAGAGAAGCTACAGAGTCAACCCCAAGGAGGCTAAGGAGATGAAGGACCAGATAGATGAGCTGAAGGCCCAGGGATTTATCAGAGATGGAGCTTATCCCTAGGGATCACTAGTTTTATTCGCGCCCAAGATGAATAGAACCATGCAGATGTGCATATATTATCGGGCATTGAATAATATAACCATCAAGAAGAAGTACCCTCTGCCCAAGATCGATGACCTTTTCGATCAACTGAGTGGAGCGAAGGTTTTCTCGAAGATTGACCTCAGATTGGGATATCACCAGGTCAAAGTACGAGAGGAGGATATTCTAAAGACGGCATTCAACACCAAGTATGGACAATATAAATTCTTGGTCATGCCTTTCGGACTTACTAATGCTCCAGCTGTGTTCATGAATCTCATGAACAAGGTCTTCCATGAGTATCTGGACCAGTTTGTCGTTGTCTTCATCGATAACATTTTGATCTACTCAAAGACCCAAGAAGAGCATGAGAAGCACTTACGGATTGTCTTGGAGACTCTGAGAAAGGAGAAGCCATATGGTAAGCTGTCCAAGTGTGAATTTTTCTTAGATAAAGTAGATTTTTTTGGACATGTTGTCATAGGAGAAAGGGTATCTGTGGACCCCAAAAAGATAGCAGTAGTAGAATCTTAGATAACCTCCAGCTCATTTGCGGAGATCAGAAGTTTCTTGGGCTTAGCAGGATATTACAGGAAGTTCATTAAGGACTTTGCAAGGATTGCTTAGCCTATGACAAATCTCACCATGAAGAACGAAGATTTTGTTTGGATCGAAGCATGTCAGGCGTTATTTAAAGAACTGAAGAGGAGGCTGACAACAACACCTATATTGACGCTACCATCCGAATCAGGTGGATTTTCTATCTACGGTGATGCTTCAGGCAAATGATTGGGTTGTGTGCTACAACAATATGGGAAGGTAATTGTCTATGCTTTTCGGCAATTACAGAATCATGAGAAGAACTACCCAATGCATGACTTGGAGCTGGCAGCAGTCATCTTCACCCTAAAACTTTAAAAACATTATCTTTATGGCGAGAAGGTAGACATATACACAGACCACAAGAGTCTCAAGTATGTCTTCACTCAGAAGGAGATCAACATCTGCCAGAGGCGATGGTTGGAGCTTATGAAGGACTTTGACATCAACCTGCAGTACCATCCGAGTAAGTCTAATATTATTACTGATGCACTTAGCAGGTACCCGATGGCTATATTTTTAACGAAGAACCGTCATCTGCTGGAAGATATAGAGAAGCTCGGGTTGGAGATTGTGCTACCCGAAGAAATTATGATGAAGTTGGGGAAGGAAGCAATTATACTAGGCATGGACTCGCCCATGATGCAACTATAAGTATAATCCAGCCTAATCAGTAGAGTCAAGGACACTCAATTCCAGGATGAGATACTATACAAATTGAGAGATCGAGTATTAGCTGGAATACTTGAAGGATTTTTCATAGCTGGAGATGGAGCTTTGAGGCATGACACGAGGATTTGCGTGCTTACTGGCGAGCTGAGGAACGAGCTGATGAAGGAGGCACATCAGTCACAGCATTCTATACACCCAATTGCTAATAATATGTACAAGGACATGAGGACACATGTATAGTGGCTTGGAATGAAGCGAGACGTGACGGAATTCGTCTCCAGATGTTTGATCTGCCAGCAGGTGAAGGCAGATCGTCAGAGACCAACAGGTTTGTTACAACCGCTTTCCATTCCGGAGTAGAAATGGGAACATATTACTATAGATTTTATGACAGGACTATCCAGATCCCAAGGAGGAAAGGATGCTATCTGGGTAATTGTGGACAGACTGACCAAGTCTGCCCATTTCATTCCTTTCAAGGTTGGTTTATCCACCAAAAGGCTTGCAGCTCTCTATATACGGAACATATACCGGCTACATGGAGTTTTCAGTCAACATTGTATCCGACAGGGATATTCGGTTCATCTCATATTACTGGAAGAGCCTGCAGAAAAGCTTGGACACACAGCTGAAGTTCAGTACGGCATACCACCCGCAGACCAACGGCCAGTCCGAAAGGACTATTCAGATGCTTGAGGATATGTTAAGATCATGCGTCCTATAATTTGGTGGATCTTGGAAAGATCACCTAAACCTAGTAGAGTTCTCCTACAATAATAGCTACCAGGCCAGCATTCAAATGACACCGTTTGAGGCATTACGTACCAAACCCGAGCCACGTGGTGGATCATTCGGAACTAGAAGTTGGACCTAGCCTCATCGTGCTAAAGCAATCAGTGGAAATCATAGACCACATGGAGAAAAAATTGAGGCACAGTGATCCCACTAGTCAAGATAGCTTGGCGTCACCACTCCCCAAGCGAGGCTACCAGAGAACGAGAGGACGAGATAATGGAGAAGTATCCTCATCTTTTCTAGGTATGTTCTATCCCCTCTTTTTATTATTGGTTAAAATTTCGAAGACGAAATTTTCTAACGAGGGAAGGTTGTGAAGCCCATGATTTGTAAATAATTAATATATGCATGCTTTATTATTATTTGTGAGCCCAATATCTAAACCCATAACTCAAGCCCATTCATATAAACTTTCCAACTCTTCCATTTCTCAATTCCATCATATCTTCCTCCTCACTCCACCAAATCCCAATCCACAACCACCGCCACGTTCATCTCGTCGCCCCCGTCCTTTTTGGACCCCTCACCCTATCATTCCGTGCCATCGACCCGAGCTACCCCGACAATCCGAGCGATCGACAGCATATCTCCACGCCCGACAACAGCCCCGGCAGGCCGTGCCAGCCCGCGACAGCACCCCGTACGGCTCTTCCACTGTGGCAGCAATCCCGTGCGGCCCCCGCGCACTTGCGCACCGTGTTCGTGCGCCCCGTGTGTGCTTTCCGTGTCCGTGACCGGCTCCTTTCCGGTGTTCCGGTGCTCCGTTCCGAGTTCGAGACCTTTCCTCGATGCTCCTTCGTGCAAATTTCCGGTAAGACTTTCTGTTAGAAGCTTTTCCAATTCCAGAAACCTTTTCCATGTCCAACCAAGTTGACAGAGTTAACACTGTCAACTTGAGATAGTTTAGTTTAATTATTTAATTAGATTAGATTAATTAGTTTAGTGTTGATTAGTAGTTAATTAGATTAATTAACTGGCCATTAGTAAATATTGTGGTTAATAATAGGACTAAATAAAATTATTTGTGCATTAGAATATTAATATATTATGGTAGTTAATTATAGAGTATTTTTTATAATCAGTAAATATAGTCATTGGTGATAATTGATTAATCATCAAATATTAGGTTATTATTTTTTCTTAGAGATTAATTATTTATAGTATTTCCCAATAAATTATCATAAGTTTTATGTATTGGTTATAATAGTTTAATTATTAAATCTAGTAATTATAGGTATTATATTTTAAGATAAAATATTATTTAGAAAATATATTATTCTGGCTTATTAAAGCGAATATAGAAAAAATAAGCTTTGTTAATAAATATGATTTTACTAGTGAAAAGAATTTGTTTTATAAATAAAAGTATAAATTTCTGCCTTAATATTAAAATGTTTGCTATTAAATAATTTCTGGGCAACAAAGAATATTTTGGTAATAAAATAAATATTATGTTCATTATATTTAGAAATTCATCCTTTTACTAAAACATAATATTTTTTGGTTTTAAAAGGGTATTTGGCAATTCTTAGTCAGAAAAATGTTATTTTCTATTAAAATATATAAATATAGATTTTTGGACATAAATGATAATTTCTACAAAATATAATAGTAATATGAATAAAGTAATTATTTTTCCCTTATTTAGTATTTTATAGTAAAATGTAAATAACTTGCTAAAATGAATATTTTTGTCTCTAGTATTACTAATTAATAATTTGTCGGTGTTTTATAATAGTAGCTAAGGCTAGTTACTAAATAGTATTACGTTATAAATGTAGGATTCAGAACTTACGTCAGACCCGTGATTGCGCTCCCGTCTACATCATCTGGAGAACCAAGGCACGTTCATGCTATCCAAACTTGTGTTTTAATTGATAATTAAATTTCTTGCATGGTAGTTACTATATCGATACCTGACTCACGGGATCCCTCTTGGATCATACCGACTGTTTACTGAATTATTGACTTGACTGCTTACTGAATCATTGACTCGGGAATTGGGGGAGTAGCGTTAACACATGTGGTCAAAGTCCCTTACTGAATCACTGTGGATAGCGGAAGCCCAACCCACTTGGGCCGGAGCCGGACCGTGTTCACTAGAACACTTACTGGCTCCAACCCTAGCTGGCCACAGGCAGTTCCGCGCTCAAAACACTAATGTAGCTAGATTGCATTATTCTACTTTCAGAGTTTTATTGCATAACTGTTTTATTATTAATATCTAGAAAATTCTATTTCCATTATAAACTGTTTTTGTCTCATTTTAATTATTGAATAAAATGCTGGAATGGATTTTGTATGTCTTGCTCCCTCCTGACTGGAGACAACATTTTTAGGTGATTGCGACGACGAGGAGATGGCTTATTGTTCATACGGGTCCGACTTGGATTCCGAGGACTTAGCTGAACCAGGACAGAAAAATCAGGAGTCCTAGATGCACCCTTATGTTTAGTTATTTCCTTTCCTTAAAATTTGTAATAAACAAACCAATGTGATATTTGAATTTTTCATATTCTTTATTCATTTAGACTCTTAGTTGTATTTCCATAATGTTCAATAAAGTTTTATTTCCCGTTAGAGATTGTTGTTCCTGCATTTGCTACTGGTTAATACATCTTACTGTCGCCGCCTCACAACGGTGCAGGCTGGGCATGATCCGACTAGGCCCAGATTATTGGGATCGGGTCGTGACATTATGCCTTCACCAATGGCTTTAGTGTGCACTCTTCAAAAATAATTTGGTTCATCACAAGAATATATAAATTTTCATGTATTGTTTAAACTAGTTGAACAAGTAAAATTATGTTCAACTGATATTTCGCTTATAAATTTCTAAATTTAGAACGAGAATCAAATATTTTTCCAAAAAATAATTCGATTATACTAACAATTAAACTATTATCGGCATTATCATCTAAATTTTTAATTAAATTATCATTATTTTAGCATTTCGTTCTCTTCAATTTGGTTTGAAGAACTAGGACCCACATTAAAATTTGGGCTATAGAAAAGGTTGACTACTTAAAATAATATTTGTGTTAAAATTTGGTAATGGTGGAGTAATATAAATATTTTTACACGATGAATCTAAATTACATCGAACAACATAATTCCACGATTCTTCATCATCTATTAATAAACAAGTGGAGGACAAAATGTATCTTATTATAAATTTATATTGGATAGAAAAATGATCGACAATAAGATTTCATAAATTATATAACGTAATATTCTGATTTACTAAAAAGAAATTGAGTAATACCTGTATGATAATCCATTTAGTATATGTTCATGCAAACAAAGTATCTCTAGGGTTTGATCCATATTGAATGTAAATTATAGAGCTATAGAGAAGAAGAATTGCTTATAGAGAGAGAAAGAATAATTGCTTCTTGAGAGAGCTTCTTGGTTCTGAGGCTAGAGAGAGAGAGGGAGGGGCTTATGGATAGTTCTGTAGGCTAGATAGAGAGAAAGAAAAGTGGGTTGTATATATATATATATATATATATATATATATATATATATATATATATATATATATATATATATATATATATAAATAAATATATATATATATATATATATATATATATATATATATATATATATATAATATATATATATAATGAGGCTTCAAAACGGCTCAAAAGTGAGCCGTCTAAGCCGTCCGTATGTATATCATCAACCATTTATTGTTTAGAAAAAATTAACTATGAAAAAAAATTGTTGAATTTTTTTTTAATTTATTATATATGTTCAACATGGGAAATCAAACTCAACCAAACAAGAAGAATACCTCGCACCTTAACCACATGAGTTAGAAGAAATATTTGACTATAATTGAATAATATTCTTATTATACGTTATTATAATTGAATAATATTCTTATTATATGTTATTATACGTGCAAAGTACATGCATTTACTAGTATATATAAGGAGGCTTCAAACGGTTCAAAAGTGAATTGTTTAAACCGTATGTATATCATCAATTAATTATTGTCAAAATATTAATATTATGTAGAAAAATGTTGAAAAAATTAATTTGTTATAAATAACACTACAAAGATTTGAACCTAGCCAACCAATTAGAATAGCAACCACATTGACCACATGAGTTAGAACAAGTGTTTGTTCATAATTAGATAATTTTACGTAATTAAACAATTAGTTATATTTATTTGTTTATTTAATTTGTAATTACGTGGGTTATACATTTAAACGACTAACCATTTTACGACTCTTTATAAAAAGTAGAAATATATCCATAACAAATTATAATCAAATATATAACTAACTCTAATTAAAATATAAACATATATATAATAAATTTTAAATATATTTAAATAATTTTACATTAATATAATAAGAAAAAATTATTATAAGAAAAAATAAACTATTTCCCCTGCAACGCACATGAACTTACTAGTATATATATATATATATATATATATATATATAGAGAGAGAGAGAGAGAGAGAGAGAGAGAGAGAGAGAGAGAGAGAGAGAGGGGGGGGGGAAGGGGGGTGTGGTGGAGAGGACTTCTTGTTCTGTTTTGTATCTAAAGAGAAATAAGTGGGTTCTGTTAGTGGATTGTTGATCAGACTGAACCATAAATGGTTCTTAAATAGGTGAAAAAATTATAGCTATTTTGAATGTTGTATAGTTTATATGCAAAATATACTCCCACATTGGAGGAAAACACACTTGCTGGTGTCTTTAAATATAGATGTCCAATAACAAGACTAAATATAGAGTTAACCAAGGAGTTGGCCTATTCATGGACTTTGGCTACTAGGCATTTGCCTAATTATTTAAAAGTCTTTGATAGGCCCTTGGGCCACTTTGGAGCCTTGTTATTCATAATATTTAAATTTTAAATTTTTCGAAATTAAAATGAAAAGACATTTGTTGGCAAGAGACTTCTTTTTGAACCAGACATAATTGAATGATTATGTCTGTTGGCCAAAAGACACCTCCAACCTCTATAAAAGATAGAGTTGCTACAACATTGGGATATCTTAAAATTTTCCTCTGCTTAATCTTCATAAAAAATTCCTGCTTTGTTTAATCCTTGAGGCTAGTTTTCCATTCCCTATAATCAGTATTGTGGGAGAAATATTACATTAAGGAAAGTGAACTTTCCATTACGACTTAAGTCATTATGTTTCTGTCTTCTAAATTTTTCTAACATATAATGCAACAACTCGATCGCAATTATGTTTGTTGGTCTGATTGTTATCAGGGCCGGTCCTGAGTTTCATGGGAGCCCTGGATAAACTTTCAAAATGGGGGTTCATATATAATATAAAAAAATAAAAACTGGAATAAAAGTAAATTAGAAGAATGTTACATACAACCAAGAATTGAACATAGGACCTTTAGTGTGTAAGTTTAACAAAATAACCACTACACCACAATTATTTTGTGTTAGAAAAGAATCATGGTACATATTAGTTCTAGTTTAGGTACAAAATTATCAACATATATATATATATATATATATATATATATATATATATATATATATATATATATATATATAATTTTTTGGGCTTCCATATTCCTTGGGGCCCTAGACGGCCGCCCTGGGCCAGGGCCGGCCCTGATTGTTATGGTGTCATTAGATTTGACGGTCTTTGTGCATATAATGCCATTAATTTTGGCGATTTGTATCTCTGTTTAAAATTTATAGAAGTTATTATCCTCTAATATCAGCATTTCCTGTAGGCTAAATTTCAGAGTATCAAATACAATAAAAAACAAAATTTAGAAGCCAGCATAAATCACAAATTCGAAAGACAGCATAAAATCCAAGATTGTAACAGCCTTAACAGCTAAAAAATAGTGAATGGTGAAAAGACATGTGACCATTTGCACATAACAGCCAACAAGCAATAAGGCGAATATGTGATCTTTTGGGCAGCTAGAAGTTAAATGCTCATTTGAGCATTAGCCAACGAGGAGTTTAAATGCTAATTTGACCATTGGTCAGCTAGAAGCTCAAGCTCAAAAGTTTAAAACATCCAAAATGCATCGTTCGGTTATGAATTTAATGATTCCAATCCAAGCTTGGCTTGGCACGAAGATGTAAGAATATAGTTCAAGAGCCATTCATATCCCGATCAATTAGTTAATAAAAGAAATTAAATTTTGAGATATCAGACGAGAGCTAGGAAGCACCCATGCTAGCCACATCATAGCCAACAACATCACCTGAGTTTTCTCGCAGCTTCTTTTGGTTTTGGTTCCATATCCAGTGTTAATCTCGACAAGAGTTTGTGAAGGAAAATGTCCAAAAATAGGTTAATAATTCTTTTTGACCATATATATGGTAATCCTACATAAGATTGGATTTGACCATATATATGGTAATCCTACGTAAGATTGGATTTGAGTTGGTTTCTATGCTATATAAAGGGGTCGTCTATAGGTTCTCCTTGAGATATCTCATTGTGCTCAATAAAAGTTGTTGAATAATTTCAACACAAGAGAGTTAAAGTTGTTGAATAAGTTCAACACAAAAGTTTGAGAGATTTTTTTTTAATCTTTGTGATAGAGAGTTCTTGAGTGTAAGGAGAGAAGTGTTGAGAGCTATTGTAATTCATTTTTTTCTTCATAGTGGAACTAAATCACTCTCGTCTGTAAAAGTAGACATCTTGGTCGAACCACGTAAATTATTGTCTTTATGGTTATAAATTTTTTCTGAGATAATTTTTTATTTCTTGGATTTATTTTTGTTGTTCCCTCGTTAATTATTGATTCAGCTGTGGAAGGAAAGGACGATAAGACCGGACATTGACGCCAGTGGTTGAGCTTGCCTGACCCTTTCAGGTAGGGTAGTGCCAATTAAGTAGATAGGTGGCCTAAATTATGTGGGGGCAAGTGTTGGTTTATATAGGTTACATAAGTGGTAATACTTCAGGACAATGACATACGTATTCCTACATACATACATATATGAGTAGGGTGGGAATTCGAGGTGAAGGGAAGGCGATGGGTCGTCCGCGCTTCTCACGGTGTAATGCCACATTGCTGTTTCTCCCCATGCTGCTGATTTATGCAGAATCAACAGCTACGTTTGTTGCCAATGCCGTAACCAGAGATGACTTCCCACCCGGCTTTATATTTGGAGCCGGAACCTCTGCTTACCAGGTAACTAGAAACTATTACCTTGTCCAAGACTTTGACAAACTTTGGCATCCATATCTAAAATCGTTCTTTTATAGAGTTCGTTCACTTAATTGCATTTGTTAGCAAATTATTTTTGGATACGTACTTATTTGTAACTTCCAATTATGTCTCCCAAACTTTTTTTCCCCAAGAATATGTTGGATATTTCACCTGTAATTAAGTCTTCCTAATACCTTATGCCTATAAAAAGAGTATTAGAACGCAGCTTGTAAATTATCTTCGAAATATAGTAAAAATTTTGCATGCGGAGACCGTGGACGTAGCTTCTCGATTTAAAGTGAACCATGTTAAATTCTGCGTGTTCCTGTGCGTTTTCTTTTTCTCTTTATATTATTCTTTTCTTTCTGTGCAAATCGCAAGGGAGTCATAAAACCTGACTGAGTTTCAGGTGGAAGGAGCAGCTGCAGAGGATGGAAGGAAGCCCAGCATTTGGGACACCTTTGCACATGCTGGTAGCTCTCTGTTTGAATTTTTGGTGCTCTCATTTTGAACAAATATCAAGGGCTCTTTTGTATGTTCTTTCTTCAGGAAAAAATCTTGATAAGAGCACAGCTGATATAGCAGCAGATCAATCACAAATACAAGGTAAATATATGTTTTTTTTTTGGGGATTCTTAGACTTTTGAGTCTCGAATATGATGTGAAATTCGCATTTGGATTTCCATAATCGATCTAATTAGTATTTGGACCAACGATTGACTCGTCATTTATGTGATGATGAAAGAGTCACTCTAGTACACGTAAGAAATGAAATTATAGTAGGTATGGACATCTAACATGAGGTAGTTACAAGAATTCTTACACAACACAATCCAGTCAGTCGAGTCAACCGTTTAGGTAGATACAAGGATTCTTACGACAACACAACCCAGTCTCAACTGTCAGTGCAAGATCCAACTACTAATTAGGTCGATTATGGAGATCCAAATACAAATTTCACAACTTACTTGAGACCCAAAATCTAGAAAACGCTTGTTTTTTTTCCAGATCAAGGATGGGATCAAGGAGATCCCAGCCGAATTTGTTAAGAAAAAAGACAAGGTAAACATAGTAATCCCAATTTTTCTGTATAATTTTGGGAAGTTTGAAGGATTACAAGGAATGTGAGAGAATTCCTTCTTCTTTGGCAGGAAGATGTGAAGTTGATGCATGAAATTGGTTTGAATGCCTACAGGTTCTCAATCTCCTGGTCTCGACTCATTCCTGGTATGAAAGAGAGTTTACCATTGCCGATCAAAGCGAATGGACGTGCTTGAAATAGTAACATTAAATCATGTTTTCAAAATCTGCAGATGGACGAGGACCTGTGACCCCAAAGGCTTAGAGTACTACAACAATCTGATCAACGAACTCATTAGCGACAGTATAGTATTCCTAGCCATTAGCCACAACAACAACCAACAAAAGGAAAAAGAAAAAAAGAACAACTGCTGGCTGAATTGTTATTAATCACATTGAATATTCCTGCAGATATAGAGGCCCATGTTACATTGCATCACTTTGATCTTCCACAGGCACTTCAAGATGAATATGAAGGATTCTTAAGTCAGAGGATAGTGTACTCTCTACTTCGATCTCCATCCTTCATCCTTCGTCATGATCAGTGGCGGATCCACATGGAGTTCACTGGAGGGCTGGCCCAGTGAAAAGAAAAAAAAAATTCTTCCAATTTTTTTTTTTGTGAAGGATCTTCCAAATTTTAGTATTGTTATATGTCCACTCCAAATTAATTGGTTGGGGTTCTAAATTAGAAGGAATTCATAGGAGCATACATATATTTCATACTTTAAATTTATGCTTCTAAAGTATGCTAAATTAGAATAATTATCTAGACATATAACAAATACCTGAATTCCTTCTAATTAACTTACAAATTAGAAGCATGCTTTGGAATATAACAAATACTAGATATTTACAAACGCTTAGTATTTTTTTTAGAAAATATACTTCATAGAAAAAGAGTTGTTTATAAGTAGTATTACAATGATGTTGTAGTTAAACCTTTCAAAGTATGAAAACTAGTAGAGAACAATTATGAATGTATGCTTTATTGTACGAAAATAGTACTATTTAATATAATATAATATTATTATGCCCAAAAAAAAATTAGGAGCGTTGCCCCCCAATCTCTTTATGATTGTGCCTCTAGTGAATTGTAATCCTGGATCCGCCACTGGTCATGATGAGATGGTGCCATATAAATCTTGAACTGGCTTCTCATCTTTATTTTTATTTTTAATTTTGGATCCAGAGAGGATTTCACAGCTTATGCTGATACATGCTTCAGAGAATTTGGCAACAGAGTCACAAACTGGATTACATTTAATGAACCTAATGTAGAGCCAATTTCAGGCTACTCCCTAGGAGTGTTCCCTCCAGGACGCTGCTCGTACCCTTGCGGTAATTGCTACATGGGGGACTCCGCGAGAGAGCCATATGTAGTTGGCCACAATTTTCTGCTATCACATGCATCAGCTGCAGCCTTGTACAAAGAAAAGTATCAGGTATGAACATGCATCTTCCCCCTTCACTTCTATTATCCAGAGCCATCCGTGTCCAAATCTTGTCCGGCGCACAATTTTAAGAGGATTTAAAAGTTCTGAGACAATGTTGTGTATGTGCTGTAGCTAATGCAAGAAGGGAAAGTAGGAATTACACTCATGGGTTTATGGTTTGAGCCTTTGACAAACTTACCGGGGGATGTTGCTGCGGCAAAAAGAACAGAGGAATTCATATTGGGATGGTCAGAGGCATTCGTCGATCACTTACAAGTATAATTTCTTCTGTTTCTTGTTGATGCCTCTAAAACTCATGATTCACGTTTTAATTTCTTTGGATCAGGTTCCTTCATCCACTTGTTTACGGAACCTACCCAGCACACATGAAAGAGGTTCTTGGATCTCGCCTACCTTCATTTGGTGCAGAAGAATCGAAATTTTTGAAAGCGTCATTTGATTTCATTGGCATTACTCACTATAATGCAATGTATCAGGGAGAGTATAACACTTCTTCTACTGATTTGAGGAACTGCTTAGCAGATATTTATGCCAAATTGTCAAGTAATTAAGCCTCCAAACATGTCTTCGTTTCTACTGAATCGTACCAAATACTCACATTTATATTTCCCTATCAATGACATTACTAATTATCATTTTTTTTCCCTGATGCAGCTTCAAAAGTACAGTTTGGCAAGGTACGATGCTTCTATACTGAATCTAGTTACGAATTTTGAGAAGTTTTATACCGACATTTCTTTTACCTTGAAGAACATATTTGAACAAGTTCAAGAATTTCCCCGATTTATCTATTATTACTCCATGGTCTCTGAAGAAATTGCTCGAGTACATCAAAGAGAAGTATGGAAATCCTCCACTTATCATTCATGAAAATGGTCCGTCATCCTTGCCTTGCACATAACCATAGTAGCTCAATTGGTGCGAGTTCTGGTAGTGGTAACAACACTGATGTCAGTAGAAATATGGCCTTTATGTTCATTTATACTCAGGATACGGGGAGTTCAATGTGAACAAGGCAAGTTCTGGTAACAGCACCGACGATGAGAGAAGAGCCTACTGCTTGCAGGAATACACTGGAGCCTTACTTCAAACAATAAGGTGCTTGTATGTCAACAACACTGGTTAATGCCAAAAAAAACTTTCACCAAACTATATATTTCCGTAAACACAAAAAAACCCTGAAACCTTGCTCATCTGAATTGGTAAGAAAGCTTCTACCACCATATTATCACTTATGTTTTGTTCTAGTCAAATAATGCTTGCTTTAATTACGCGCAGGAATGGTTCAAACACACTTGGGTACTTCGTCTGGTCCTTTGTCGATTGTTTTGAGCTCGCGTATGGCTATACTGCTCGTTACGGTCTCTATGAAGTTGATTTCGGCCAAGCAGACAGGAGGAGGTATCCCAGGCTTTCAGCTCAATGGTATTCCAACTTCCTGAGGAGTAGTAGCTTAAGAACGAGCACTTCAAGTGTAGCCCGTGCAAATCAGTCATGACAATATCGGTAATTAAGACTCTGTCGGGATACTTCTTACACTCCATGACGTTTGTAATGTTATGTCCATTTGCTTTGCTATAGGCTGCCAAGCAATATGAGAAATTAATTTGAATTCTCTTTTAGAGATTACTTTTCGCTTTTGTAAAAAAAAAAACATCATCGGTTAGTAAATAGCTATAGGATTATCTGGGTTAAGCATCCAACCAATTTAATTCCCGAGGGAAAAAAATCAGAGATGCTATGTTGTGCCAGTCGTGGTGTCTGGCTCCGTCTCATCTCAGTCAAGAACTGTTTTCTTCTTCTGCTGTTTGTAGTTAGTGTTGGGGTTTATTTGTAATTGTTCACTACTGTTACCACCATTCCATGATGTGGCAAACTGTCATATTTATAGAAAATTACTGCTGGTAACTATCCATTTTATGGGGATCAACTCCTTAGTTTTTTCCACGTTCTTAGTGGACAATTATTTATGCTAGGGGTTGGCACCTATATTAATAATCTTTGTTTTTTGCACTCAAAAATACAAGACACAGCTGCAGGAACAACCGATTGCTTGTCCGTGCTATGTCCAACGTCCAGTGAGGTGACGAGGAGTATTCAAAAGTTTTACTGAACTTGTTGGTTCCTAAAAGCGGATCAAGAGGGTAGAATCTCGCTTTGAGCAAACGTTGATCTTCATCACCCAGGCAAAAATTCTCAAAAGTTTCCACGTTGATCTTTATCACCCAGGCAAGAATTCTCAAAAGTTTCCTTTAGCTTTGGTCTCTTAGCAACTTAGTTGCTTCATCTTTGCGGCAATCTTTCGCGGCAGCTCAGTGCACATCCTTAGCAATTTTGTTTGCTATTTCCTCCATCTATATATACATATATGTATATATATATATTTTTTTTCCATCTATATATAATATATATTTTCCATCTATATATATATATATATATATATATTATATATATATATATTATATATATATATATAATATATTGTCAAGAACCCGTAATCCATTAACTTATTTGATGTGGCAGTGAGAACTGCAGTCAATCAATTGAATCATGAAATAAGAAGTTTGCAGCCATCCGGACTAGAGAGGCAGTAAAACATGGTTCATGAATTAAGTAAGGTTTCTGGGATCAAGACATCATTTTCGTAATTGATTTCAAAGCTTGATATCTAGAATTTGACTTTATTTTATCACAGTTTGGATTTGAAAACCATTGACTTGGGTAAAATTTTGAATTATATTCAATAATTTTGACATTTTGTCGAAGGACTTTTACTTATATTATGATAATGTAGTATATTAATTTTGAAACTGCAATATAATAAGGATAATAATATTTAGAAGAATTGAGTTTAAGTACTGGTCATTGAATTTCTTTGAATTGCTAAGGACATCCCAACATGTAAGTGTTGGAAACGAAGCACGAAAACGTTCTTCCAAACCAGAGAGCCTTGCGAGAGAACCGAGCAAAAGTACACAAACCAAAAATGCCAAACACAAATCGTAGACACAGAAATTTTACGTAAAAATTTCAGATGAAAAAAAACCACGGGACGACCGGAGACCAACCCTGAAGAACCTCTACTAACAGAATAAAGAATACACCATCTACAAGCTCCTCCCGATCCAAACGGATCACCACAACTCACTTGAAAGAAAAAAATTTGATTGCAGACTCCAAAGACAAGACATGTCGAAAAATTATTCGAAGCGATCTCTCTTCCAAAATAGTCTTCAATTCTTTCTCTCTCACAAAATTGTAAAGCACTCTTGCTTCCTTTTCAGATATATTTTAGGGTTAAGAAACACCTAGTACATATAACCTCAACACACAATCAATTGAGGTATTCTACTATATGTCGGAATACTCAATCCTATTATATATACCTGTTGAGAACTAATAAGGAGTTTAGTCCCACATTGGAAAATGTAGTATGAAGAGGAGCTAGACTCCCTATAAATAGTGGAGTAAACAATCAATAAAACATAACAATTATTCTCTACATGGTATCAGAGCCATAACCACAAAAAAAAAAATTCCTCCCCCTCCTTTCCCCACCAGTAGTACCCCCCTCCCCCCCCCTCCCCCCACCGGCAGCCCCCCTTCCCCCCCCCCCTCGCAGTCCCCCCTTCCCCCCCCCCCGCCCCCGGCAGTTCCCCCCCTCCCCAGATGCCATGTCCCCCCCCCCATGCCACCCCCCCCGGCGCCCTGCCCCCCTCCCCCGACGCCCCTCCCCCCCCCTCCGACGCCCCCCCCCTTTTTTTTCTTTTCGAAAAAAAACCTTAATTTTGAGAGAGAGATTATGTGGGTGATTTTTCGATGACGGATGGCTGTCAAATGCTTTATTTGCACCTTCTGTTCCTAGATTACGCCCTCCGGAATTACAAATGCTTTATTTGTTTTCCGTTCTCGATCTGCAAATTAGGATCTACATGCGCGCCGGTGTTGGCCACGTTGACCGCGCAGTCGTAAGGTCTCCGTTGAAGACTTTACATACAAACGACGACGCCGACGACGACGCCGCCGACGAAGACGATGACAAAGACAAACGACGTAGACGACGACGACGAATCCCGTTGAAGACGCCATGGATTCAATCAATGGTAATGTCACCCCCAGTTTTCGAATTAGGAGTATTTCGTCATTTTTCAAGTTTTATAATTTTTAGGAATTTTATTTGATTTTATGTGATTTTTTGGGATTTATTTGGGTTGGTTTGGATTTTATCCAAATCGGACTCAAATTGGAGACCCGGGTAGCCTGGACCCTAGTGGGACCCACATACTAGCTGGACTTGGCCCACATACCATCCAATTAGGTTAGAAATCATAAACCCTATTTCCATGGCTTAATTAGTCATTTTAGAGCTTAATTAGCATTTAGAAATTAGACTGAACCAACCCGAAACAAACCGAACCCAACCTAAGTCTATTGGGTTTGGGGCTATTGGATCCTACCCAAAACCCAATAACCTACCCCTTGGCACCATGGCCGGCCACCTATAGGGCCACCCCCTCCACCTCTTTTACTTCCTCACTAAGGGTCAACACTTTATCCAATTTAGTCCCAAATTCCATTAGACTTGTGTAGTTGACCGAAAGTCAACTATTAGTCACCATTGACCTAGAATTGACCTAGGGTTGACCAAAGTTGACCAGGGTTGACCAGAGTTGACCAGTTGACCGAAAGTCAACTGTAAGTCAACCGTTGACTCAAATCGACCTAGATTAATTCCGTTTGACTTACGTTGACCCAGTATGACCTAGCTAGACCTAATATGACTTAGGTTGACCTCGTACAGTCTAGTTTGATGCGTCTTGACCTAGAATGACTTAATAGGATTCAAATTGATTTGATTTTTTTCCTAAACATAGTATTGATACGTCTTGTTCTCTATAGGTCCTCGAGACGCTGCATTTGCTCCAGTAGATATACCATATAATTTTCAGGCGAGTACATTCTCTGACACTTTTCCAATTTATAATGATTGTTATGATTCATGTAATTAGTGTGGATATGCTTGTTCGACACATTGGTCACACGGATTGGTATTCATGGATCCCGACATGAGATGTTATTCCTTGTTACCTTGGTATATCTTGTGCAAGCCCCTTGTAGTTCTTGTGCAGTATATACCGATTCTCGAGAAGACTTGCTTCCTTCTCGTAGAATCCCGTGTCGTAACGTGTCTTGCTTGGATCCACTCTACCAGTCAGGGACGGGGAGTACTAGTGTAGATGTGTGGTCATTATCCACCTGTTTATTCTTGTAGACCTTGAATGCTACCAATCCTACACTCCACGTAGGATTGGCTGATCAGTAGACCTTGTGCAGACCCAAGCCGGCCATATATTGTAGCTAGTATTCACACACCTAGATATATGATTCTTGATTCTTGTACATGCCATGATCAGTTTACTTGCCTTGTTCTAGCTCTAGTTTTACAGCTTACCTTGCCATGATACTCACATGTACATTCCATGATTTTCTTGTATATACTCTCTATTTACTGTCTTATAGCTTTTGTCATATCTTGTGAACTGTTGTTAGTAGATTGTACTCGTTCCGTCCTGACAGGATATGTTGAAAATATTACAGATGCAGATGAGGGGGATTACTGTACCTACTACGGTCCGGATGAGTAGGCCTAGACCTGGAGACTTTGGTCCAGCAGGGCTTAGCTCCGCCTAACGAGACCTTACCTATTACTTAGTTAGAGTAGGTCTTTTACTGGACTTTGTCTCCAGCTACTTTTGAGACTGCTATTATTATAGATTGTGTTAGAGACTTGGACTTGTATATTATTTGGTGTTTGGACTTGACAGGTTATTATTTATAGTCTTGTTGTCATTATCTTTCAGTCTTTACTTATCATCTTAGAATTATGATTGAGTATTCATATATTATTGCTTGTCCTCCGTTCGGAGTTGACCATATTCTCGACAGGTTTTGATATATATATATAAACTGTTAGTGTAGAAAACCTACAGCATTCCACGCCGATTTTTCGGTGAGGGCTGGGCGTTGTCGTGTCACGTGCCATTTTAGCGGGTGTGGGTCGTGACACGTTTTAGTGGTAGCCCACGTAGGTCCTGTAGTCGCAATTAGTGCGATGTCGTAGTGGCGCTTGACTTAGAGTGCTATTACGAGCCTGCGGTACGTATCTAGGATAGGCTATAGGCTAAGAGTGCTCAATTATAGTAGGATCTTTTCTTGCTTATCTTGCTTACCGTCTTTGATATTGATTTACTGCATTCTAGCTATCCTCCTTTGATATTGCCTTCATGTGCCTCTATTGCGGGGAGGCTGGACATCAGTTGAGAGATTGTCCTACGAACCATCGCCGTGCAGCTCAGGAGCACAGGGTAGGCTACCTATGGCACAGCATCACGCCCTCCACCAGCAGCGGGATATACCCCGCCAGGACAGGGCTTTTGCGATGGCAGTTGAGGATCCTGCACGCATTGGACTAGGAGGTAGGGTCTTGCTCTTTCTTTTACCTATTTCTTTCTATCCATTGATTGTTGATTGCTTTCTTAGTACCTTAGTTGCATATGTGATGATCATGCTAGATTAAATAGAAAACCCCAATGAAGACTGCACTAACACGATATTGTAGAGATTTAAAACCATGTATGTGTTCTGATTTCCTGGGTTACATGTTATATAACTTAGGATAAAATTTAGTAGACCTTGATTATTGGGTGCTTGACCTAGAGAAGAGTACGACCGTTTGAATTTCGAGGACGGAATTTTTTTAAGGAGGGTAGATTTGTCACCCCCAGTTTTCGAATTAGGGGTATTTTTGTCATTTTTCAAGTTTTATAATTTTTAGGAATTTTATTTGATTTTATGTGATTTTTTGGGATTTATTTGGGTTGGTTTGAATTTTATCTAAATCGGACTCAAATTGGAGACCCGGGTAGCCTGGACCCTAGTGGGACCCACATACTAGCTGGACTTGGCCCACATACCATCCAATTTAGGTTAGAAATCATAAACCCTATTTCCATGGCTTAATTAGTCATTTTAGAGCTTAATTAGTATTTAGAAATTAGACTGAACCAACCCGAAACAAACCGAACCCAACCTAAGTCTATTGGGTTTGGGGCTATTGGATCCTACCCAAACCCAATAACCTACCCCTTGGCACCATGGCCGGCCACCTATAGGGCCACCCCCTCCACCTCTTTACTTCCTCACTAAGTTTCTTCTTCTTCTCCATTACTTTCTTTACAACTCCTTCTTCTTCCTTTTCAAATCCACTTTTAGGTATGATTTTTAAACCCTTTTAAATTCCTCCTTTTTCATTTATTCCTTCACATAAATGATAGAGGGGATCATTCTCTACAAGTTGACCATAGCCTTTGTAGGTTCCCTTAAAATATAGGTTAAGGATTTATTATGGTTTAATCCTTTTTTAGAGTGGTATATATATATATACGTACATATAATACATGTGTAATATGTGTATGTATATATATCTATATGTATATTTGTGTGTATGTGTGAGATTTATATATATTAGATATATATATATACATTTGTGCATGTTTGGGTGTTTTATATAGGTATGTTATATATTGTATATGTATGTATCAATGCTTAGAGTTGTGCATTAGAACTTATAGTTGTGCATTAGAGCCTTAGAGTTGTGCATGAGAGCCTTGTAGTTGTGCAGGAATGCCTTAGAAGTGTGCAGAATGCTATTCAGGAAAAACTGTGCAGTAGAGCCTTAAAGGTGAGCAGAGAAGCCTTAAAGGTGAGCAGAAGTGCCTTAAAGGTGAGCATGAGAGCCATAAAGGTGTGCAGGTTGTCCCAGTATGCTAAAATCCGAGAAATTGAGTATTTCGTGTGTTTGTGCTTTATGTGCGTGTGTAAGGGAAATTGGAGAGTGTGTGTGTTTTATATAGATAGATACATAGAGAAGATTAGAAGAAGTTTAAGAATTAGAAGAAGTTAGAAGAATAGAAGAAAAGTGAGAAATAGGAAATAGAGGGGATCGAGTTAGAGGACGAAACGGAGCTCGGAGTATCGGAATGAGTTGAAACTTGGCGTGGGGCAAGAATACGTGAATTAGATTTTGTGGGTAAGCTCCCGAGTGGAAATCGGAGTTGTAGGGCGCCGATATCGCGCCGTACCATTTCGTATCTTAAAATATTCAAGATATCGCCAATGGGCCGTAAGGTGGACTAGATGTCCACGTTACCTAGGTATTTTGGTAGGTTATATATCTATAGGCTAGTATCTTACTACCCTAGGGAGCTCGGGTCAAATAACAAGCGTAGGTAGGCTAACTAGGTTTCCACCTAGGCTAGAATTTTACCTTAGAAAAGGTAAAATATGAAATTGTCCTACGGCCAAGATTGGGTTTCGAAGTCCAAGATGGACTTCGATATGGGTAGAGGTTGGTAATGATTAGAAATAGCCGTCTAGACTTAGTCTTGACCCCGGTTGACCATGGTTGACTTTTTAGACCAAAGTCAACTATGGGTCAACACTTTATCCAATTTAGTCCCAAATTCCATTAGACTTGTGTAGTTGACCGAAAGTCAACTATTAGTCACCATTGACCTAGAATTGACCTAGGGTTGACCAGAGTTAACCAGGTTGACCAGAGTTGACCAATTGACCGAAAGTCAACTGTAAGTCAACCGTTGACTCAAATCGACCTAGATTAATTCTGTTTGACTTGCGTTGATCCAGTATGACCTAGCTAGACCTAATATGACTTAGGTTGACCTTGTACAGTCTAGTTTGATGCGTCTTGACCTAGAATGACTTAATAGGATTCAAATTGATTTGATTTTTTCTTCCTAAACATAGTATTGATACGTCTTGTTCTCTATAGGTCCTCGAGACGCTGCATTTGCTCCAGTAGACATACCATATCATATTTCAGGCGAGTACATTCTTTGACACTTTTCCAATTTATAATGATTGTTATGATTCATGTAATTAGTGTGGATATGCTTGTTCTCGACACATTGGTCACACGGATTGGTATTCATGGATCCCGACATGAGATGTTATTCCTCGTTATCTTGGTATATCTTGTGCAAGCCCCTTGTAGTTCTTGTGCAGTATATGACACCGA